>SJYX01014448.1:33392-109896 GCA_006410675.1 Oreotragus oreotragus
TCTTTTAATTTCATGGCTGCAATCACCATCTACAGTGATTTTGGACCCCCCCAAAATAAAGTCTGACACTGTTTCCACTGTACATCAGACAAAGACAAATATATTTGACATCACCCATACATAGAATCTAAAAAATACAATAAACTAGTGAATATAACGAAAAAGGAGCAGACTCAAAGATGCAGAGGACAACCTAGTGGTTACCAGTGAGGAGAGAGGAGGGTGGAGGGGCAACAGAGGGGCAGCGGATTAAGAGGAGAAACTCTCAGGTATAAGATAAGCTACAAGGATATATTATACAACACAGAGAATATAGCCAATATTTTATAATAACTACAAGCAGAGTATAACCCTTAAAAATTACGAACCATTATATTGTACACATGTAACTTCTATAATATTGTACATCAACTATACTTAAAAAATACACACACACATATATCAAAAATATATGCACAATTAGAAACATTGTTCAGAAACACCAATCACATGCCTCCAGTATTCCCCAAGTCTCTTTGAAAGTACTGGACTCAAATCTGCTCCTAATCTAGTAGCTTTTTGCTCCATGAAAATAGACTTGCGGATCCTATTTACTCAGAGAATCATGGTGAAAATTTTGCTTTGGGATCTTACTTTTTCCAGAATGCCTGTATCTACTGGCCTCAGACCCCCAGTTTTCATTTCACTACACATCTCCTGAGCACAAAATAACTGAGGGTTTAAGACGATAACCTGGTTCAATTCAGATGACAAATTTTTGGTCCCATGTAGCAGCTGATAGAAGAAAAGGAATTTCATGAGCATCAGGCCTTTGGTGAGGGTTCTAAGCCTGCACACCATCACACAATGTAAAGAAAGACACAGGCTCTGAGTGCACACCAAGCAAGGGACTCATCTTTTCATAACCATAATCTGAGACTCTAGAAACTCCCAGCCTGCCTGCAGGGAGACATGCCATTCACAAATCAAGGCAACTGTCCCAGTGCTTGATGGAAAATGAACATCGTAATTGTAAAAATAATTCTCAAATAGTATTTCATGTGTTTCATTATTCCTGGTGATATTGATGGTGTATTAACCCACTTTCTTCTTATTTCTTTGGGAAACAAACCACGGGGACTGCCTTTTCTCTTCATATCACATCAAAGTAAGGATGGATTTAAATGTGGAGTTATTGATTTATATACACATATTTGGAAAAATTGGACAGCTATTTTCCTACATTTTCTAAAATGACATAGTGGATATCAATAACGGGTGAAACTCTGACTCTGAGCCATCAGAAATGGAATTCTCAGCCCAGCTGCCTGGACACACTCAGGCTGATGAAGGAAGGCCCTGGAATTCTAACCAGCACAAAGATGCTCTGCATTCAGCCTGCATCACCCAAGGCAGAAAATAGTGTGCTGATGAGGGAGAAGCGTGTTATAACATCAAGTTCCACTGGACAGGCTCCAGGCATCAGCCAGAAGAACAGAGTGCCATGGCTGACTCAAGGGCTGAAGGTGAGCCAGAGAAAGGACTAGGAGCAAATGAAACATAAAGGAAATGCAAGTCTCAGAAGGACTCCCACTCAAAGGAAAGGAGACCAGTGAACAGGGAGGAAGTGGGCACTACTTGTGTTTTAGGGCTTGTATTGGCACTGGCTGAAAGTAGTGTCTGTTTTATTTGAGCACCTGGGGTGCAGAATGAAACTAAACCTGGCTAAAGCAGAAAAGTGAATTCATTGCTTCAAGTAACTCAAAAGTCAGGGGTGGGGCTGGTTTCTGGAACAGCTGGTGGAGAGGCCCAGACAATGGCTTCCACTTCCCTTTCTCTGTCTTTTGGTTCTGAATTCCGCTGTGTGGGCCCCACTTTCAAGCAGATGCCTTCTTCTTCTGGTAAGATGGCTGCAGCTGTTTGAGGCTTCCATTCCATCCTCACAGCAATCTCAAGCAAAAGAGAACTTCTCTTTTTCTATGGTTTCCACAGAAGCTCTGAAACTGAGTCTCAGCAGCTCTGAGTGGTTGGCTTTGGGTCACATGCTTATCCCTTTTCCAATCATTAAGCTCAGAAGCATGTGACACTCTGATTGGCCAGGCTCGGCCGCATGCTTCACCTCTAAAGCTAAGATGGGGCCAACCTCTTACTTACCACTTGGACAGAGAAAAGAATGGATAGTTTTCCCCCAAAGTTAAAAGCTACCAGGGAGAAAGGCTGCAGAACAGGACACAAAATTACATAACCACTTGAAGGTAACAAAGGTGATNACACGACTGAAGCGACTTAGCAACAGCAGCAGCAGATAGATGCGTGCTGAGAAGTTCCATGAGGAGTCCCAGAAGCTGCAGGGACAAAACACCAAAATGGAGGAGCAAAAAGATGGAGCTCAGAAAGGTTCCCTGGTAAATTCCGCAGGCAGGCAGTCGCGACCCTGAGAGGCTTCGTCCTGGCAGTCAGTGGGAATGGCAAACGGGCTACACAAGAACTCCTGCCTAGCTCTGCATTATTTTAACCCCACACTGAATTAAGATGGTGTGCCTCTGGCCTAAAGTCTTGCCAAAAGTAAAAGTCAACCCAGAGCCTCAAATTGCCTTCATATTTCTTCATGTACAATGTCTCAAGTTCAATAAAAAAAAGAATGAAGCCTACAAAAGTGACAACTGACCTAAACCAGAAAGAAAATATGAATAGAGCCACGGGAGACACAAATGTTGGAGTTTTTAGACATGATTTTAAAATAACTATGAGGATGTGTTTAAGAAATTAAAGAACAAAGTGGATAATTTGTCAGAGAACTGAAAGCTATAAGTTTGAACCCAGTGGAAGTTCTAGAACTGAAAAATGAAAGGTAAGCATTGAATGGGTTAATTTGATAAGTAGAATCAGTGCAGCTAAAGAGAAAATAAAATTGCATATAAGTCAGAATAAAATGTCCAGACTGAAGCAGAAAGAGAGAGAGAGACAAAGAATGTAAGAGGCATAAGGAACACAATAAAAAGGTCTAACATATGTAAAGCTAGAGTTCATTGAGAGAGAAGAGGGCGAAGAAGACAGAATTCAGGATATATAAAGATATTTTAGGGACTTCCCTGCGGGTCCAGTGGTTGAGACTTCGCATTCTACTGGATGGGGGGCCGGTTTGATCCCTGGTCAGGGAGTTAAGAGTCAACATGCCTTGCAGCCAAAAAACTAAAACATAAGACATAGCAATATTGTAAGAAATTCAATAAAGACTTTATAGCAGATAACTCAAAGATGCAAGAGACTTGAAGACACTTCTTCAAAAGAGGGGGTTATGAGCCCTCCCTTCAACGCATATTCTGAAGTTCTACAGAATGTGACTGTATTTGGATATAAGCTTCTTTAAAAGAGTAATTAAATTAAAATGAGGTTATTAGGATGGGCCCTAGTCCAATTTGACTAGTGTCCTCAGAAGAAGAGGAGATTAGGGCACAGGCATAGATGGAAGGACAACCACGTCAAGACAAGGAGGACACAGCCACCTACAAGTCAGACAGAGGCCTCAGAAGAAACCAACAGTGCTCGCACTTTGATCTCAAGTTTCTAGCCTCCAAAATTGTGGGGAGATAAATTTCTGTTGTTTAAACCACCTAGACTGTGATACTTTGTTATGGCATTCCTAGCCAGCTAATACAGATAATATTCTTAAATCCAGTCAATTTTCACAAAAAGGTGTTCAACCTCATTTATCATCAGGGAAATGCAGATTGAAACCACAAGATACCACCACACCCACCAGAATGGCTAAAATTTAAATGCCTGACTAAAATTTAAGTGCCAAAAAAGTTAACTATTACTGTAATTGTCGACTCAGTTAACTGCTATCTGTTAAACATTGCCCCAGGCACTGTACAGACAAAGAGTCCATTAACAAGGTAGACACTGACCCTACTCTCCTTGAATTTGTGGTCTGGGAGGGAAGTGTGTGTTAGTTGCTCAGTTTTGTCTAACTCTTTGCAACCCTATGAACTGTAGCCCACCAGGCTCCTCTGTCTATGGGATTCTCCAGGCAAGAATACTGGAGTGGATAGCCATTCCCTTCTCCAGGGAACCTGCATTGCAGGTGGATTCTTTACCATCTAAGCCACCAGGACAGACAACTAAATTAGTTAACAGAAATAATATGTGCCAAGTGCTATGACTGTGAGAATGTGAGATGCCTTAGTATACACAGCAAGAGTATCTAGCCTAATATGGGAGCAAAATCAATGGCAATTAAGAAGGGTCAGCATTTCAGGGCTCTTCTGATGAGTCAGACAGATGTGAAGGCTCCACAAGCAGTCTAATAACTGGTGATCCTTGAAGGAGACAATTTTCAAATAAATGTTCAGCATTTGTTCAAAGATGAAGCTGAATCTCTTTGCAGGAAAAACAGAGAAGAACATCAATGTCTGACTGAGCCTTTCTCAGACTGTTCACAGCAATCTTGCTGTGGCTGCAAATTCATCAAAACAGAAACTTGCAGTGAGGGCAGGTTTCATGAATGTGGGACCCATGAGGATGCACAGACCCCAAGCTTAAAAGTATCCAGCTCTTGGTTTAATGCTTTGCTTCACCAGTTCCTGATAATTTTTGAATAAGGAGCTTCAATTCATTTTGCCCTGGGCCCCTTAATTTATATATCTGGCCTTGCCTGTAACTAACACTTGAGATCCTTAAACAGTAGTTTAACATATTCCTTGAAATTTTTATATGGCCAGGATTATTGTGAATGCAGACTGTCTGGGTCTACGCCAGATCTCCTGAGTCAGAATCTGCATTTTAGAAGTTCCCTGGCAATTTAATGCACTTTAAAGTGGGGGAAGTGTTCATTGAGAACACCTCATCCCCCAGGGGTGCTGAGAGTGGAACTAATCCCACCTCTAACTCCTTGTCATGTGACTTTGCCTCGCCGATAGAACACTGCATTCTCCAGCAACAGTGATTAATGGCGTGTATGTATGCTCAGTCTCTTAGTTGTGTTTGACTCCTTGCGATCCTGTGGACTACAGGCTACAGAATACTGGAACAGGATGAAACTTCCTACTCCAGGGGGTCTTCCTGACCCAGAGATTGAACTCGAGTCTCCTGCATTGGCAGACAGATTTTTTTTTTTTTACCACTGCTCACCACCTGGGTAGCCCCAATGATTAATTAGCTTAGAGATAATGATGCAGGTTATTCGAAGGACCCGAAGTATTGGAATTCTTGAAGGAATTGCTCAGCTGAGACCACCCTTTTCCCCCCCAGGTATGACTAGCTGTGAGAGTGACTTGATCATGGACACAGTATGAAGCCTGCAAATGAAAACAGCATCACAGAAGATCAAGCCAGGAGATGGGGAAGAACTGAGTCTTGATGCCATCACCTTGGCTCCTGGGTCAAGAGATGCTGCTGTGCTGTGCTTGGTCGCTCAGTCATGTCAGACTCTTTGCAACCTCGTGGACTGTAGCCCACCATGTTCTTCTGTCCATGGGGATTCTCCGGGCAAGAATACTGGAGTAGGTTGCCGTGCCCTCCTCCTGTGGTTGGGATATTCCCAACCACAGGATCGAACCCAGGCATCCCACATTGCAGGCAGATTCTTTACCATCTGAGCCACCAGAGTAACCCCAAAATACTGGAGTGGGTAGCCTCTCCCTTCTCCAGGGGATCTTGCTGGCCCAGGAATCGAATTGGGGTCTCCTGCATTGCAGGTGGATTCTTTACCAGCTGAGCTACCAGGGAAGCCCAGGTCAAGAAGTACTTGAAGTTTAATCTACCCTTGTATTTTAAGTTACCTTTTGTAATAAATTCTTATTTTCATTTAGGGTCATTTGAGTCAAGTTTTCTGCTCTTTGGAACCAAAAGAGACCTGATGTATAAACCCCTTTCTGTTCAATTTTACATAAAGTGACCCTCAGAAGTAGAGACGTGTTTTGCTGGTATCATCTATACTCACCAATGGGTACACATTTTGCTTGAATTATCAAGTTTGGTAATCAAGCTGCAGAAATTCACTAGATAATTACCAAATTTCCACTTTGGTTTACTTTAAATGATGGTATGGGGAGGGAGGTGGGAGGAGGGTTCAAGATGGGGAACACGTGTACACCCATGGAGGATTCATGTTGATGTATGGCAAAACCAATACAATATTGTAAAGTAATTAGCCTCCAATTAAAATAAAGAAATTAAAGAAAAAAATAACTGACACCAGTTCTGGATCAAATATATTTCCCGTTTGCACTTTCTGCTGTTTCAAAACACTATTCAACTGTAGCTCTTAATGGAGGAACAGTCGATTCCAATGTGTAATAACTGCTGAGGTGTAACTTCCTTAGATGGTTCACTGAGCAAACAATGCTAAGAATGAAAAGTTCCTGTTTCCGCATCAGGCATCTATGGCTAAAAGCACCTCTCTAACCAAAGCCTGCCCTTAACGCCCATGTTCACTAGCTCCTCTAATTGTTGCTGAATCCAGTCTGACTTTCTTGTGACCCCATGGATTGTAGTCCACCAGGCTCCTCTGTCTATGGAGTTTGCCAGCCAAGAATACTGGAGCTGGTTGCCATTTCTACTCCAGGGGATCTTCCCAACCCAGGGATTGAACCTACGACTCTTGCATCTCCTGCATTGGCAGGCAATTTTTTTTTAACCCCCGA
This sequence comes from Oreotragus oreotragus, assembly GCA_006410675.1. Taxonomy (NCBI): domain Eukaryota; kingdom Metazoa; phylum Chordata; class Mammalia; order Artiodactyla; family Bovidae; genus Oreotragus; species Oreotragus oreotragus. Next base: position 40,019 of record SJYX01014448.1, read on the forward strand.
GCCACCAGGGAAGCCCAATTGTAGCTTAAGTTTCATTATCTCAAAGAAATGATTAACCAAACTTTTTCTTTAATATAGCATCAGAGTCCTTTTTCTTCCAAAGTATAGCAGACTGTGTTTTATTGTGACTATCTGGTGGGTAGTTCAATGCCCTGCACAATGTATTTTCTCAGTACATGCCTGCTCAATTCTGTTAAATTAAGTCTACACACACTTACAAGACACTTTCTGTGCCTCTCTCACAGCCTCTTTCCCTCTGCTTCTCTTTCTCTCACTCTAAGAAATACAGCATTATAGATACAGCCAAAGTCCACCCTATCCTTCCCTTCCTGCTCCCTCCCACCCAGAGGTAAGCTCTACGGTGATGCTGGGATACATGAATCCAGTGTATAAAATTTTGTATTTTTATGGAGAATTTTAGTGTCTGAAAATTTGTATAAATAGAATTACATTGATGTATCCTTTTACAGTGTGCTTTTTCCCCCCACTCACTCTTATATTCTTGAATTTATTCCTGTGAATATTGAATTTATTCCTGTCAATAATATGGGACAAGCTTGCATGTGAGCACAAGGAAGCATGTATTCAGCTTCTCACTGCAGCACTGTTTGTGATGGTGAAAAAGTCAAAACTATCCTGTGCAGGGGAATGGATGAGCTGAGGTTTATTTGTATGATGGAATGCCAGCCTACAGTTGAATAACTTCTGTATTTTACATGGTCCAGAGAAGTTATGTGAAATGGCAAATGTCACTCAGTTGAGTAATGGAAAATCTGAGCTTGAATCCAGAACCCCTAGGTCTAAACCTAGTACTCTTTTAAAATTAATTTCATATTTTTAAGTAATTTCAAACTTATAGAAAGATCATGAATATAACACATGCAAAGAATTCCCGTATGCCTTTACTAGATATTTTTAACATGTCGCTTTTTTTTTTATTATCTCTCTCTCATTCTCTCTCTCTTGAGATACAATTTCTTCACTCAACCATCTGAGTGAGGTTTCTAGAATATATAACAGCTCTTTAGCTATTAATACTCCAATGTATTTTCATATAAAGATATGTTTTTAAGTATTCATAGTACATATCAAAATCAGGAAAATTTAAAAACTATATATATATTTATTTGTCTGCATGGGGTCTTAGTTGCAGCACCAACTTGCTAGTTGGGTGCATGGTCTTAATTGTGCCTGACCAGGGATCGTACCCACATCCCCTGAACCGCAAGGCATTCTTAACCACTGGACCACCAGGGAAGTCTCAAGTGCAGGAAATTTTAACATTGATACAGCATTTTAAAAATAAACTGCAGTCCATATTAAAATGTTGTTGAATGTCCAATAATAGTCTTGTTAGCAGATTTGCCCTCAGCCTCAGATCCAGTCCAGGATCATGTGTTGGATTTGGTGGATAAGCCTAATTTTTAAATGATTTATTATTGCTGAATATGAACATACTTCACAAGTGTGCTTTTTGTAATTGCTGTATTATTACACACACCTGATGGCTTTAATATATTCTTGGTATAGCAGCTGTGTTCTTGGTGCTGTATACAGTATTACTACCAAGAAGAGAACTCTAGGTTTGCATAGCAAATGTTAAAGGAACAATTTAAAGTCCCAGCTGAGAAATTCACAGTAGAGCAGTGTTGAGTTATGCATAGACTGGGAGTGAGGTGACCTATGTTCAGAGTCTCACAAGCTTGGTGACCCTGGCACAGTGCTGCAGTTCTCTGACAGTTCTTCAGCTATAAAGTGGTTAGATAATACCTCACAAGCTATTGGGAAGCTAAACATTCGGGAAGAGCCCAGTATGAATTCATAGGACTCATTTAGAGCACCTCAAGTTTTCTTTTTAGTTTGTGCACTGAGATTTAGTTTCTGTCAAGTTTATGTTAATGGTTATGACACCTAGTAGCCCTTAAGCCTGTTCACAGCACAAGTGGGACATAACGCTTAAGTCATTTCTCCTCCAGTTTATGACAAGGTTACTTGGTTTCTGCACAAACACAGATAAGATGCTTTCTCTTTCACACGTTATACCACATAAAACTTGGTACTGTGCAAAAGATTTTTGTTTACGTAGTCATAGAAAAGGAAATTTGCATTAGTTGGCTTGAACATTTTGGTTCGCATACTTTATTAACATTGTGAAACCCAGTCACTTATTTTAAAGGTATTTTCCACTTCTCAAATGGTGTGTAATATCTTTGTTGCTGTTGTTGTTCACTCAGCCAGTCGTGTTCAAGTCTTTGTGACTCTTTGCAATATCTTTATCCAGGTATAATTGTTTGAGATGGAAAGATGACAGTTATAAACATCTATGAAAGCAAAAACTTTAGAATTTTGTTTCTAATTTTAGTTGTGCAAACAGGAAGTACCATGAGTTGATAATACAATCCAGTGTTTTTGCACAGGCTTTTAAGATTTATGGTGTTTTTTTTTTTTTTTTAAGCTGAATTGCATTTATGGCCAATTCTCCTGATTTTAATTGCAAATAGGTTGATCTAGGAAGAAGTTGTCAGGATGGCTTGAGGTTTAACTCCAGTTTACTAACAATTTACTGAAAACAGCCCCAAATATATGTTTGTACAGTAGTCCCTGTTCAATTTCAGGTAAATTAACTTGTAAGATAAAGACTACCATTGCTAATCATTATAAAAAAAAAAAACCATATAGATTCTAGGAGCAAACTACAAAACTTTTTTCTTTTTAATTCTTGGGGGTTGTATTAGGACTCTCAATTACAAATAGCATAAATACAGCTGTAAGTAGCTGAAGCAAAGAGATGACTGTATGGTGAAGTTTCCTCTTAGACTTTAGGTCATGAATGTAATTGAACCTTAATAACAATTAAAACCAGGAACTCTGGACCTCTGAATTGGGGTTTTCATTCCATCTCTTCTCTTTGCCCTTTTCTGTTCACGTGTTTATTCTTCTTGTTCTCTGTCTGCAAACAGTCTAAAGCTTTGCATCTAAAATGCTGTCATTGGAGAGACACTGTTCTTCCAGAATTCCTGGGGAAGGCCTTTGGTTGGTCCAGCTTAGATCAGGTGTGCACTTTTAGCTCAACTGTTAATAAACAGTCAAGTCCTGGAAAGGCATTTGGTTGGCCTGCCTTGAGTTAGGATATAACCCACACTAATGCCTGCAGCTAATTGGCCAGGGTAACACTGAGGGAACATGCAGATAGGAGGCAAGGGGCAGTTCCCAGGAAAGGGTTACTGGGCAGATGATAGATGACCACCAAAGGGGTGTATTCCCCTCCTTCTTAGAAAAATTAATTTCTGATTACTTACTGCATATTGCTGTTCAGTTGCTAAGTTGTGTCTGACTCTTTGTGACCCCATGGACCACAGCACACCAGGCTTCCCTGTCCTTCACGATCTGCTGGAATTTGCGCAAACCCATGTCCATTGTGTTGACGATGCCATCCAACCGTCTCATCCTCCGTTGTCCTCTTCTCCTCCTGCCCTCAATCTTTCCCAGCATCAGGGTCTTTTCCAATGAGTTGGCTCTTTGCCCCAAGTGCCCAAAGAACTGGAGCTTCAGCTTTAGCATCAATCCTTCCAATGAATATTCAGGATTTATTTCCTTTAGAATTGACTGATTTGATTTCCTTGCTGTCCAAGGGACTCTCAAGAATCTATTCCAGCACCACAATTCAAAAGTCTTAATTAATTCTTCAGCACTCAGCCTTCTTTATGGTTCAACTCTCATATCCATACCTAACTACTGGAAAAACCATAGCTTTGACTATACAGACATTTGTTGCAAAGTGGTCTCTCTACTCTTTAATATGCTATCTAGGTTTGCCATAGCTTTCCTTCCAAGGAGCAAGTGTCTTTTAATTTCATGGCTGCAGTCACCTTCTGCAGTGATTTTGGAGCCCAAGAAAATAAGATCTGTGACTGTTTCCAATCCCTCCCCATCTATTTGCTATGAAGTGGTGGGACTGGATGCCATGATTGTCTTTTTTTTTGAATGTTGAGTTTTAAGCCAGCTTTTTCTCCTCTTTCACCCTCATCAAGAAGCTCTTTAGTTCCTCTTCACATTCTGCCACTAGAGTGGTGTCATTTGCATATCTGAGGCTGTTGATATTTCTCCTAGAAATCTTGATTCCAGCTTGGGATTCCTCCTGCCAGGCATTTCACATGATGTACTCTGCACCACTGACTCAATGGACATGAGTTTGAGCAAACTCTGGGAGATAATGAAGGAAAGCCTGGTGTGCTGCAGTTCATGTGGTCTCAAAGAGTTGGACACAACTTAGCAACTGAACAACAACTCTGCATGAAGTTCAATAAGTGGGATGACAACATATGACCTTGACAAACTCCTTTCTCAATTTTGAACCAGTCCATTCTTCCATGTCTGGTTCTAACTGTTGCTTCTTGACCTGCACACAGGTTTCTCAGGAGACAGATAAAGTGGTCTGGTATTCCCATCTCTTGAAGAATTTTCCACAGTTTGTTGTGATCTACAGTCAAAGGCTATAGCATAGTCAATGAAGCAGAAGTAGATGTTTTTCTTTGCAATTCCCTTGCTTTCTCTGTGATCCAAGGGACGTTGGCAATTTGATCTCTGGTTCCTCTGCCTTTTCTAAATCCAGCTTGTACATCTGAAAGTTCTCAGTTCACATACTGCTGAAGCCTAGCTTGAAAGATTTTGAGCATTACCTTGCTAACATGTGAAATGAGTGCAATTGTATGGTAGTTTGAACATTCTTTGGCATTGCCTTTCTTTGGAATTGGAATGAAAACTGACCTTTTCCAGTCCTGTAGCCACTGCTGAGTTTTCCAAATTTGCTGGAGTATCGAGAGCGGCACTTTCACAGCATCTTTTAAGATTTGAAATAGTTCAGCTGGAATTCATCACCACCACTGGCTTTGTTCATAGTAATGCTTCTTAAGGCCCATCTGACTTTGCACTTGAGGATGTCTGGCTCTAGGTGAGTGACCACACCATCATAGCTATCCGGGTCATTAAGACCGTTTTGTATAGTTCTGTGTATTCTTGCCACCTCTTCTTAATCCCTTAATGCCATGAATTTACTGCATCCATAAGGATTATTCAGGTATGAATATCAAGACCACCAATAACAATGAGTTAAAAACGTTAGTTTGGTCTCAAAATAGAGGTAAGTGCTCCAAGGCATCTCCTCAAAATCATCAGGGATATGGGCTCCCTCCATCTTTCTCTCCACCATTCTTACTGTGTGGCTTTAATCCTCCATGGCATCTTACAGTCCCAGATGGCTGCTGAAGCTCTAGCTATCACATCCACTTTCCACTCATCCAGAGGAAGGAGGCGGGTGGGAACAAGAGCAAGATTTCTCCATGTGTCTGTCTCTCCTATTAAAAAGACTTCCCAGAAACCCCTGTGTTGACTGCTATGCATGTCTCATTGAACAGAGCTTAGTCACCTGGCCACACATAGTGGTAAGGAAACCTGGAAAATGGCTTTTGGTGGGTACCTTGTTGCTTCAATATTATAAGGGTCTTGATAGTAAGTAAAGAGTATAAGCATGGATGCTGAAGAATCAGGTAGAAGTTTCTACTGCATTTATTATGAGCCAGACACTGGTGAATGGGAGCAAGGTAGGTATGATAATAAACAGTTAACTGTAGCCAGTCCCTAAGGAGGCACAAGATGAGGGGCGAGTCCAGTGCCAAGTGGAGAGAGTACCCTGACAGGGGAAAGCTGTACCTCTTGTGTTTTACAGGAGTAGGAGGGAGGATGGGGATTTTTTTTTTTTTTTGCAGGTGAGTCAGGACAGTGGATGTGTGCCCCCAGCTCTGCCAGGCTGCATAAATCACCAATCACCAGTTTCACTGAAAAAATTAACAGGCGAGATTGAAACAAAATAGATGGCATTTAGAAAAATAATAGGTAAGTAAGTACATTCTATGGATTATCTCTACTTGACTATTTTAGAGAGAATTTAGTGATTTTTTTTTTACACCAAAGTTCTTATCAACAAGACTGACTTTCAGAATTCAGCTAGTGTTTTGTTTTTTTTTAATTAATGAGCTATTTAATTATGTCCTGTAAGGTGAGCACACCTGTTGGTTTGCTTTTTCTTTAACATACCACACAATTTTTCTGCTCTTGATTATCAGCGAGAGCTGTCTAATTAGTGTGCTGGCTAGACACATTTTCTCCTGAAGAAATGCAAAGTACTGTTTGCTCACTGAGGGGTTATTAATTCTGCCATATGAGTCTATCTGAAGTAAGGACTTCAGTCAAAAGTAAAAATGATGGTTGAAAATAACTGTCATGTTGAAATGACCTGAGGAAACGAAACTGCAGATTTGAAAAGAAAAATGCATATTTTTACATTGTATCATTGCTTTCTCATCAGTTATACAGTGACAGCTTAGAAAGAAGCAACAATGATCATGGTAAAATAGTAGACTGTAAGGAAGAGCCTCAGAAAACACACTGAAGTCTGAAAGTTCTCTGATGTCTCCATGTAATATTGTTTTCTTTCTAATGGGAAACAGAATTAATAAACTGAGTCATTGTCTATTATCCATTTATTATTTTAACAAATATTTATTGAGCACCTATGATGTTTCAGGCACTCTTCTAAGCATTAACGATTGATAGGGGAAAAAGCAGATAATTTCTACCCTCTTGGAAAATACACTGTAGTGGGTAACAATGAACGATGTATTAAATATGCAGTATGTTTGATTTTAGATGGTGGTGAGTACAATTAAAGAAAGAAAAGGGAAGAGAGGAGAGTAGGAAATGTGGAGGAAGAGTTTCCAATTTTAGAGAGAGTGACATGAAGGTCCAGAGATAGTGTGCAAGTGATCCATGCAACAACCTTGGGGAAGAGCATTTCAAGAAGAGGAAATGCAAGGCAGAGGTCCTGAGGTGTCTGCCAAGTGGCCAGGGGGACAGAGAGAGGCTCACCAGGTAGGGCTTCATAGCTCACTGGAATGACTTGGACTGCTATTGTTTGTGGGATGGGAAGCCATTGACAGGTTTTGAAGGAGACAAGCATTGTTTTAACAGGATCATCTAGTTAACAATGCTGAAGATGGCCCCTAGGAAACTTTTACAATAACGCAGGCAAGGGATGTTGGCAGTTTGAATTAGGGTGGTGGACTTGAGGTAGTAAGAGGTGAATCAAATTCTGGATATACTTTAAAGGTAGAGTGGCTAAGTTTTCCTGATAAAGTAACGTGAGGCATGAGAACAAAAAAAGAAAAAAAAATCAAGGATGACACCAAATTTGTGAGCAGTACTATTTACTGAAAAATTTCATAAGACCAACTTGTATTGGGTCTTATAGGCAGTGAGGACATGCAAATGGACATGTCAGACAGACAGCTAAATGTATGAGTCTGGAGTTCAGGGTCAATGTCAGGCTAATCTGTTTTCATGACATGTAGATAGTGTTTAAAGCCATGTGAATGTACAAGGTCACCAAAGGAGAAACCAAGACCTGAGCTATGGGACCTGTAGCATTTATGTAACAGAGAGGCTAGGAGAAACCAGAAAAGGAGGCTGAGAGTGAGTAGCCAGAGAAAGAAGTCATGGGCTGGTGCTGTCCTGGGAGGGCAGTAAAGACAGCGTTTCAGGAAGGAGAGAGAAGTCAACTCAGTCAAATCTGCTTTCACAAGGTACATCACGACTGGTATCTCTGTCCCAGAAAATAGGACAAGGATGAGAACACTGAACTCCAGTGATTGCCCAAGGCCATACACTTGGCATGTGGTAGGTTTGAAATTCAAAAACCTTGATTGTTTGGCTTTAATCAAACCTCTTAAAGGGAAAATAAAATAAAGTGCAATCTACCTACTTGCAACATCAGTTATATTTGTAGCTCTACATGCTTTTCTGCAAATTTTTTGTTAAATGAGGATTTCTATTGCTTAGCAAAACAAAATAAATAAAATGGGAAAATAAGAGTTTTTAGAAGTTTTTTAAAAAATCATCATTTCATTAAAGTTATGAGGATAAACTAAGACCATCATCTAGTGCATTTCCAAAGCATTTTGGGGCTTGTTTGTTGCGTTAGAATCTCTTTTCTGGGTCACACTGGGCCTTAGCAAGCTCCCTCCCAAGGCTTCCCAAGGATCTACGTATGCTATCTCTATTCAATCAAATGAAATCTCCGAAGTAGCACACTAGGTGGAATGTGCAATGAATACTTAAAAAGGAAAAATGAACCTGCAAAGACTTAGCAGCTGACAGCTTCTTAAAATCCTAATCTCCTCATTTAATGAAATAACAAGTGATTTTCAGTTTTAGAAATTAAGATAAAATAACTCTTCTACACCAAATACCAAAGTAAAATGCATGCTGAACTTTGTTTAAATCCAAATGAGACAAGGTTTTGAATAAGTATCACATCAGCCGGTATCCAAGGAATATCAAATTTTGCATGTTTACCATGAACTCCTAAACACTGAAACAAAACAGGCACATGATGAGAGTTTCAGTTCAGTTCAGTCGCTCAGTCGTGTCCCACTCTTTGTGACCCCTTGAATCGCAGCACGCCAGGCCTCCCTGTCCATCACCAACTCCCGGAGTTCACTCAGACTCACGTCCATCGAGTCAGTGATGCCATCCAGCTATCTCATCCTCTGTTGTCCACTTCTCCTCCTGCCCCCAGTCCCTCCCAGCATCAGAGTCTTTTCCAATGAGTCAACTCTTTGCATGAAATGGCCAAAGTACTGGAGTTTCAGCTTCAGCATCATTCCCTCCAAAGAGATCCCAGGGCTGATCTCCTTCAGAATGGACTGGTTGGATCTCCTTGCAGTCCAAGGGACTCAGCTAGGTGCTTTTTACTAGGTGGACAAGAGCAGTCTGCACTACCTAAAACACACGCTTTCCAACTTTTCTGGTCCTGCTTCCTTCTCTTCAGTCCACAAGTCTAGTGACACTTCCTGCCTCTCCTCTCAGGTACCTCATATTCCCATTCTTGCCTCTCTGTTTAGGTATCTATCCCTCCCCACAAATTCTCGTATATGTGCATAGATATATATATAAGAGGATTCATCACAGGAATGGGTATACTTGTGAAAAATTGGAAACAATGTAAATGTCTGTTATCAGGAGAATAAGTAAAGTATATTAAAACACATTTATTTTATGGAATGTTATGCAACTGTTTAAAGGAATAAGAAAAGGTTAAATATAATTACATGTGAAGATTTCCAAGATATATTGATAGGTGAAAATAACAAGTCACAGAGAAATACCATATGTTAACATTTAGGTAGAAAACATACTGGAAAGAAAACCATTAACTTGTGTGTGTATGCCTGCTAAGTCATTTCAGTCATGTCCTACTCTTTGCGACCCCATGGACTATAGCCTGCCAGGTTCCTCTGTCCATGGGATTCTCCAGGAAAGAATACTGGAGTGCCATGCCCTCCCCCAGGGGATCTTCCTGACCCAGGGATTAAACCTGTGCTTCTTTAACTTGTTGAGAGTCACTGTTTTTGATGATGGGAATGGCATATGGGAAGGAGGGATATGGAGAGGGACAGTTACTTTCTATTCCATTTACATTGGCATAGCTTAGATTTTTAAAGTGGTTTTTCATGTATAACTTTATAGCTTAAATATATATTTGTATATATATATATAAAACCATTGTACCCTTTCTTTGTCACTCACTTCTAATAAAATTCTCAGGTAGGATGTGACCAGAAAGAAAGCAGTCAGGTTTATTGACTTCCGCATCTCACACTTGGGTTCTAGTGTTTGACTGTTTATGATTTCCTTCCTGTGCTCTGACAAAGTCACTAATTTTAGGTATGCCTTTATGGTTAGAAATAGCATTTTGTTTTGCTTGAATATTTGAACCAATGATCTCAAGAATTGTTTCTGCAATACTTGCTTAGTCTATATATATATATTTCTTCTCATAAAGTGAGGTCAGAATCCTCTTTCTACCCTAAACAAAAAGGGATGATTTAAGAATGCGTTCTTAATTAGTTGCTAAATGTTAATTATAAGATTTAAATAATAAGCTATTTTTCTGAACATAAATATAAAGGAAATGCATATTCAGAAAATTGATGGAAATTCTGTATGTAAGAGATGTACAGTATTTATCTTAAATTAAGTTGAAAAGTGAAGTTAGCAAAATAGCTAAAATCCTAACATGAAACATTAATTGGAATTTGATGGTAGGATCTTAGCAGTGGGAAAGAGACATAATAACATTCTATCAAACCTTTCTTAAAGTTTCTTATAATATTGCCTTAACTATAGCATCCAAGAAAGTTACACAAAATCCACTCCAGGAATCAGAATCCAGTTATTTTATATTGGTTTCATGCTCTTACCCAAGAGAGATCCATAAATTGTTTTTAATCACTTCTTTTATTTTAAATCAGTAGAGTCCTCCAAGTGGGTAATGTTTCCCATTAAAACATCACCTCCTATAATTGGTATAATTATTTCATAGAGAGAGAAACTGCAGCACAATTCAGCAGTCTTTGGGTTTATAAAATCTAATTATAGTCACAACACAATATTTTATTCTTAGTGATCACAAAGAGAACATAAACTTGAACAAAATCCAGACGTTTATGATGAAATAATTAGAAAGAAACAAGTTAATTATTGCATATAGTACCGCCTCTATTAGCAGTCTCTGAGAGGAAGCTTTTTACTTAGTCATTCAGCGTGTAGGGAAGCTCCAGGAAGTTCTGGTCCCCTTTATCTGGGTAGCAGCCTTGTGGCTGAGAGGGAGAGGTTAGTACAATCCTGAGGTACAGGCTTCTCAGGGTTGGGCTAGGACCCAGATCACCAGGTGTGGACTAGAGATTCCTCAGCCTTGGATTTTCATTGTGCATGGATGGATAGGCTGCCGCAGTGGCAGAGGAAAGGCAATGGAACAGGCATGAACTTCACCCTTGTTTCAACGGAACATTGGCTTTCACTTGTTTTATATTTGGGGCTTCAGCAAAAGATTTTGTGGGAGAAAAGGGGTCGTCAATTGCTAAAATTTACTTTTGAAAACCTCTGCCCAATGCCACAGTCATGTGCTGCCTCTATGTCAAAGGGACTGAAAATATCAGGAAAGAAAAGAAGCTGGGTTGTTCTTTGAACCCGGAGGGCCAAACAACCCACGTTACCCGAGCACCACGTGCTAGAACGCCAAAGCCCTCTTACAGCATCAATATTACTTCTTTTCTTTCTCTGTCTCATTTTTAATTTATCTGGTCATGCAGGCTCTTAGTCATGGCATGTGGGGTCTAGATCCCTGACCAGGGCCCGGAGCCAGGCCCCCTGCACTGAGTGCAGATTCCTAAACACTAGGCCACCAGGGAAGTCCCATCGATAGTATTTCTAACTCTGGTAAAAACAAATTCCTAATTTAAAAAAGGATAAAGCACACACACACACACACACATAAATCAAGAAGATACCTTCAAACTGTACTTCACTTGTTCCTCCCCATATTGCTTCTATGTAAGAAAAGGGAGGTAGGGCCAAAGAAGATGCATGACCAGAAGGAAACTGGAAACCTGTTAATCAGCCTCAGTGTTGTCCAGAACCAAGGCGTTCCATTTTGCTTCAGCACCCTGCATATTAGTCTACCTTTCATTCTTTATATTTCTCTCCTCCTCTTTCCACTCAGTGGTATCTCCAGGGACCTTCTTCTCACTCTTTCTTTCTTCCTTCTTCTCTTTACTGCTGCTGCTGCTAAGTCACTTCAGTCGTGTCCGACTCTGTGCGACCCCATAGACGGCAGCCCACCAGGCTCCCCCGTCCCTGGGATTCTCCAGACAAGAACACTGGAGTGGGTTGCCATTTCCTTCTCCAATGCATGAAAGTGAAAAGTGAAAGTGAAGTCGCTCAGTCGTGTCTGACCCTCAGCAACTCCATGGACTGCAGCCTTCCAGGCTCCTCCATCCATGGGATTTTCCAGGCAAGAGTACTGGAGTGGGGTGCCATTGCCTTCTCCGTCCTTCTTCTCTTTAACCCACACCAATAAGTTTAACACATTCATTTAGGAAGCAGAAACTTAGCAAGACTTTAAGACTCAGAGAAAGAAAGTTAATAAGTCCAAGAGCTGGATGGAAAGATGAAAAGATATACACTTGTCCCCTAAGCTACAGAAAATTCCGGCTGAGGAAGGGAAAGGTGGCAAAGGGCTGCAGTTAGGAGCAACTTGTCCATGAGGGAAAGAAGTAGAGACATTAACTACTGGAGAATTTGTCTATGAAAAGGACCTCTCAGTGGCAAGCTGATTCTCACATGCAGCTCCTACCTGTGACTGACTGCAGTGTCAATGTTCCCTCCTAGGAGAGACCGTCCTGGACTGCCCATCACAGAGTGGCCACTAAGGGCCTCTCTACTACATTATCCCATTTTACCTGTCTTCATGGCACTCATTATCTGGCATTTTTCTTTTATATTTTATTTCTGCCTCTCTCCGCCTCCTATCATCACCTCCTTCCCCATAAAAATATAAGCTCCCTGAAGGGCAATGATTTTCTGATTCTTGCTACTAGAATAGAAGCCCCAAGGCTGCAGGGACTTGGCTGATTTTGTTAACATTGATATCAATTCAGGGAAGGCAGGGCTTCCCTGGTGGCTCAGATGATAAAAGAATCTGCCTGCAATACAGGAGACTGGGGTTCGATCCCTGGGTCAGGAAGGTCTTTTGGAAGAGGAAATAACTACCACTCCAGTATTCTTGCCTGGGAAATCTGGTGACAGAATCCTGGTGGGCTACAGTCCATGGGGCCGCAAAGAGTTGGACACAACTGAGCAACTGAGCATATTAATTCAAAATGCCTTACACAGAGTTGCTTCATTGAAAACTTGTTGAATAAAAGAATCAAAGAAAGAAAACCCTTTTCTGTTGAATAAAAGAATCAAAGAAAGAAAACCCTTTTCTGTTGATTAANTGATCTCTGTTCGTTTCCAAGGCAAACCATTCAATATCACAGTAATCCAAGTCTATGCCCCAATCAGTACACTAAAGAAGCTGAAGCTGAACGGTTCTATGAAGACCTACAAGATCTTTTAGAACTAACACCCACCCCCCTGCAAAAAAAGACACTACTTTAGACAACTTCATACCCATCTGGAGACATATTTACATCATAAACGTTACTAACTAGCTTTGATCTGCCACTGGTTTCCAATATATTTACCTTCTTACAGTTTACCATCCTTGGAAGCCTAAAATCACCTTCTATGTTCTGTTATCTCTCTACAAATTTATTGTCTGTTGAAGATATTACTTCAGCCTGAGTTCCAAGCCACCTCTCTTAGTTACTCATCTCTTGGTGTTCCTATGTGCTACCTGCATATTACACATGTTAATCAACTTTTTTTTCTTCTATTAATCTGTGCTTTGTTTCAGGGCTCCAGCTGAGAACATAGAAAGGTAAAAGGGAAAGATTTTCCCCTCTGCTTTATTCCTAGTAATCCTCTCGTTGAATTTCCTAGGGCAGGTATTGCCACATTACAGAGAAGACTGAGGCTTGTACTAGGTAGCCATCTTGGATCCACTACATAATGGTACTTGAGGAATCCATCTCAAAGGGATTGAAGATATGGAAGGTCTGGCCTACAGACACTTATCAGTCAAGGTCATCTGCGTATTAAGGACAGTTACCACCTTTGCCCTCCTACCATTTCATATAGCTCATTCTCAAGCTCTAGGCCTATTTGAAGCCACTGTCCTTCATCCCTCCCAAGGGACCAAAAGGTGAAGTAACCAAAGGGCCCTTGAATAAGCCCATCCCAAGACCCAGAGTTTGTGCAAAAGCCTTGTCAAAGTTCTAGCCCCATTTTAGCAAGTTATTTTCTGGGAGTAAGATGAGCCAACTTATTTGTTTCAATGTCTTCTCCACCCTTCTTTTTCTGTTTTATTTATTTGTCAAATTAGCCACTCACTCTTTGGGGCAATTTTCATCACCTACTGGAAGGCCCAATGATGCAAAGTAGGGAAGATGTGTTTATGAACCACGCTGAGAATGCTGCTGTATACACAACCCAAACACTGCCTCATCTTCTTCCTGAATGACTCAGATGGTTCTTTGGCCTTTTGTGAACCCCAGATCTTCCTCAATAAAGCATCGAGCCACTGTATTCTTAGTCTAATATGCAATCATACCTTTAACCCAGTGTTAGTTAAAGGAAGAGAGGGGACTAGGCCATATGAGAGGCCCATTATCCTTGAGATTTAGAGGACACAACTTTAGACGTCCTCTAGTTCAAAACTTCATGATGAGTAATCTCTAATTGTGCCTTTCTCTAAGATAAGTAAGTAAGAAAAAGTAAAAATTAGAGTCAATACTTCTCAGCTACTTGTCAGATGCCAAGCACTTTTACCTCCATGCTTTACATGTATTGATTTGCTTAATTCTCATGTAACATCTCAGATAAATACTATCAAGATCACCATTGTACAGATGAACAAACTGAAGCTAAGAGAATCTATGTAACTTGCCCAAGGCCATGTGATGTGAGACATAAATCTACAGATGTGAATCTGTTTTTGAGCTAAGGTCTGAAAAATTCTAGAGCTGTCTCTCTTACCCACTCAACTATGTTTTTATTTTTTTCAACCAAAACATAGGACTGAGTTAACAGATATAAGGGGAATAAGGGACATTATTCTGAAGAGCAAAAGAGTCATGTATCTGTACAACGCCATGGAGCACACACCTTCCACTGAAGTCTGAGTTAGACTTGGAAGTTATTTACTTAAGTGGGGCAACACAGGTCAAATTACTTTGAGTCAAATTAATTTTGATTTTGGGTCCCCAACTCAATCCTTCTGGCCTGACAAGGAACCCAGGCTGAGTGAATTGGGGGCTGTTCTAACCCAGCTCTGGGAAGGGCTCTGGGGGTCTCAGAGGAGAACATTTGGGGGCAGGGGAGCCCGTGGTTTCCAGTCCTTGCCAAGTCACTCTGCCCAAACCCGCGCAGTCCCTTAGGTACAGTGATTCTGCTCCTTCTTGCAGCTCTGGTATCTGTTGATCTGGGTTGAAGTTCAGGGTCTTGGTTAAGGTTGAGGGCTCCAAGATGTAGGGGGAAGTCCCCCCTCTCCAGGAAGATCACACAGCCAAACCTCCGCTGCTCTCTCACATTACTCAGGAAGCCCTCTTCCCTCACTGAGACCACCGTTCTTGGTCTCCACCCAGTGTGAGCTCCGCACATGCAGGGATATCTGTGTGTCTTGTGTACTGATGTCTCCTCAATGCCTATGTGAGAGCTTGATACGTGGACTTGTGCTGCTTCTGCCCCCATGCCCCACCCCCATGGGAAGCCCTTCCTGCCTCCCCGCTCCCCTGGAACACCCAGCACCATCCCCACAGTAACCCCAGGCCATCAAGAGCAGCAGGCTGTCGGGATCTGGAGGAGTGAGGAACCCAGAGAACAGGACAATAAAGCCTCTCTTTCCCCTGCCGCAAAGACAGAACCCAAACTAATATCTCAATAAATCGCTTTCCCCTTCACGGACCAGCCAGTGGGCATTCAGTACTGCTCACCCACATTTTAGCTGTTGGATAAAAGTAGACAGGAGTGTGTAGATAATTATAAAGATTTCAAAGGTCTTTCCTACTGAAATGACAAAGTTTGAGAAGTTCCTCTCTCCAGCCCCCGGATAATGAGATAGCATTCCCACACTTAAAAGGATTTCTCTGTCTCCTGGGTGGAACAAAAGAGCTCAGCTTTCAGTATGAGGGAGGCTAATGAAGTTTTACACAGACCGTCAGGCTTTGCACCACCAGAGCAGTGGCCAGAGAAAGTGAGAGGGAGGGAGGGAGCAGAGATACACTGGCAGAAGGAAAGGTAGGTGGAGAAGTCACAGACACACATCAGTGTACAGAAACCCGGAAAGGACACTCTGAAGCACACAGAGACAAAGAAAACTGAAGCGTTAGAAGAGTTCCTTTTCGCTAAAAAGAAAACAGCGAGAGTTAGAACACACCGGTGCTGAACTGCAGATTAAATGCTCCATCATTCCCCAAACCTAACTAATTTCCCATTAAAGCGATAACTATATCACTTAGGCACCATGAGAAAAAATGACTTCCCTTAATGAGCGGTCTCATTGCAAACCTGCTTCAAGGTTCAGCCACTTAAAGAAGTAATATATTTGCTCGCCTTTGCCTGCCCTCATTTCCCGAACACTTTTCCACATGTACAAGCAGACTTCAGAGATAATGAGGGTTGGCTCCAGACCACCGCAATCAAGCAAATATCAAAATACAGTGAGCCACTCCAGTTTCTTTGGTTTTCCAGTGCCTGTGAAAGTTATGTTTACACTATCCTGCAGTCTACCAAGGGGTTTGCCCTGTGGCTCAGTGGTAAAGAATCCACCTGTCAAGCAGGAGACACAGGTTCGATTCCTGGGCTGGGAAGATCTTCTGGAGAAGGAAATGGCAACCCACTCCAGTATTCTTGCCTAGGAAATCCTATGGACAGAGGAATCTGGCGGGCTATAGTCCTTGGGATAGCAAAGAGTTAGACATGACTTAGAGACAAAACAGCAGCAGTCTAAGTATGCAATAGCATCATGTCTAAACAAATGGACATACCTTACTTTAAAAATGTTTTATAGCTAAAACACGCTATCATTTGAGTCTCAAAGGTCACAGTTTTAACATCCGAGATCACCGATCACAGATCACCATAACAAATATAATAATAAAGCCTGAAATATTGCAAGATTACTAAAATGTGACACAGGGACACAATGTGAGAAAATGCTGTTGGGAAAACGGTGTTGATAGACTTGCTTGATGCACAGTGGCCACAGACCTTGAATTTGTGAAAAATACAATATCTGCAAAGCGTGATAAGGCAGAGCTTCGTAAACAAGGTATGCCAGCACTTGGTGCTTTGAATTTGCTCTCTCACAGCTCTTTGGGTGTCAAATGAAGAGCAACCTTGTCCTTTTCTTTCCTAGTTCTTTTGGCAAATACCTCTTGGTTTTGTAAAAAATTAACAAAGAGATGCCAAGTCCCTCCAGTTGCGTTCCACTCTTTGCGACCCTATGGACTATAGCGTGCCAGGCTCCTCTCTCCGCGGGGATTCTCAATAAACAGAAGCTTCAGTTAAATTCAGTTGGGAGACCAGAAGGGGGAGCTCTCACGCCCTGTGAGGATAGGAGAGCCCGACAGGAAGAAGAGTCTTCATTCCTGACAAGGACTTAGTCAGCGGAAAGCCTTGACTGTTTACTCCCAGCTTCCTTTTCCCCTCTATACAAATGTCCTCCTTCTCTTGCCCTGGGGTGACTTGCTTGCTGTTATTGCAGACCCTGAATGGAATTTTCTGCTGATACCAAATAAACCCATCTTTGTTGGAGAAATATCTGGTGGTCTATTTGTCTCAGGTCAACAGCTTATAGGTATGTTTTAGTCAACAAGCAAGGGTGCAATAGACAGGTTCTTGAAAGATCTTTGCAAATCAAATTGTAATATAGCAGCAGTATTTACAACAGCCAAGACATGGAAGCAACCAGTCGGTTGACAGATGAATAGATAAAATATGCACAATAGAAAATGACACAGCCGTGTAAAGAGTGAAACTGCCATTTGCAGCAACACAGACATAGAGATTATCCTAATAAATGAAGTCAGACAGAGAAAGACAAATGTCATATGGTATCACTTACATGTAGGATCTTAAAAAAGGATACAAACAAACTTATTGCTAAAACAGAAATAGAATCATAGACCCGGAGAACAAATGTATGGTTCCCAAGAGGGGGGATTAGGGGATTGGAATTAAAATACACACACTGCTAAACACAAGATAAACAACCAAAAAGACCTACTGTACAACACAGGAACCAGAGTCAGTATCTTATAATTACCTCTGATGGAAGAGAATGTAATATAAAAGAAAAAAAGAGTCTATATAGAAAGATAGAGAGAGTGAGTCTTTTTTTTTTTTTTTTCACATTCTCTGGAGTGGGTAGCCCTTCCCTTCTCCAGGGAATCTTCCAAACCCAGGGATCGAACCCAGGTCTCCCACATTGCAGGTGGATTCTTTACCAGCTGAGCTACCAGGGAAGCCCTTATATATATGTATAACTGAACCATTTTACCCCTGAAACTAACAAAGCATTATAAATCAACTATATTTCAATAAAAGCTAAAAAATCAAATTGTAATAAATTATATCATATGAGGATGACGTAGGATAATAGTGTGATGTTCAATACTTAGGTTAAGAAAAGAAGTCTTTTGTTAAGTTGGTTGGTTTGCTTCGTTTAATGTAAACAATCTCCTCCAAGGTATCTAGTTGTGGTTGATATGTTCTTTTGTTGTTATTTTTGCTTCTCCCTCCACAGCCCAGGGGCATCCCCAGTGGCTCAGTGATAAAGAATCTGCCTGAAATGTAGGAGACATGGGTTCAATCCCTGGCTCAGGGAGATTCCCTGCAGGAAGAAATGGCAATCCACCCCAGTATTCTTGCTTAGAAAATTCCCTGGACAGAGGAGCCTGCTGGACTACAGTCCATGGGGTCACAAACAGTTGGATAAGACTGAGCAAGCATGCAGGCAAGCCACAGCCCAAATGTGAACCTTCTGAAGCACTTTAAGAACAGCCATTCCATATTCTGTGAGAAGGGAAGGCTGGTGGATTTTCTTTTTTTTCAAGCTGGCCCCCGGGGGAACTACAGAATAATTGGAATGATGCGGGACCAGGAATCAAAAACTCTCTTGCTTCTAGCTGTGTCACCTTGAGTAGGTAACTTAAACTCCATGAGCCAACCTTAGAAGGATAACGGTGAGGAAAAATAAGAGGATGTTCCGATTCACTAATTCAGCAACATATCAAGGGCCTCCTCTGTGCTGGGCCCTGGGAACAGAACTGTGCACGAGACAGATGGGGCCCTGCACCCCCAGACCTACAGTCTGGTGAGGGCAGAATGGAAAAAAAAATCTATTTGTTTGCTCAGGCTGCAGTAACAAAGTACCACAAACTGGTGCTTTAAAGAATAGAAACCTCTCATCTCACAGTTCTGGTGTCAGTGGGGTGGGGTCCTCTGAGTTGTGAGTCCTCACAGTCTTCATAGTCCTCTGAGGGTTGTGGGTCCTCGAAGGGTCTATCGAGGGGTCTCTCCCTGGCGTGTTCATGCTGGCTTTCGTTCGATCTTCCCTCTGTGTAAGTCTGTCTCCAAGCTTCCCCTTTGTATAAAGACACTGATCATATTGGATTAGTACTACCCTAATGCCAACTCATTGGAAAAGACCCTGATGCTGGGAAAGATTGAGGGCAGGAAGAGAAAGGGGCGACAGAGGATGAGGTGGTTGGATAGCCTCACTGATCCAATGGACACGAGTTTCAGCAAACGCCGGGAGACAGTGATGGACAGGGAAGCCTGGCACGCTGCAGCCCATGGGGGTAGCAAAGAGCTGGACACAACTGAGAGAATGAAAAACAAAACGGACCTCATTTTACCTTTGGTTACCTCTGTAAAGACCCTCTCTCCCTATAAGGCCACAGCCTAGGATACTGGGGGGTTGGACTTCAATAGATGAACTTTAAGGGAGGCAATTCAACCTGTAAGACTATGTGAATAATCTAATTGTGACATGAAGGAACTTAATAGGAGAACCTGAGAGAAAAATATAATTGTGTGTGTTTGCGCATGTGAGTGAAGAGCAGAAGTCTGGCCTGGTGAGTGATGCTCAGAGGAGAAAGCAGGAAGAGAAAGAGAGAAGAGAAAGAAGAGAGAGAGGAGGAGCCAGGCAGAGCTGCTGGGTGCAGAGGGCACAGCGATGCAGAGGCGATAAGCGACTCAGCTGATTTACGAACAGAGAGGAGGCGGCCAGAGCAGATGTGAGGGAGGAGGCTAGACGCCAAAAGCAGACAGCAGTCAGAAACGAAAGGCCACATACGATGTGACTGTATTTACACGACATTCTAGAAAGGGCACAGAGCGTCTCAGGTCGTGGCAATGGTAAAGCATCCGCTTGCCAGTGCTGGAGACGTAAGAGACACAAGTTAGAAGATCCCTGGGTCGAGAAGATCCCCTGGAGAAGGGCATGGCAACCCACTCCAGTATTCTTGCTGGAGAATCCCAAGGACAGAAGAGCCTGGCAGGCTACAATCCACAGGGTCAGAAAGAGTTGGATATGACTAAAGCTACTTGGCACGCATGCATGCAGAAAATGTATAACCTTACAACACAATGCAGATCCACCGTCACCT
Source organism: Oreotragus oreotragus (assembly GCA_006410675.1). Taxonomy (NCBI): domain Eukaryota; kingdom Metazoa; phylum Chordata; class Mammalia; order Artiodactyla; family Bovidae; genus Oreotragus; species Oreotragus oreotragus. The sequence continues at coordinate 60,190 of SJYX01014448.1, forward strand.
GGGGCTAGAGATGGAGGAGGGCGTGGAGAACAGAGGCAAAAAGGAACCTTCCAGGAGGAGGGGGCACTTCTCATCAGTGGTGGTGGTCCCATAGCTGTGTACAGTGATCAAAAGTCAAAAAGCTGGACATTCAAAAAGGTGAGTTTATTCTATATAAATAATATTGTGGTTCAGTCGTGTCCAACTCTTTGTGACCCCAAGGACTGTAGCCCACCAGCCTCCTCTGTCCATGAGATTTCGCAGGCAAGAATACTGGAATGGGTTGCCGTTTCCTTCTCCAGGGAATCTTCCCTACTCAGGGATCAAACCCACGTCTCTTGAGTCTCCTGCATTGGCAGGCAGATTCTTTACCACTGAGCTACCTGGGAAGCCCAATATAAATAATAAAAGAATAAAAAATTAAAAAAGAACACAGTTATGAGGTGATTTGTCTTCTCTGGAACTTATAGAGTTTAAGCCATGCTTTTAGGACATGTTAGGTAGCCCAGAACAGAGTCCCAGTGGGCAACGTCCCTGTGCGTTGTTTTGAAACACCTGCAGTGGGACTGTGGGTGTCTGCGAGAGATACACTAAGGGGGAACCTGGGATAAGAAGGCTGATGCGCCACATACATCACTGAGGCAGAAGGGACAACCGTTAGAGCCAAGAACCCTCCCTGTTCCTCCTTAAAAAAAGACACCCAAGTCATGTGGCTACAAGGCTCTTCTGCTGAAAGGACCCGACTCCAGGCTGCTGGCAGCTGCTCTGGACAAAGCCGCCCTGTGCCCTGTTGCCTGACAGCTTGTGCAGAGACATCTCCTTCTTGGACTTCTCCTGGGAGGGCTCATTATCCACTGGTTCTATTTCCCCTACTCTGTCTAACCTGTGTCGTGGGCTAATTGGGTGCAATAAACCGTGTGAGTTGTGAATTACATATTGACTATATTTCATGCCTTTCCTGCCCTAGGATATTTACCTGGTCTCAGGGCTGGGCCCTGCAACACACACACACACACACACACACACACACNCTCTGTCTAACCTGTGTCGTGGGCTAATTGGGTGCAATAAACCGTGTGAGTTGTGAATTACATATTGACTATATTTCATGCCTTTCCTGCCCTAGGATATTTACCTGGTCTCAGGGCTGGGCCCTGCAACACACACACACACACACACACACACACACAGATACTTTGGCTTCTGAGTGGATCGTGGATTAGGCGGCAGAAGTGGACGTGGTGAGGTAGGTAGGAGGCATCACAGCCGTTCACGTGAGAGAGGATGACCCCCTGGACTAGGGTGGCCACAGCTAAGGTTGGGGAGGTGGGGTGTGGGCGAGTGAGGCATGGGCAAGTGTGGGGTGTATTTTGAAGGTAAAACCAAGAGGTGTTGCTTATGCAAAGGACGAAGGGAATCAGGGAAAAGAAACCATCAAGGGAGACGCTGGGGATTTGGACTTCAGAGGATGGACCAACTGTGGCTCCATGGGACACAGCATGTGGCTCAGACAGGAATACCAATGGAAAATAAAAGAACATGATCATCTCCGAGACCCTCCCCTCCCAGAGAAGAAGACGCCCTGAGAACAGCTCCATAGGCTAGTCCCCTGCCCCTCCAGCCTGTCCCTGTGGGAGAAAGGGAGGCAGGAGAAAGGCTTTCGGGCAAGGGGTCTGAGAAGTGCTTGTGAGTCCTCACTACGGATTCCAGGTTCTCTTTCCCCAGTGCCTAATTCAGGAGCTCTGGGGTGGTGCCTGGGAATCAGTAACCAGATGAACAAGGAAACTACCAGGCCCCCATGTGCAAGTAACCTGAGGACCTGGAGAAAGGGAGCAGAGGAAAGTGATGGGGACTCTCCCTTCCAAGCCCCCTGACTTCTGGCTGGCCACAGGACAGGGCTCTAGCCAGTGCAGATGCAGTGAGCCCGTTCTCTCGGGGAGGGAAGAGCCTCACAGATCACAGCTTTTGGCTGGGCTCTGTGCGAACCATCTCCAACCTGCTTTGCCAGAGACTGAATTAGTAACCCCTCACTCCCAAAAAAGACCAGGGGCTGGGGAACAAATGACTTCATTCTCAGCCGCTTTATTAGTGCTTTGTGATGCTACATTTCCTTCATCTTAATAGAGCATGAAATTAAAACACATGCACCCACAAAAACACCTGCCTTTTGTGAACCGGCTCATCCTGTTAATTATGCCTCCTAAGGATCCTGCCATACACTTCATGTTATTACATCCTTTGTGATTTTAATTACAATTTAATGAAAGCTTTTACATGGCCTGTCTTAGGACTTTCAATTTAATAATCATCAGCATTAACAATGCTCTGTGCTTTGTTACTTTTCAGTGTCCATCCATTCATCGTTAAATTTAAGTTTTTATATTAAATTTACATTTCCTGGTCCAGAATGTGAAGTCATCTTCATTAACTGAAGTGTGGGTCTCTCACTTTCCTCCTGCTTGCTATGCAGAGTAGGGGGGAAACCAGAATCAAAGAAATATACAGGTGGCATTGGGTGGATTGTTTTCAACAGTAGGTAGCAAAAGGATTCTTTTCCTATATTTTTATATTTGACTTTATTTTCAAAACTATAGAATTTTTAGTTAGATCAGAATACTGTTTCAGTTTTTATATTTTATATGAATTTTGGCTCTGGATTTAAAATTGCTGCACACTTAGCCTCTTTAGTCGTGTCCAGCTCTTTGCGACCTCATGGACTGTAGCCTGCCAGTTTCCTCTGTCCATGGGATATTTTCCAGGCAAGAATACTGGAGTGGGTAGTGATTCCTACTCCAGGGGATCTTCCCAACCCAAGGATCGAACCCTCATCTCCTCTGTCTCCTGCATTGCAGGTGGATTTTTTTTTACCACTGAGCCATCAGGGAAGTCAGATTTAAAATCGTCTTATGAATTGCTATGATTTAGCTTTTAAAGTATCTCGTATGTGTTTTCAAAGTTACTCATGAATGTAACTGCTGCAATTGAAAAATATCTGACTTTGGAAGGACTTCAAGACTTCCCCTCCCCTTACCCCACAATAGGATAGTTGCTCCCTGGCGCGTGTGGACACAGGGCTGAAAGGACCATAGCTCTAGAAGGCTGCACTGGAGCTCACCTGATAAGATCTTTACAAGTGCTACAGGCACTCCTAGGCTTAGCCCACAGCTGAGGTGGCTGATCAAAGACCCCCTGACGGTTCTACCTGGCATGCCCAGGGCAGAGCTACACAGGCGACCGCTTCGGCAGCCACTGAGTCCCTGCAGATGCAGTCTGTTACAGGGACTGCTGGAAAGTGACAGTCTTCAGACATCAGAAATGCATCCCATGGTTGGAGGATCTGGAGAACCACTTGGCACCTCTGATCAGAACTGGATGGAAGGTTGCTCACTGCTTTGAAAAGAACAAGTGGGCTGAGGAGCGGCAGGCTCTGTATTTGGACTGCACACGGCTCTCCTCTGGCCACCTTTAAACGGCGAGAAGAGCTGAGCCAGAGACAGCATATTTCTGTTTCTGTTCTGGCACCTTCTGCGGGAGCCCCAGCATGCTGAAACGCCACCTGCCAGACAGGATTACTCTGCTGGAAAGTGACAGTCTTCAGACATCAGAAATGCATCCCATGGTTGGAGGATCTGGAGAACCACTTGGCACCTCTGATCAGAACTGGATGGAAGGTTGCTCACTGCTTTGAAAAGAACAAGTGGGCTGAGGAGCGGCAGGCTCTGTATTTGGACTGCACACGGCTCTCCTCTGGCCACCTTTAAACGGCGAGAAGAGCTGAGCCAGAGACAGCATATTTCTGTTTCTGTTCTGGCACCTTCTGCGGGAGCCCCAGCATGCTGAAACGCCACCTGCCAGACAGGATTACGGACCCGATGCTGCCACGTGATGAACCCTTTGACCACCAGGATCCTAAAGGGAAAAACTCCTACCCAGAGGCTGCTTTTACTGCAGCATCACCCAGTCATTCTTTTGAAAGGATATGGTACCCTCGGCCCTCAGATCACTGCTTTGACCCTCTCCCCGTACTCTCAATCTTTAGTTTCCTCCTGTTTGGTAGAAACCTATATGTGAGATGATTCATCTCATTTCCTTCTGGATTTGTAACAGAGAAGAACAAAATCTGACTCCACGTTGGTATCTCTTTTACTTTAATATTTGTTTTCTGTTGCTTTTGTTACTATAATCACTGAGAGGATTGCTGTCTATAGTTATAAGCACACACAATGGCCTGCCTTAGGGAACCCTGCCCCTCAGCCTGAATGTTAAACTAAACTGTCTTAGGAAACTCCCTGCCCTGCGCATGTGTGAATGGCTGTGGGAAAGAAGAAATTAATACATCCCCTCCCCAAGGATGACCAAACCAGGAGATATTTTGCAACATTTATGAACTGTTGTGTTGGAGAAGACTCCTGAGAGTCCCTTGGACTGCAAGGAGATCCAACCAGTCCTGTTTCCTCCTGTTTGGTAGAAACCTATATGTGAGATGATTCATCTCATTTCCTTCTGGATTTGTAACAGGGAAGAACAAAATCTGACTCCACGTTGGCATCTCTTTTACTTTAATCTTTGTTTTCTGTTGCTTTTGTTACTATAATCACTGAGAGGATTGCTGTGTATAGTTATAAGCACACACAATGGCCTGCCTCAGAGAACCCTGCCTTTCAGCCTGAATGTTAAACTAAACTGTCTTAGGAAACTTCCTGCCCTGCGCATGTGTGAATGGCTGTGGGAAAGAAGAAATTAATACATCCCCTCCCCGAGGATGACCAAACCAGGAGATAGTTTGCAAGATTTATGAACTGTTGTGTTGGAGAAGACTCCTGAGAGTCCCTTGGACTGCAAGGAGATCCAACCAGTCCATCCTAAAGGAAATCAGTCTTGAATATTCATTGGAAGGACTGATGCTAAAGCTGAAATTCCAGTAATTTGGCCACCTGATGTGAAGAGCTGTCTCATTTGAAAAGACCCTGATGCTGGGAAATATTGAGGGCAGGAGGAGAAGGGGACGACAGAGGATGAAGTTGGTTGGACGGCATCACTGACTCAATAGACATGGGTTTGGGTGGACTCCGGGAGTTGGTGATGGACAGGGAGGCCTGGCGTGCTGCGGTTCATGTGGTCGCAGAGTCGGACACGACGGAGCGGCTGAACTGACTGATGGCCTTTATGTTCCCTGACCTCCTCCCTCTCTCTTTTCCATAAGAGGAACTAGCACCTATCCCCATAAGACAGTGCTGTAGGGCATTGGTTCACCATCTCCTTGGACGCCTGTCTTTCCAGATAAAGTCACTATTCCTTGCCGCAACACCTTGTCTCCCAATTATTGGCTCAGTGGGATGACCAGACTGAGCTTGGACTTGGTAACAGATTCAGTGATTCAAAGAGCCCTAGCAATATCAAGGCTGCAGCTCCAGGCTGCAACTCCATTTCAGAGCTGTGATCAGCTGACAGTTCCCAAAGGCTGTCAGTCTCCGCCTGCAGCTCAGTACCTAGAACCGCCACAGCTAGAGCTGGGCCAGCTCTCCAGGGACCCCCACCTACACTTTGAGTGGCGTCGGGACTTGCTAGACACGTGGCCTGGCGGTTGTGACCCATAAGGTCCACTCTGCAAAATAATACAAAATGTTGGTACTTTTATGTCCTGCCACCGGCCCTGCCGTTTGTAGAACCTTCCTCGAATCGACCAAGCTGCACCCACCCACCCCAGCAGCCTCCTCCCACGTGTCTCTCACAAAATGTTCCTGGGCCCTTCTCTTGACCAGTTCAGGAGAGTTGAAAGTCGACAGGGAATGTAGCAGGATCACCATTGGCAAAACGGGAGCAGGGGAACTTGGAGAAACAACNACATCTCGGAAGGAGGAATCGACCAAGCTGCACCCACCCACCCCGGCAGCCTCCTCCCACGTGTCTCTCACAAAATGTTCCTGGGCCCTTCTCTTGACCAGTTCAGGAGAGCTGAAAGTCGACAGGGAATGTAGCAGGATCACCATTGGCAAAACGGGAGCAGGGGAACTTGGAGAAACAACGGATGAGAAACATGTTACAGAACCTCTTCTACTGTGTGATGAGGTCAGGGTGGAGGAGTGTGGCCTGGGCTCAGAGTCCATGCCCCGAGGTCTGGGTCATACGGGGCCCTCGGTGATCCCCTCCAGGGGCAGGCTGGGTGCACTGTCGGCCGTGGGCCTCTCATCTTTCTTCAGCGAGGGCGGGACTCGGAGACTGACGTAGGGTTTATGACAGGCTGTGTTGGCCAGAGGCGGGTAGTGCTGTCTGTAGCAAATGTAGGCAAAAATGAGGCCAATGACTCCACCAACAAACGAATCTAGGACAGAAGAGCAGAACCAGGAGAAATGCATTATGATTCATTCAAATGAGGCCAGCTGTGTTTTCCGCAAAGCACTTTCCTAGCGATTTCCGTGACTGGTTTGCTGGTGAAACCCCTCGAAAGACTATAAGGGGAGAGAAACGACACTGGAAGTGTGCATCTTGGTGGCCTCCGCAAACCCTTACCATTTCTAGAACTTAAACACTCCCTTTTCAGTGTGTACTTGATTCTTCTCATTATTGATGGAATCCGCAGCAGCGCATGGCACAAACTCAGAACTGCATTCTTGATTTTGAAAATCAATTCTAGATTCTGGAAGAATAATTCCAGCCATCTCCATGGGATGTAAATACCCTCGGGCGCTGTCATTTCTCTTTAGCAAGTTTCTGCTGGAGTCCTGCAATGTTGCTGGTGCACCACGGAAAGCCAGCGGGCATGCTGGCCTCCTCCTCAAAGTTAAGTGATTTCCCAGGGATGGAATAAAACTTCTGACTCACTAAGTGAATACAACACTTTATGCTGCACCAGGGTGGGCAAATTCGACACTCCCAGTGGGAGGGGCCTAAACCCTCCAACAAGTTGCGGATTTATCAAGTCAGAAGACGTGGTGGGGGGCCCCCACAGACAAGGTAGGAGAGGGAACCTGTGGGCACAACAGGCCCTTCCACCACCTCTGGCGACCCTATGCTAAACAGGGCATTCAGCTAGTGGTCACCAGGGACCCCATGAAAGTGGCCCACCCCAACAACCCTCACTCTGCGTGTGTGCATGTGTGTGTGTGCATGCCCTTTAAACTGTGTCTTTGGGTTTATTCTTGCCCAAAAGATCCTAACACAACGGAAAAACCTCCCCTGCCAAGAGGAACTTTGCTTTCTTGTGAAGGTCGCTGCCACGCTGAAGTGTCATCCTCCGGTGGGGGGTTTCCACTTTTACCGTGATTATCTTGTTGAATCGCCCACACCTGCCATGGGCAGGGATACACTTTCTCATCTCCTGGGGATGAGAACAGAAAGTGATGTGTCGAGCTGTGTGGTGATGTAACATTAACACTGGGATCTGCTCCACCAGGGCAGGGGCTCTGTGAGGCTTGCTGGCTGTTGATTCCTCAATACCTGGAACAGCACTTTGCTCATCTCCTGCAGAATTAAGTTGGTGAAGGAAAGTGGCTGAATGAATGTTGTTGCTTAGTCGTAAGTCGTATCCGACTCTTTTGCGACCCCATGGGCTGTAGCCCGCCAGGCTCCTCTGTCCATGGGATTTCCCAGGAAAGAATACTGGAGTGCACTGCCACTTCCTTCTCTGGGGATCTTCCTGTCTCAGGGATCAAACCCATGTCTCCTGCACTGGCAGGTGGATTCTTTACCACTGAGCCACCAGGGAAGCCCGGGGGAATGAATACGTGCACAGTAATTGGGAGCTAGGCTCTGCTTACTATCTTGTTTTGTCCCCATTCCCCTCTCTAAGCCTCAGCTCCCTCACCAGGAATAAGTGCTTGGCAGCTGAGAGTCTTTCTCATATGAATGTTCTAGGAATTTGGTCCCCAGGGTCAACCTACTGAGACCAGCCTGCAGATCATTATGAAACTCTGCTGAGCATCTTCAGAAAATAGGTCATATCCTTGATTGGGATAAAATATCACTTGTGAAAAAAAGTCATTCTAACAGGCCAGAGAGACTGAATACCTATGGCTACTTCCTCTGCATAGGAGTACAAACATGGTGCAACTTTGGCCACCACCTGGCAGAAAGAGGAGGAAAAGAGATTAGTGGCCACTCAGCCCTGATGAGTAGCCACCAAGGAAGAGGGGTGGGGAGGACCACTTCTGAGATACAGTGAAACCCAGGTGCCCAGCTCTGCTCCCAGAGCAGATGCCTGGGGCCACGGCAAGTTATCCAGCATCTATTCTCATCCCGGACTTGAGAATCCTCTTGGCTGAGAAATCCATCACAAAGACACTGTAGACTTGCCCCATCAGGACAAGTCACTGCACATCTGAACCTCAGTTTCCCCAGCTCTCAAATGGAGATCTCAATATCCATGTCATTTAATCATCACAGTGATTTGATGAGATCTGCTTCTGAACAGTGCATGCCACAAAATAAGACCTTGAAATGCAGTATCTAAAACAATAGTCTCAGACTTCTATGGCAGTCCAGTGGTTAGTGCTGGGACAAGGGTTTGATCCCTGGTCAAGGAATTAAGATCTCACATGCTGTATTATGTAGCCCCCCTCCAAAATTTTTTAATAAAAAAAAAAAAAAAGTGTCCATCACTGTTATTCTGTTCCTCTTCAGCACTGCGTGCTGTTGCTTCAGTCGTGGCTGACTCTTTGTGACCCTATGGGCCCCAGCTGACAATACTCCTCTGTCCATGGGATTCTCCAGATAAGACTACTGGAGTGGGTTGCCATTTCCTCCTCCAGGGGATCTTCCAGGCACTGCTCGGGACTTTCTAATTCTTCCCCATCCTTCTCTTCACACAGTAACTCAACAGTCTATAGTTGTCATCTCTTTAGCACAGCCACACTTTCATACCATTTTAAATAAATTCATGAATTAAAAAAAAATGGTCACCCAAGATATTGGAAAGTAATAACTACTATGAATTCCTCCATGGGGTCATGAGGCATAATTAATGTGATTAAACCAAGTCCTCAAATTGAGAATCTTCATACTGCCTGTGGGCAGGAGCCTGTGCTAGGAAATGTGCCAGGCTTTTTCATGAACAAAGTCTTAAAGAGACACACCATTGTTTTGTTTTTCTAATAACCCCAGAGAACAGGCCCACGGGGTATTACTTTTATGAGTATCTGAAATGACCCAGGACATCTGTGTTTGAGTCACTGACTATTGAACAGACCACACAGCGAAACCTATAAATAATGCCATTTGACTTTTATTTTCTGTGACAAGGCACTTGTCACATGCACAAGGTGCATCATGGACCAAAAGATATAAAATCATTCGGAATGTACGTTCCCCAAGCTTACTGATGTGGCAGGGAGCCAGAGCATGTGGCTGCTGCCAATGCTGTTTTCCCACTTAATGGAATGAGTTAAAAGTGGTATTTTGGTGCCACCATAGTTATTAGAAGCAACTAGGGCAATGGAAGGGGTAGCAAAGGCGCCTTCTCAGCAGTTATTCAGGGCTTTTTTTTTTTATCACAAAGATGGTGAATAAGATTTAAAAAATGACTTACTTAAAGAGAGAGATTGTCGTTAAGTGCCACTTGATGAAATCCCATTCCCATCACATAGAGCATGTGCTTAGAGAAAAGCAGGCAGGAGACAAGCGGCCCTTGTTAGGGAAAAAACTGCTTGGGATTGACTTCACCCCAAATATGGTTGCATGGGACTGGAGGGCACTCAAAGGGGGAGTGTGTGGATCTCCATGTCCCCAGAGTACACAAGAAGTGGTCTCCTCACTCAGCATCGATGTCATTCATCCATCACGTATTTTGCAAGGGGATCAGGTGTCGGGAGTGATGCCCAGTACCAGAACACGAGGCTGAACAAAAGAGATGTGTTCCCAGTCCTAGGGGCTAAGACGGACACTGAGAAGTGAGTCTTACCAGTGAGTGGCAGCTGTGGTGAGTGCCAGGAAGGAGAAGGCAGGTCCACGAGATCAGCCAGCAGAGTGGTTTGGCTTGTCTGGATCGGGGGAGTTTTGCTGAGGACAGGACCCATGGGTCAGCCCTGCAGCATGAGCAGGTGCAAACCAGCAGGGTAGGCAGTGGGGGCAGGGATGGCAGGGCAGTCTTCCAGGCAGAGGAAGGAAGGGGCATGGCCAGTCTGAGAAACTGAAAGGAGTGGACTATCTTCTCCCAGAGAGGTGTGTCTTTGTAGTTCTATAGGACATAAATTGACCAGGCTTCTGGTGTGGGCTGGAGAAGATGGTTTTCCATGTCCCCTTGGGGCTCTGTTGAGGACCAGGGGCTCCACTAGCTCTCTAGGCTGTTGTCTGTGCACCTCCCAGCTCACATCTGCCTGTCAGTGTTAAGTGCCCCTTGAGTGCCTCATCTTCATTTCCCCAGAGCCCAGCAGTTGCGTGCATGTGTGTATGTGCAGGCACTAAGTTGTGTCTGACCCACAAACTGTAGCACGCCAGGCTCCTCTGTCCACAGGATTTCCCAGGCAAGAATACTGGAGTTCATTGCCATTTCCTCCTCCAGGGGATCTTCCTGACCCAGGGATCGAACTTGGGTCTCCTGCTTGGCAGGCTGATTCTTTACCACTGAGCCACTCGGAAGCCCAGCCCAGCAGTTGTTATTCAGTAAATGTTGAGATGCCCTGAACAACATTTACAAGATGCACTAAAGAATAGACACCACAAGACACAAAAGGCCACATATTATGTGATGCCAGGAATATGCAAAGTCCAGAAGATGGAAATCCATAGAGAAAGAAAGTAGATTTGTGGTTGCTGGGGGCTGTGGTGGCCAATATGATTTTCTGGAATTAGACAGTGGTGATGGCTGCACAGCTCTGAATATACTAAAAACCATTTAATTACACACTTTAAAAGGGAAAACTTATGCATTATGAGTTATGAATTACACCTCAACAAAGCTATTTGAAACGGGAGGTTAGACTCAGTACCTAGAGGGCTCCAATGGTAGTAGAAAGAGGGCTAGACTTTGAATTAGGCGACCTGTATATCAATCCTTACCTGGAAAACGAGCATGACCTCAACCCCTTCTCATGAGGTTGAAGGGCAGGAAAGGATCTCATGGAGTTTGGCCTATTGAGGTGCCAGTACTCAGCTCTGGAATCAACACGCAGAAAGTGTTCTGATGATGTGCTATCAGGTCCCCGGGAGGAACACGTCCCTCCCTGTTGCCACGGCAACATCCAACATCACTCAGCTGGCTTACTTGGGATCTTGTATGCCTTGGGCTTTATGACCCAAGACCTTGGGGTAAAGACCATTTTTGGAAAACTCAACAACCTCACATGATTGTTTCTGTTCTTTTTATTCTACTACTAATAACATGTCCTGTTTTTGTGACTTTGAGCTTCTATAAAAGAACTTACCTAGCACAGAGAATGCACAATCTCCCTGCTACACTGTAAGCTGGCAGGGCAGCACCAAGTCTGTCTGCCTCAATACTGTGCCTCCATCAGAGAATATGCCTGGCACACAGGTACAAGAGACATACTGAATGAGTGAGTGGATGGTTTTGGAAGTTTACTTTTTGGCTCATTTTTGAAAAGAAAGAACTTACAAAGCGTAAGAATAATTTTAGTAAAACCAGTGCATAGAGAAAATAAAATTAGTAAGAAAGGAATATGGTTTAACCAAAATTATTAATTCCTGCATTCCACACTTATGTACTGAGCACTGTTAAGCATTAAGAATTGTCTCTCCAAAAGATACGCTGAAGTCCTAAATCTCAGTACCTCAGAATGTAACCATATTTGGATATAGATTCCGTACGGAGATAATCAAGCCCAAGTGAGATCAGTAGAAAGGGCTCTGACTGGTGTGCTGATAGAAAGGGGAAATTTGAACACAGAGACAGATACACACAGAGGGAAGGTGATGTGAAGAAACTCAAGGGAAATGCCATGTGAAGACAGAGGCAGAGACTGGAATTATACTTGCAGAAGCCGAGAACTATCTGGGGCTGGTCAGCTGCAAGGTGCAAGGAAAGCTCTTTCCTGTGCAGGTGTCAGAGGGAGAGGGGCCACCAACACCTTGACCTTGGGCTTCTGGCCTCCAGAACCATGAGACAACTTCTATTCTTCTATTCGGTTTGTGAAACTTGGGAAACTAACACAAGCACCTACTATGTGCCATACCAGCAAAAGAGACACAAATCCTTCCCCACGGGGAGAGTAGATTCTAGTACAGAGAGCAACAAACTATGCCAGCCACTCATTTATAGGCTGGTGTCTCACCACCATCACCAACTCGAGCAGTTACCATAGAGACCACATGGCCCGAATAAAGCCCAGGAGAGTGACTCTCTGACCCTTTACAGAGGAAGTGTGCAGACTCCTGTTCAAGTGGATAANGTCTCACCACCATCACCAACTCGAGCAGTTACCATAGAGACCACATGGCCCGAATAAAGCCCAGGAGAGTGACTCTCTGACCCTTTACAGAGGAAGTGTGCAGACTCCTGTTCAAGTGGATAAGAACAGACAATAATCAATACCTAAGAAATGACTGGGGCTTCCCCAGTGGCTCAGTGGTAAAGAATTTGCCTGCAATACAGGAGACATGTGTTCGATCCCTGGATCAGGAAGATCCCCTGGAGTGGGCACAGCAACCCACTCCAGGATTCTTGCCTGGAGAATCCCACAGACAGAGGAGCCTGGCGAGCTACATTCCTAGGATTGCAAAGAGCTGAACATGACTGAAATGACTGAAATGACTGGGTTTGTCAGAAGGTGGTAGACGAGCAAGGTGAACACCACAGAGAGTGTGGGGTCTGGGCTGCGTTTCAACAGAGTGGTCACTATAAGACAGCCTCACTTGATCAGGATTCTTGCCTGGAGAATCCCACAGACAGAGGAGCCTGGCGAGCTACATTCCTAGGATTGCAAAGAGCTGAACATGACTGAAATGACTGAAATGACTGGGTTTGTCAGAAGGTGGTAGACGAGCAAGGTGAACACCACAGAGAGTGTGGGGTCTGGGCTGCGTTTCAACAGAGTGGTCACTATAAGACAGCCTCACTTGAGCTAAGATCAGGAGGAGGGAGGGGAAGGAGCCATACACACATCTGAGAGAAGCACATTCTGGGCACTGGAGACAGCCAGGGCAAAGGCCCTGGGGTGGGAAAGCAGCAGCATGAGCAAGGAGGGGCAGTGCAGGACACCATCAGAGAAGCAGGAATTGCAGGACCAGGTCTCATAGTTGCTGTAGGACCTGGGCTTTGATGCTGATGGACACAAGGAGTCCCCAGGGGCAGAGGAGCAGGCACCACACGTGACAGGGTTTAAAGGCTCTTCCTGGCTGCAGTGTGAGGGGCAGAGGAGAAAGGAGGGCAGACAGTAGCCGGGCTTCTGCAATAAGCCAGTCAGCAGGAGATGGTGGTCTGGACTACCGTGGGCAAAGGAAGGTGGCTTCTGGAGTTACTTTGAACAGAAAGTCAACAGCAGAAATCATTGTTAAATGAAGCCAAGTTGTCAAGAGACTTGGGAGCAGCCAACACCTGTCTTCCCTGGGAACTAAGCAACGCGGGAGGCCAGGGCAGAGGGCAGGGGGCCTGGCTGAGAAAGCCTCTCAAGGCCCAATGCTCTCTGCCCAGTGGATTATTATTTTTTTTTAATGTTTACTTATTTGGCTGCATCGGGTCCTAGTTGCAGCATGTGGGATACTCGTGTGGTGGGTGGGCTTCTCTCTAGCTGAGGCACATGGGCTCAGCAGCTGTGGCACTCGGGCTTAGTTGCCCCACAGCATCTTAGTTCTCTAACTAGGGATCTAACCCGCATCCTCTGCACTGGAAAGCGGATTCTTAACCACCGGCCCATCCAGGAAGCGCCCATCCTGTTTAGTGTGTTCTGACCCAGGAAAGGGAGTGGCCTGGGCCTGCTTAAGCCCTCCGCATGGATGCCCCAGGTATGGTGACAGAAATGGGTGGATTCACGGGCAGCCAAGGCCCAGAAGGAGCATTTGGCAGCTGATGATAAATGTGAATGCAGACACACTACACGGGCAGCCAATTGTGGAAGGAGGAAGAGATGAGATCGGTTTACCTGGGAAGGAGGATCTTGGAGGGAGGAACTTAGCGCTCCTGTTCCATGTAAGGCTGGTGGGTTTTGGTGGGAAGCACAATATCGTTCCAAAGTCTCCTTTTCAAGTCACTTCACTTAGAAAATCTAGAGGTTGTTTCTGACAGCCCAGGGAGGACTGGTGAGCAGTGTGTCCCTCAACTGTGTGTGTGTTGGGGGGTGAATGGGACTGTGCGAGGAGGGAGCAGACTCTGCCTGGCTTTTCAGTGTGGTTCAGGTAGTTAGGCGCAGGGCACTTGCTACGTTGCTCAGATGACCCCATGGACTGTACCCCCCAGGCTCCTCAGTCCACGGGGTTTTCCAGGCAAAAATATTGCAGTGGGTTGCCATTTCCTTCTCCATGTAGGCGCAGTGCCCTCATCCTCAACCACCCCATGTGCAGAGATTAGAAACTACACCCGAACTCATTGCAGATCACAGACCCTTCATGGCCAAGTCAGGAAACCTGGCAAAAGCTGTGGCGCCATCTTGGAATTCTCAGGCCAGTCAAACATGGTGTCTGTGACCAACAAGGATGGGTCCCGGCCTCAGGCCGGTGGGAACAAACGACTGCTTCCTCCCTTGAGACTTGTTTCTCTGGATTACATTCAGACCTGGGTGCCCCTTCTTATGACGGAACACTACCTAAGGCACCCAGGGCTGCTCAAAATGAGCTATGGTTAGAGAATCAGTGTTGGTTAGAAGGTTATTTGCAAGCTGGAGTCACATAAGGAAACACTGGCTCCAGATACAAGGATCTGAGGGCAGAAGGAGCTCGTTATGTCCATTCATGGAAAAAACAACACACTCCTGCCACTTCCGGCTCTGACCATCCACCGACAGGAACCATAAACCCACGAGGCTATGAACCGAGGCAGAAGATGCTTCAAGGGAGGTGCTCTGCTCTTTCTGTGCATTTTTCTCCATAGATCGTCCCCCCAGCATGGGAATTCTACAAGTTTAAATGCTGAAAACACATGGTTAATCACAAGGGTAAGCTTCTTTGTGAAGCGTTGACATCACCCAGGGACTCTCTAGCTTCCAGCTGACCCAAAAGCCAGCATATCACAGAGACAAGGAGAACTTCAGCCACAGAAAGATTTATAATCCAGCCAGCGGTTTTATTTGTGAAGAAGCCCTGCTACGTGTCTTACTGCCCCTCCAGACCATGGCCTGTGCCCTCCATGTTCCTCACTTCATAAAACAGACTTGTGTGGAGTGGAGCTGGGACGGGAGGGAAGACCGGAAGGACGCAGATAACCATGATAATGAACAGAGCAAAGCATTTGAGATTATGGGTTATTTACTGGATATGAATATGTAATCGAGTAATTGGATATACTTCCACATTAGACACAGTTGCTTAAATCAAAATTGAAATGGAGTCATAAAAATCTCATAATATTAATGCTGTTAACTAAAGTCTATAATGAGAGGTTCTCAGGCTGTGCTGCTGCCTAGGGGTCTCCCCATGAATTTTCATCATGACGGAAGGCCCCCGCCCACGGTCACCGGGCAGCTCAGTCCACCAACAAACAACACCTCGTTAATCTCAGCCAAGCATCCTGCCTCCAACACCCTCCCACACAGCAGCAAAGGGCCTCACCGTCTACCTTTTCTCCAAGCTGCAAACCTCTGCAGCCTCCTTGATTACTTCTTTAATAAGTGAGTGTTGAACAAATAAAATTTTCCACTCATTGAATACTGCTGCTCTTAACGTGTAATAAGGGAAAGAAAGATGGAGCTGAGATGGTGTGTGTGTGTGTGTGTGTGTGTGTGTGTGTGTGTGTGTGTGTGCATGCTTAGTCACTCCAGTTGTGTCCAATTCTGTCCAATCCTATGGACTGTACCCCACCAGGATCCTCTGTCCATGGGATTCTCCAGGCAAGAATACTGGAGTGGGTCACCATGCCCTCCTTCAGGGGATCTTCCCAATGCGGGGATCAAACCTGTGTCTCTTACGTCTCCTGCATTGGCAGGTGGTTGCTTTGCCCCTAGCACCACCTGGGAAGCCTGAGAGGTGCTGTAGGTTGGGCTCTCTCCACCTCAGCCATAGATGTTTGGGGCTGAGAAGTCTTCCC
Source organism: Oreotragus oreotragus (assembly GCA_006410675.1). Lineage (NCBI taxonomy): Eukaryota > Metazoa > Chordata > Mammalia > Artiodactyla > Bovidae > Oreotragus > Oreotragus oreotragus. Next base: position 76,295 of record SJYX01014448.1, read on the forward strand.
TGTGGAGGAGGTGTTATCTTGCACACTGTATGATGTTGAAGAGCATACCTGGCCTCTACCCACTAGATGCCAGAAGCCACCACCACTCCCACCATCCCATCTGTGAAGATGTCCCCAGACACTGCTAAATGTCCCCTAGAAGGTTCAGTTGCTCCCCATTGAGACCACTGGTATAGACAAGGACAGATGACCTCCTAAAGGGGAATTCAGATGAAATGAGCCCAACTCAGGGCCCATTAGAGGATCCAAGGAAAGGCACTCTGCTCCTGGCTAACTCCAGGGCACAAGCTGAACAGGTGATGGCACAGCTGAACGAGCAGCTGGGCCACATCTGTGACCTGTAACCCACTCAGGCACATTCAGTTTGGGCTTCAGGATGGGTCTACCATGATGCAATTTTGGCTTGCCCCTCCCCACCCCCAAAGTACAGCCCTACACCTCACTGATCATAAATTCTCTTGCTTTGTTTTCCCATTAGCTCACAGAGCATTAGTATTCTCCCTCTACTGCTCCAAGTTCCCTCTGTGCCAGTTGGATAGGATGGGCATGAAGCTCTGCTGCCAGCGGGGCTTGGGGGCACCAGCTGCATCAAGTCCAGCATCTCCCCAAAGCCAAGAACTGCGAGTCTTCATCCTTTCATGATGCACCAACCATAGATCAATAGCAACAAAAGAGCATTTAAGACAGGCCAATCTCTCTTCCTAGGTTTGCAGGACAAGATCACTACACAAAGGTTCTTACCATCTTCCAAGATGAAGCCAAAATATCAACTCTGAAATCCTTCATCATTTCTCAGATCCAGTGTGGAGGAATAAAAGTGGAAACCAGGGATTCAGAGCTTACAAATGGACCATGTGCCAAAAGCATGTCCACTTCAAAATCAGTGGCTTGGGAGGCACAACACATCCTTCTTTAGAAATGATGCACTAAGCAGCTTCAATATCGATTCACAGTCGTGCAACACACTTTCATTTACAAAGTACACTCAGATCCATTATTTCATTTAGTCTGTGAAATGGCTCTGGGAAGTGTTGAGGGATTATTGTTCCCATGTTCAAAAGAAGAAACTACAGTTTATAAGGGATAAATGAGAAGCAGTTCATGAAATGCCATCCAGCCCATAACAGTCCTTATGGGGAAAGGCTCTAATCATATGCGCCACCATGATTCTGTTGGAAAATATTCCTAGTTCCAAGGGTGCCATGGGTCTGCCCTTGCTCTGTTGGCTCAGCGATTCTCTTCCTGCCCTCCGCCCCTACCCACCCCATTGTGTGGCCTCATCCAGAACTTCATCCAAGTCACTGATAAAAGCAGAGAACAAGGGAAGGCTCTACTGACCACCCCCATCAGCAGGGCCTCAGACCACCCCCATCAGCAGGGCCTCAGACCTCCTAGATGCCTCCACCTGTCTAGACCATGCATCAGCCTCCTTTTCTCCCAAACCCTTCACCCCCAGGTTGAAGCTGCTGCTGGAAGCTCATGACACCCAGCGTATGAGTTCCAGGAGGGTGGAAAGTGGAGCTGAAGCCAGAGAGGGAGCAGAAGACCCCTGGAGAAGATGGGGCGAAGTCATCTCCAACCAGGAGCTCCTCTCAACTCTGGCCTCAGCTGTTGCCTCACTACCACTGGGACAAACACCTGGTAAGAGGTGAGAAGAGGGTGGTCAGAAAAGGGGGCAGAGGGGAATGAGCCTGGGGGATGGCAGAAGGACAGGAAAGGAGGAGGAGGGGCCGGCCATAGGCAGATTGTGGAAGGCCATTTATCCAGGGAAGCCAGATCAGGATTAGGCACATTTCATGCACTGTGTTTGCTAAAAGCTGACACAGTGGAACTCTCCAATGTGCTTCTCAGACTTCATCAGAATTAATGGACTGCTTTGCTAACAATGCACACTTCTGGCAGTCACTCTGAACCCACCCTCAAGAGTCCAGTTCTTAGCTTGGAGTGGCCTGATCAAGGTGATCTGAGTATCGGATTCTAGGAAACACAGCCCTAAGCCCTGAGCTCCTGGAGGGCACCCCTTCTGTGGACACTGCCTCTGTCTCTGCTCCCTTTCTTGCCATGGCAGATGCTACTGTGGTTTAGGCAAGCTGAGAGCTGCAGCTGATCTGCAGAGGGGCATGGCACAGTTTTGCTTTATTCCAAGAACAAGCCCCTCACTTGTCCTGTGTTCTTCTGACTTGGCACAGACACCCCAGGGCTAAAACATACAGGTGAGCCTCACCCAGCCCTGCAGTGGCTGCCAGCATCCATCCTTGGGCTGGAAACCTCTTCTGGAAGAGCATCACTGGTGAGAAACACACATTTACAGGGCGGATGCGATAGGAGCCAACCACCACTTGGCACCAAGTCTGAGAACAGAGGCAAGGGATCCAGCAGGGAAGTCACATGTGAGTCTGTGACTGAGGTCCTGCCTTTCTGGTGAGACTCGAGCTGCCTAGTTGAGCATGAAGGAATGGGAGGAGCTCTGATTCTGTTCCCAGCTCGGCCGGAGCTCGTCTGAACAGGTGCATTTTCTTTAAAACTGTGTCTGCTCTGTTGCTTCAGCGAACTCTAGTTTCTCACGGCAGGCACTTAACTTCTCCCCCGAGGAGGCGCAAGTACCCCCCCATCCATGCACGAGAGTGGCAGACGGTGTGTGGACCGGGCGGGCCCGGGTTCCATGTAGGCGCAGTGCCCTCATCCTCAACCACCCCATGTGCAGAGATTAGAAACTACACCCGAACTCATTGCAGATCACAGACCCTTCATGGCCAAGTCAGGAAACCTGGCAAAAGCTGTGGCGCCATCTTGGAATTCTCAGGCCAGTCAAACATGGTGTCTGTGACCAACAAGGATGGGTCCCGGCCTCAGGCCGGTGGGAACAAACGACTGCTTCCTCCCTTGAGACTTGTTTCTCTGGATTACATTCAGACCTGGGTGCCCCTTCTTATGACGGAACACTACCTAAGGCACCCAGGGCTGCTCAAAATGAGCTATGGTTAGAGAATCAGTGTTGGTTAGAAGGTTATTTGCAAGCTGGAGTCACATAAGGAAACACTGGCTCCAGATACAAGGATCTGAGGGCAGAAGGAGCTCGTTATGTCCATTCATGGAAAAAACAACACACTCCTGCCACTTCCGGCTCTGACCATCCACCGACAGGAACCATAAACCCACGAGGCTATGAACCGAGGCAGAAGACGCTTCAAGGGAGGTGCTCTGCTCTTTCTGTGCATTTTTCTCCATAGATCGTCCCCCCAGCATGGGAATTCTACAAGTTTAAATGCTGAAAACACATGGTTAATCACAAGGGTAAGCTTCTTTGTGAAGCGTTGACATCACCCAGGGACTCTCTAGCTTCCAGCTGACCCAAAAGCCAGCATATCACAGAGACAAGGAGAACTTCAGCCACAGAAAGATTTATAATCCAGCCAGCGGTTTTATTTGTGAAGAAGCCCTGCTACGTGTCTTACTGCCCCTCCAGACCATGGCCTGTGCCCTCCATGTTCCTCACTTCATAAAACAGACTTGTGTGGAGTGGAGCTGGGACGGGAGGGAAGACCGGAAAGATGCAGATAACCATGATAATGAACAGAGCAAAGCATTTGAGATTATGGGTTATTTACTGGATATGAATATGTAATCGAGTAATTGGATATACTTCCACATTAGACACAGTTGCTTAAATCAAAATTGAAATGGAGTCATAAAAATCTCATAATATTAATGCTGTTAACTAAAGTCTATAATGAGAGGTTCTCAGGCTGTGCTGCTGCCTAGGGGTCTCCCCATGAATTTTCATCATGACGGAAGGCCCCCGCCCACGGTCACCGGGCAGCTCAGTCCACCAACAAACAACACCTCGTTAATCTCAGCCAAGCATCCTGCCTCCAACACCCTCCCACACAGCAGCCAAGGGCCTCACCGTCTACCTTTTCTCCAAGCTGCAAACCTCTGCAGCCTCCTTGATTACTTCTTTAATAAGTGAGTGTTGAACAAATAAAATTTTCCACTCATTGAATACTGCTGCTCTTAACGTGTAATAAGGGAAAGAAAGATGGAGCTGAGATGGTGTGTGTGTGTGTGTGTGTGTGTGTTGGAGTCATAAAAATCTCATAATATTAATGCTGTTAACTAAAGTCTATAATGAGAGGTTCTCAGGCTGTGCTGCTGCCTAGGGGTCTCCCCATGAATTTTCATCATGACGGAAGGCCCCCGCCCACGGTCACCGGGCAGCTCAGTCCACCAACAAACAACACCTCGTTAATCTCAGCCAAGCATCCTGCCTCCAACACCCTCCCACACAGCAGCAAAGGGCCTCACCGTCTACCTTTTCTCCAAGCTGCAAACCTCTGCAGCCTCCTTGATTACTTCTTTAATAAGTGAGTGTTGAACAAATAAAATTTTCCACTCATTGAATACTGCTGCTCTTAACGTGTAATAAGGGAAAGAAAGATGGAGCTGAGATGGTGTGTGTGTGTGTGTGTGTGTGTGCATGCTTAGTCACTCCAGTTGTGTCCAATTCTGTCCAATCCTATGGACTGTACCCCACCAGGATCCTCTGTCCATGGGATTCTCCAGGCAAGAATACTGGAGTGGGTCACCATGCCCTCCTTCAGGGGATCTTCCCAATGCGGGGATCAAACCTGTGTCTCTTACGTCTCCTGCATTGGCAGGTGGTTGCTTTGCCCCTAGCACCACCTGGGAAGCCTGAGAGGTGCTGTAGGTTGGGCTCTCTCCACCTCAGCCATAGATGTTTGGGGCTGAGAAGTCTTCCCCGTGGAGGAGGTGTTATCTTGCACACTGTATGATGTTGAAGAGCATACCTGGCCTCTACCCACTAGATGCCAGAAGCCACCACCACTCCCACCATCCCATCTGTGAAGATGTCCCCAGACACTGCTAAATGTCCCCTAGAAGGTTCAGTTGCTCCCCATTGAGACCACTGGTATAGACAAGGACAGATGACCTCCTAAAGGGGAATTCAGATGAAATGAGCCCAACTCAGGGCCCATTAGAGGATCCAAGGAAAGGCACTCTGCTCCTGGCTAACTCCAGGGCACAAGCTGAACAGGTGATGGCACAGCTGAACGAGCAGCTGGGCCACATCTGTGACCTGTAACCCACTCAGGCACATTCAGTTTGGGCTTCAGGATGGGTCTACCATGATGCAATTTTGGCTTGCCCCTCCCCACCCCCAAAGTACAGCCCTACACCTCACTGATCATAAATTCTCTTGCTTTGTTTTCCCATTAGCTCACAGAGCATTAGTATTCTCCCTCTACTGCTCCAAGTTCCCTCTGTGCCAGTTGGATAGGATGGGCATGAAGCTCTGCTGCCAGCAGGGCTTGGGGGCACCAGCTGCATCAAGTCCAGCATCTCCCCAAAGCCAAGAACTGCGAGTCTTCATCCTTTCATGATGCACCAACCATAGATCAATAGCAACAAAAGAGCATTTAAGACAGGCCAATCTCTCTTCCTAGGTTTGCAGGACAAGATCACTACACAAAGGTTCTTACCATCTTCCAAGATGAAGCCAAAATATCAACTCTGAAATCCTTCATCATTTCTCAGATCCAGTGTGGAGGAATAAAAGTGGAAACCAGGGATTCAGAGCTTACAAATGGACCATGTGCCAAAAGCATGTCCACTTCAAAATCAGTGGCTTGGGAGGCACAACACATCCTTCTTTAGAAATGATGCACTAAGCAGCTTCAATATCGATTCACAGTCGTGCAACACACTTTCATTTACAAAGTACACTCAGATCCATTATTTCATTTAGTCTGTGAAATGGCTCTGGGAAGTGTTGAGGGATTATTGTTCCCATGTTCAAAAGAAGAAACTACAGTTTATAAGGGATAAATGAGAAGCAGTTCATGAAATGCCATCCAGCCCATAACAGTCCTTATGGGGAAAGGCTCTAATCATATGAGCCACCATGATTCTGTTGGAAAATATTCCTAGTTCCAAGGGTGCCATGGGTCTGCCCTTGCTCTGTTGGCTCAGCGATTCTCTTCCTGCCCTCCGCCCCTACCCACCCCATTGTGTGGCCTCATCCAGAACTTCATCCAAGTCACTGATAAAAGCAGAGAACAAGGGAAGGCTCTACTGACCACCCCCATCAGCAGGGCCTCAGACCACCCCCATCAGCAGGGCCTCAGACCTCCTAGATGCCTCCACCTGTCTAGACCATGCATCAGCCTCCTTTTCTCCCAAACCCTTCACCCCCAGGTTGAAGCTGCTGCTGGAAGCTCATGACACCCAGCGTATGAGTTTCAGGAGGGTGGAAAGTGGAGCTGAAGCCAGAGAGGGAGCAGAAGACCCCTGGAGAAGATGGGGCAAAGTCATCTCCAACCAGGAGCTCCTCTCAACTCTGGCCTCAGCTGTTGCCTCACTACCACTGGGACAAACACCTGGTAAGAGGTGAGAAGAGGGTGGTCAGAAAAGGGGGCAGAGGGGAATGAGCCTGGGGGATGGCAGAAGGACAGGAAAGGAGGAGGAGGGGCCGGCCATAGGCAGATTGTGGAAGGCCATTTATCCAGGGAAGCCAGATCAGGATTAGGCACATTTCATGCACTGTGTTTGCTAAAAGCTGACACAGTGGAACTCTCCAATGTGCTTCTCAGACTTCATCAGAATTAATGGACTGCTTTGCTAACAATGCACACTTCTGGCAGTCACTCTGAACCCACCCTCAAGAGTCCAGTTCTTAGCTTGGAGTGGCCTGATCAAGGTGATCTGAGTATCGGATTCTAGGAAACACAGCCCTAAGCCCTGCGCTCCTGGAGGGCACCCCTTCTGTGGACACTGCCTCTGTCTCTGCTCCCTTTCTTGCCATGGCAGATGCTGCTGTGGTTTAGGCAAGCTGAGAGCTGCAGCTGATCTGCAGAGGGGCATGGCACGGTTTTGCTTTATTCCAAGAACAAGCCCCTCACTTGTCCTGTGTTCTTCTGACTTGGCACAGACACCCCAGGGCTAAAACATACAGGTGAGCCTCACCTAGCCCTGCAGTGGCTGCCAGCATCCATCCTTGGGCTGGAAACCTCTTCTGGAAGAGCATCACTGGTGAGAAACACACCTTTACAGGGTGGATGCGATAGGAGCCAACCACCACTTGGCACCATGTCTGAGAACAGAGGCAAGGGATCCAGCAGGGAAGTCACACGTGAGTCTGTGACTGAGGTCCTGCCTTCCTGGTGAGACTCGAGCTGCCTAGCTGAGCATGAAGGAGTGGGAGGAGCTCTGATTCTGTTCTCAGCATGGCCGGAGCTCATCTGAACAGGTGCATCTTCTTTAAAACTGTCTGCTCTGTTGCTTCAGCGAACTCTAGTTTCTCACGGCAGGCACTTACTTCTCCCCCGAGGAGGCGCAAGTACCCCCCCATCCATGCACGAGAGTGGCAGACGGTGTGTGGACCGGGCGGGCCCGGGGCAGGGACTCACCTTGCCAGTGATGCTTGTAGTCGCACATGCGGGACAGGGCGATCATCATGGCGCAGTACAGGGGCAGGATGGCAGCACAGAGCCGCCAGCTCTTCCCCCGCCCGCTCTCGGTGAAGCAGTGCAGCTTGCCAGCCAAGTAGAACGTTGTGAAGCCAAGGCCTGAAAAGGCAACTGCCAAAGACAAACAGCAGGTGTTACCCTAGCAGGTGGGGAGCGGCAGGGACACAGGGCACCCTGAGCATCCTGGCTGCCATCTTCCAACAGCCCCAGGGTCAAGACCATGTTGGCGCCAGGCACCATCTCTGCAATCTGTGCTCTTGCTAGAACCACACTGGTACGAAGCTTTCAACAGTGAGAAAGACCTTTCAGGCTTGCATGTGATCAAAATCTACTCACTCTCATTCATTCAACAATGATTTGAGGGGTAGCTACTGTGTGCTAGACAGGCATTGTTCAAGGTGGGGGGAATTAAAACTTGATTCAGAGGCTGTCTCTGCTCTCAAGGGGGTCATGGACTGGCTGAGGGTCACGGTTGTGCTAACAGAGAGTTTTAATACTGTGTTTGGAGTTCTACATGAATGAAAGTGCCTGCAGAACAAATGACTGATGACAGCTTAGCTTTGAAAAGTAGGAACCAGCAAATGCTATGGAAAAGTGGGCTTGACAGAGAAGCCAGTGGTGACAAATTTCTTATCTTCTCTCAGAAATTATGGTTATTAGTTTTTAGAACTGCAAATGTAACTCACAGCTTCATTGGATCCATTGTCAAAAGTGCGGAGTCAGGTGGAGTAGGTAAGCCCTGAGCTTTTCATCTAGTCAGGTTTAATACACACTTGAAGTCAGTGAGATTTAAGGTGGGTCTTCTATGGACTTAAACCAACAGTGCTCAGCCCCGGGCCTACACTTGGAAATCACCTTTAAAACCTGGGAAGTTTTCAAAAATACTGGTAGTCAGACCTCATTATCAAACCTTCTATTTGCAGTAGTCTGGAGTGAACCCTAATGATGTACGTGTGTGTGTGTGTGTGTGTGTGTGTGTGTGTGTGTGTTAATCATTGTTATAGTGCATGAAGATGAATAACCTGCCGTTTTAATGAATTATCTCTGATAATAACGTGTCTTCTTAAATAGGGTTCCCCAAGTATGAACACAAGCTTATTCCAAAGCAGAACTTTTTCAACAATCAAACTGAACAAGGTAACAGAGGATTGCTTGGTTTTGTTTTTTATTAATAAACCAATATTAAGCCAGGTTTATCTCAGGAATAAACATGAAGCGCTTAAATATTTTTGAATAATGATGTGTACTCAAACAGTAAAGCAGTGCCAATATACACTGAATATTCTGTTTAAAGTAAAACTCTGTGCAAAACTGCATTGCCCAGGCCAGTTCTAAATTGTTTGCTATGATGAAGGGTTAATAAATAGTTTATAGTGTCTTACCAAGTGGCCCAATTTGGCCACCATCCTGGCAAGTGCAATGGGCTCTTAATTCCCCATCCTCATCCATTTTGCTCTGTTCCTTTTCTCCATTCACACTCTGCCCTGAGGGATCAGAGTGGGCAGAAGAGGCTGGGCCCTTGGCTCTGGTGGGGACTGGCCTCCTTCTGAGCTCTTAAGGGAGGAGTGACAGACTGTTCAAATCTGACAGCCTAGCAGTCTACCCACCTAACTACTGCCACTCCATTTATATAAGGATCTTGAGCATCCATGGATTTCAGTGTCCACAGAGGCGCTGGAACCAATTCCCTGAAGGATACTGAGGGACGACTGTACATTGAATGTGGTGAGCATAAAAGATCTGCCCTGAGGCTTTGCAGGGTTATGGATGGAAGTTTTCAAGATTTGAATCGAAAGAGAGACAGTCCTGGGTGTTGCCAAGTTGTCAATATTAAAAACAAGGTCAGGGAATATAGGGTGGATGTTGAGCAGAAATTTGTATGTGTCCCCATAAACAATGGTTTGGAGACTTTAAGATAGATGAGTCCAGACTCAACAGCCTCTGGGAAGATTCACAAGATGGACAAGAGAAGGGGCTGCTAAAAACCCACCAAGGCCAAGTCCTAGGGCACGTGGTCCAAGGCCAGACCCTTGACCTCCACCGGGTCACCTCTCTGACTCCAGAAACTCAGATTTGGCCAACTCTGACAGTGGGGGCTGTGGCTCAAAGGAGAGCAAGCAAAGCACATCCTCGCTCTCACAGTGGGGCCCATGCTGCAAGTCTTCCGAAATGGAGAGTTATCTGCTTCTTGGAAAAGAAGTGAAGTGACTGCTCAGTCATATCCGACTGTTTGCGACCCCATGGACTATATAGTCCATGGGATCCTCTAGGCCAGAATACTGGAGTACGTAGCCTTTCCTTTCTCCAGCGGATCTCCCAACCCAGGGATTGAACCCAGGTGTCCTGAATTGCAGGCAGATCCTTTCTCAGCTGAGCCACAAGGGAAATCCTCTTGGAAAAGAAAGAGGGGTTCAAAGGAATTTTAAAGGCTGAGTTCACAGCCTAGATGCTGTAGGCACCCTACAGCAGCTGGTCTCCTTCGGCACATCCCTGGTCCTCGGGGCAGCATGGCTAAAGCAGCATGGTGTGTCCTTACTTGTCTAGCTGACACAACAGACTCTGATTCCACGTTAAACCTTATGCTTGTCACTCTCTCACTGATATTCCTACAGTTATCGAACCAGCATGTGGTCCTTTGACAAAGGGCTTCTGAGGCATCTCCTTCCGGCCCAGCCATGGGCAGCTCAGGTGCTGTGCCCAAACTCCTGTTTTCCCAAATACCAACTTCATGAGAATTAGGCTCTATCAAACTATACTGAACTCATAGGATCCCGCAGTTTTCTGCCCCCTCCTCCTTTGAGGCTGGCAGTTTGGGTCCAAGATGCTCCCGTGAGCCTTTCAGCTCTGAGATCCTGGGACTTCTCAAAGCTTCGATTCAAGTTCAACTGGGAGATAAAGAAAGCAGAAAGGTTTTTAAAGAAATGCTTTCCAACCCGAGCCAAACAACACCCTCTTCTCTTCTCAAAGAAACGGGCATGTGAGACACTGAAGGGACCCAGAAGCTGGTATGCTAGTGAGGAGCAGGGAGATGACATTTGTTCCAAGGGTCTGCCTTCCCCCTGAAACGTGGTCCCTACTTCCAGCATGATTAGGAGATAAAACTGAGCATTCAGAGAGGCAGCAGAGCACCGGACATTTTGGAAGATGGAGATGATAAAGTATGATAAATGCCTTCATATTCTGTTAACATTATTAGCAAGAGAAATACAATTACAACGATGGTATGAGAGAAAGCTGAGAGTCGACCTCTCCTGGGGGCTCAGAACGTGTTTACTTGCCCTCCAGAGTTTAGAACACACACACACAAGCACTCACATGGATCAAGGGAAGAGCATATGCCCTTGTTTTCAAAGTCGGTAGCCGGTTTTCTTGGCAGGAAGGAGCTGATTGTAAATATTTCTCTGTTGCACTGGCTGTGAGAAGTAGAAATACTCTTGAAGCCTCTAAACGAGGAAGCAGATGAAGGAAGGCGGCTTCCCCACCTGTTTCTGGCACTTTGGGGGCTCACTTGGCTGTCATTGATGAGAGTCGATAAGCAAAACCTCACCATACAACTTGCTGGTCCAGGTGGGGATGCTAGGCATGTGGCCTGAACAGGGCTATCTGCCTGCCTGGCGATTCTGAAAGGGAGTTACTGACTCATCTCTGACTACACAGATGAACTGTCATAGGTTTACAGTTTACTGAGTCAGCTTAGGTGGCAACCCACTCCAGTATCCTTGCCTGGAGAATCCCATGGACAGAGGAGCTTGGCGGACTACAGTCCAGGGGGGTGGCAGAGTCGGACTGAGCTACTAACACACACACACTTGGGTGAAATAAAGTCATTTTGCCTTTTCCTCCCCAGCTGACTTTAAACCAAGTGAAAAAGGTTTGAACCCCAACGACTGCAATAAAGGAGAAAACCGGCACCAAAGAAAAGGCTTTAAAAACAAATAAGGTAAAAAACAAACAAACAAACAAAAACACAAATAAGGTAAGAATCAGGGGGACAGACTCAGCTTTTGAGGTTGTATTTTTTTACTCTAATTATAATGAATTTCCCCAAACTGATTATACCTGATACCACAAATGGAATTGTGCTCCAATGAGGTAATTGGTACAAATTTTTCATGTGATGCTCAAAGAGTAAGTATTTTCTTCTCCAAGAGGAAGAAAGGCGATACTGGCTAGTGGAATAAAAATTTTTTTTTAATTAATGTGTTTATTTTTGGCTGGACTGTGTCTTCATTCTGCTTGTGGGCTTTCTCTAGCTGCGGTGAGCGGGGGCCACTCTCTGGTTGCAACACTCTGGCTTCTCACTGAGGTGGCTTCTCTTGTGGAGCACAGGCTCTAGGATGCGGGGGCTTCAGTAGTTGTGGCTCACGGGCTTAGCTGCTCTGTAGCATGTGGGATCTTCCTGGACCAGGGATCGAACCCATGTCCCCTGCATTGGCAAGTGGATTCTTAACCACTGGACCATCAGGGAAGTCTCTGAATAAATTTTAATGTTGAAGGGTGTTTTGAGGACTTTGCCAGTACCTCTCCACAAGACCATCCAAAACCAAGGATGCAGAACATGCATGCCTGGTCAGCCCCTGCAGACTCCTAACAAGCAGTGGGGTGCTGTTGGGAGCATGGGGTACAGGTTCCCATTCTGGCTCTGCCATTAACTGAATGCATGATCCTAGGCAAGTCTCTTTCCCACTCTGGGCCTCAGTTTTCTCTGTGAAATAACAGGCTGATCCACAAGGGGCTACCACATCGTGCCCGGGGGAGCCAGGTAGACAGGGAGCATGAGTTAAGCAGTTGGATGTTGAGTCACCATTTTTGCAACAGAAAGTCCTCTTGGTCTGTCTTCTATTACTCCTCTATTGCTAGACACTCAGATCCAAGAGATACTTTCAGAAAAAAAATTCAGTGGTTCATTTGTGATGATAAATGGCAACTAATACCTGGCCTCGCCATTGGGAGACATTGAGAGTGGTGAGGACTGGGGAAAACAGGAACATCCGCTTATTTCAAGATGTAGCCCCTCCCTCAACAGGAACATCCGCTTATTTCAAGGTGCAGCCCTTCCCTCTGCTCAAGCTGGTGTCTGCCACACGGGCTCAGTGTTCCCAGAAGTTTTGACCTTCTAGCAGAAGAGGGAAACCCTGTTTATGAGAAATGTCTCCATTTAAGTGTGAACAACTCATCAAAAATGGATACAGTACAGACCACATGAAAGTCATCTGTGTACTAACAGGGTTGGGTTAGTGGGCTGCCAACTTGAGATCACTTAAATTCTGCTTTCAGTGCTAGTGGTCCACTGTCTAAATGACCCCCTAAGTCTGTGCTAAATGTGATAGCCATCAATTTATCCCTTCTCTCTACACTAGAGCAAAGAAGCACTTGAAAAGCTTTAGAGCTGGTGTTGCTTAAATCAATAGCAACCAACAAATTAAGTGACACAGGAGATGCAGGGATTGAATACTCAGTTCAACAGGAGGGAGTACTGTGTGCTGTTGAGGAAAGCAGACCTTTCAGGACTCAGCTCTGCCACCTTCTCTCGTATGAGCTCATCGCCGGGGGCCTCAGTTTCCTCATCTGTACAATGGGCTTAAGTAGCACTCAATTCACAAAGCCATCCTGAGGATGAGGTCACAAGGAGTTGTAACAGGCTTAGCTCGGTGCTGAGTGACTGCTCTCCTAACTCTGCCAGCTCTGCAGCTGCTGTTGAGTTCTGCCTGGTTCTAGAACGTTTCATCCTCAAAGAAAAGCCTTCCTAAGCTCTGCTCTTGCAAGCTGCAGCTCCTCAGTTATATAACTGCATGCTTGCTTACAGAGATTTCTGGAGCTGGGTTCCTAGCCTCTTAGCATTTTGTAGCCCCTGCGGCTTTCAGCAGATGTAAAACGATCTCAGCTGGTAAAATGAACAAATTTACAGACCCAGTGAGGGGAGCCAGCAGAGATACTGTTCCCACTCTACTCGGGAGATGCCTGAAGCTCTCTGATGAGAGGGTCAGACAGCCAGGAGGCCATTCTAATGGCACATGACCCGTCATGTAGCTTGTCTCCTATGATTCCGAGAGTCACCGTGTTGACACCTACTTCTACATCCCTTTGGCCCCAAATTTTTTAAAAGGACTAGTTTCTCATTCACAGTTTCTTAATTCATAGTTCATTCTAGCTAAGATGCTCGTTCTGTCTTCTTTATGTGACAAGCTACATTTATTAACATTCTAAGTTAATAAGAGATTCCACTTTCAAAAAAAGGATGAGAGAAGATTGCTACAAATCTTAGAGAGACTGTGGATCCACAGGGCATCTATTGCCTAAACCATTCAACTGAACAGGAAAGACAGTTATTTATTCCTAGTGAAATGACTGACAGAAGATCATTAGCCTCTGATGTAGGTATAGAACCAGAATCATAATTTCAAAGGGAAGTTTTGATAAAAATTATAGAACAGACTCAGTACCATAATGATTTTTTTTTAATCTCTCCTTTCTAATCCAGAAGTAAAGAAATTGTTTCACTATGATGTAGGGGACGTGTCTATCTTTGCTGGAATGAAGAGAATTCTCAAAATCTGGGAAATTTTCTAAATATCACACCAATGATACCTCTTGATATAGTTACAAAGAAATTGTAATAAAAATTTCTTTCATTACAATTGATATAACCCAAGGGTATTGGGGAGGCAGGATTAAAAGTATTCATCCATGCAGTAAAGTTGCCTGTGATTCCAGGAACAGTCAGAATGCCCAACGGCCTCCAGTAGAATTACTTACGCCAGTACCATCAGTCATAAGAGTTAATAAGAATTGCTCTGCTGGTGAGGAGCTGAAAGCCATCTGCTGAGACCAAGGAGACTGGATGGGTCCTAAGCACCTTGGGGAAGGCAGGCGGAGTTTGAGGCTCTTGAAGCCAAAACCATTCGACCACCTGATCTAGAGGAATGGCAAGAACCATTTTCACCCACTGGAGGGGACCAGGTAGCCAAGAAGACCCAGTGGCTGCAACATTAGAGATGTCAAATGAATTGAGACCCTACAGCAAGGCAAGGGTGGCGTGGGGATGGAGCACAGGTGGGAACGCTCTTGAGCAGCTGGGTAGATCCAGGCAGGCACACTGACTCCCCGCCACCAACCTCCCACCTATGTGACCTGGGGTGAGGTGCTTAACTTCCGAAGCTCAGGCTTGTCACCTCTAAAATGGATAAGCCAACAGGTGTCCACAGAGCCACTGAAAGCACCAATGATAGAGGGTCCAGGGCACACTGGATGAAGAGTCCAGCAATCCTTAAGCCCTAAGTTAAAATCTCATCTCTTTGCCCTCCATCTGCTTCTTCTATTTATGCTCTTCCTCAAAATCATGCTGCATCCCTGCAGTGAATCTAAGAACATGGAAAAGGAAATCAAGCAAACGTGCATAGAAAGCTAAAAGGATGTGAGTTCCGGGTTGGGTCCATGACCACGCCACCAAGATGGCATCTGTGTCTGTTGCCATTATATGCCCCACATCAAAAACCGCTGCTCGAGATGAGTGAATGAACAAATTAGTGACAGGAAGGATAATATGAAAACTGGACCAGATGGTGTGTACTCTTGGGGGCTCCAAGGAAACAGTGATGAGCCTCCCTTTTCTGCCCAACAAACTTCTCCTCCCTGCAAGGCTTGGTTTACGTGACACTGCCTCAGAGGTCTTTCCCAGCTCCACCAGCAGGGGTAACGGGCTCTGGGTGCCTTCTGCATCTGCCTTCATAACACCACCACTCCTGTCACGCAGGCGACCATCCAGCATCTCTCCCCCTTCCACTAGATTCTCAGCCTGCACTCACTAGGGGCTCCAGCAACACACGTACTGAATGAATGGCTGAAGACCTGATAACCAGAGAAGGTTTCACAGAAGAAGACAGGGATGCACCCAGGGGAGGAGAAGGGCTAGAGTCAGGCTCCAACCGCACCGGGTCAGGATAACGTGTGGGAGGAAGGTGAGCTGGGCCTCCACTGAATTCTTCCTCATCACACCCCACCCTCCAGACATTCACAGAGAGTGTGTGTGTCTCTTTTAAATACACTCACACACACGTACACACACACTTCCCTGCCCTCCTCCTACAAGAATGACCCCAGAGTTCTCCTGGAACCTTCATAGCAGGGGTTCCTCTGCTTTTCAGAGGCTGGTAGCCACCTCCGAGATATCTGGGCTAGTTTCTGAGGAACAATGTAAAAAAATCTACAAAAGGAAGCCATGAAATTCTGAGTCTGAAGGATGGAGGGTGGAGTAGCAATTTCAGTGAATGAGAAAAGAAGGAAAGCGGAAACTGTACTCAAGCAGGTACCAGGAGTGTTCTGTCAGAAGGAGGACAAGACCACCATCAGGCATGGAGAGGCACCCCCGTCAGAGTCTGCACTAGAAGCTTCCATAACTTGGCTTCTCTGCATCCCCAGAAAAACACAATGACATAGCTATTGGGCCATTACATGGATGAGAAATGGAGGCTCAGGTCAAATTACCTAGTGAAGGTTAATGCAGTCCTTAAGAAACTGTGAATTAAGTAACTAGCCTCCCATTAAAATAAATAAATTAATTTGCAAAAAAAAAAAACCTGTGAATTATTTCTAAACAGAGCAAAAAAATCACATATTTTCTTGGCACAGTTGTACTTATAGCACTTCTAGCTGCCCATTTGTTTTATACTCCCTGTAGGCATGTGACAATCAAGGTCACCGTTCAAGCCTTAGAACCCAGCACACTGCCTGGGAGGAGAAGTCAGCGACACACGGTGACTGAATGAATATACAAATGGCAGAGACGATTTAGTCCTTTCACAAACATAACTTCACTCGAACAAGTACTCTGGCAAGAGGCCAAGCTCCTTAGAGAAAGAAAGACATACATGGCCATGAAAGGTCGTGTCCTCCACCCGCTGTTTCAGGCAGCGTGATTCTGCAGCTACCCGAGCCAGAAGATGATTTCCAGCTCATGATGGAAAGGATCGCACCGCCTTGTTTGAGAATGAGCCATGGGAAAGAACGGGAAAGCTCGTAATTAGTCTGAAAGCAAATGTCAGAGGCAGGAAGTGCAAACAGAGAAAAGCAGACTGTAGACTCCCTTGCATAACCTCAGTTTGCATCCCCAAAGAGGAATTTGCTCAGGAAAATTTTAAAAAAAAGAATCAACTCAGACACAATGCACAAAACGTGCAGAGGAAGCTCGAGGGGTAGGGAAGAAACTGACTTTGGGAGAGGGTGGCGCTCCTTTTGTCAAGCCCCAGAGGTACCAATCCTGGGAAAGGAAGACGCTCAGCAGAGGAGGATTCAGTTCAGTTCAGTCGCTCAGTCGTGTCCCACTCTTTGCGACCCCATGAATCACAGCACGCCAGGCCTCCCTGTCCGTCCCCAACTCCCGGAGTTCACTCAGACTCACGTCCATTGAGTCAGTGATGCCATCCAGCCATCTCATCCTCTGTCGTCCCCTTCTCCGCCTGCCCCCAATCCCTCCCAGCATCAAAGTCTTTTCCAATGAGTCAACTCTTCGCATGAGGTGGCCAAAGTACTGGAGAGGAGGATTAAGGATTTCTAAATGACAGAAGTCACTTTGTCTCTCCCCCATCCACCCCTACAGCTTGATGAAAAATTCTTATTAGGAATCATAAATGTTACTCCTCGCCCCAGAGAGAGCTAAGTAAGAACAGGCACCAAGATGGAATGTGGTTTTGCATATCACACTCTCCTAATCTACCGAAGGTCTAAATCCCCAGGACAACTTTTGCTTTTTTCAGTCTTGATTATACACCACAATGACTTGAAACATGAATATGAGAACAAACCTTCAAAAGGGAGAGATTACCTTTTTCCATAACACTGTTAGAGGAGCCGATAAAAGCTCGGGCAGGATTCAGATAAAGATAACATTTTAATGCAAAATCATTTTATTTTACCTCCGACGGATGGCCTTAGCAGAACATGAATTTGATGGCGAGATTTGAATAGTAATATACACACTTGAAAAACAACTAAAAAGAAACAACTAAAGGTAGCCATTAACTGGCCCAAGGTGC
This sequence comes from Oreotragus oreotragus, assembly GCA_006410675.1. Lineage (NCBI taxonomy): Eukaryota > Metazoa > Chordata > Mammalia > Artiodactyla > Bovidae > Oreotragus > Oreotragus oreotragus. The sequence goes on from SJYX01014448.1 coordinate 93,813, forward strand.
TCATCTGATTGGACTTCTCAGGTGGTGCTAGTGGTAAAGAACGCACCTGCCAATGCAGCGGACCTGGATTCAGTCCCTGGGTTGGGAAGATCCCCTGGAGGAGGGCATGGCAACCCACTCCAGTATTCTCACCTGGGAAATCCCATGGACAGAGGAGCCTGGTGGGCTAGTGTTCATAAGGTCGCAAAGAGTCAGACATGACTGAAGCGACACAGCACACACATGCTCATCTGATTGGCCTCTTCCCAGGGTGTATGGTCTTCAGGAGAAACCCTAGAAGTTTCACCAACTGATCCTGCTCAGCTGTCTTCTCGAGATGTGGCCTCAACAGCATCTGCCTTTTGTGAAGTGTTGTACCACCTGCAAGTGTGATTTGTCAGGGAGGACACCCTTCGAACGTGCCCCTGGCAGCCTTGATTGAGGCTTTCAGCCTGACTAGGAAGGGAATGTGAGAAATAATAGAAATATAGCTCATGGCACAGAGCTCCTAAAATCCTTGAAAATCCCAAGGAATGACAAGAGCATATTGTTCAAGTTGCTAAGTCATGTCTGACTCTTCTGCGACCCCATGAACTGTAGCCCGCCAGGCTCCCCTGTCCATGGGATTCTCCAGGCCAGAATACTGGAGGGGGTTGCCATTCCCTTCTCCAGGGGCTCTTCCCACCCCAGGGATTGAACCTGGTACTCCAGCACCGGCAGACGGGTTCTTTACCACTGGGTCACCAGGGGAGCCCAGTAAAGAGTCTGAGGCGCACCTTTTGCTCTGTTGCGGTGACTGGGTGGGCTCCTGGAGCAGGGCTGGTCCAGAAAGACCAAGGCATGATGGGAAGCTTAGAATTTTCATCTCCTGTTCTCCAGAGAGGGGAGAGGGACCGTAAACAGAGTTCATGATAGATCAGACCTGCATGATGAAGCCTCCACAAAAATCCCAAAGGTATGAGATTCAGAGAGCAAACAGGCTGGTGAACATATTCATATACCAGAAGGGTGGCCTTGACTTCATGCGGACAGAATTTCCTGTGCCCAGGACCCTCCCAGACCTCACCTTATTATCTTTCTTATTTGGCTGTTCATCTGCATCCTTTATCATAGCCCTTAATAGACTGGTAAATGTCAGGAAGAGTTTCCCTGAGTTCTGTGCGCTGCTCTAGCAAATGAATCAAACTGGAGGAGGGGGTCGTGAGAACCTCAGATCTGCAGCTGATTAATGAGAAGTACAAATGGCAACCTGGATCTGCGAAGGGCATCTGAAATAGGGGAAGTCTGGTGGGGATGAACCCTTTACCACGGGATCTGAGACTCTTCAGGCAGAGATACTGGAAATGAGTGAAACTGTAAGACACCCGGCCGGCAGAGAACAGCTTGATGGGGAAACCCCTGCACCTCTGGTGTCAGAGGCACCGTAAGTGTGATAGGTATATGAGAGGAGAGGAAAACCATGGGAGGAAGACTGGGTTGTAGCCACAGGCTATAAATTAGCTGGCATTAAGAGGATCTACTACCTCTGAGGTGTTCGGCTCAAATGCTGACCTCCAGGGTAGCTGGTGATGAGTGCTGGCCACACAGTCCAACCAAATGGACTTTACCTTTCTGTCCTAAGCTAGGCTAGACCACAGCATCTGCCAGTTGTAGGACCAAAGGCCCAGGTGACTGGGTTGATGATGAGGCGGCTTCCCAGCCTTCTCCAACATCCCTGTCTCTCTGACAACAAACTTCCATCAATAAAGGCCAGCTCAGTTCATCGTTCACACCTCTAGGCAAACTGATAAACAGGACAAGAGCTTCATTTATTTGATGTACGCAAAGAATATCTCTCTCTGTTACTTCAAAAAAGATTTGTTCGATGTTCATATGAGAAATGTGGATTTTTTTTTTTTTAAGTTAGGATGGCTGTTTAAATTTTGGAAAGCAAATATTTGGCAATTCATCTCCTGTGGTCTTTGCAGCAAAGGACTTTATGCAGAAGCCAGTTTTGGACTCACAGACTTCCTTAAGGCAGAGTCCATGTAGTGACTTGCCCCACACAACAAGGTGAAATCCACCTTGGCTTCTTTGAAATCACTTCATCGAGGACTGCACAAAACAGAACAAAAATAGAATGCTCTGGGTGTTAGAAGATCTGGCTCTAGCACAGCGTGGGGTCGCCCTCAGCGGTCTCATCTGTTCACCAAATGGGGAACATCACCCAGCTCTCAAGAGACATGATGCTGGTGAAAATACTTAGGAAATGGAAATTCAACATACAAATGGAAGGTGTTGGTAAAGCTGAGGAAACTGGTAATTAGAAATACTGAAGCTGGTTTCAAGCCCAGACCTGACTGCTTCTAAGACCAAGTTTAATCCTCTTTCTCAATACAGAAATAGCTATAATTCTCAAACCCAGGACTTTATTTCCAGCTATGTGGCAAACCATATATCCTGATGGAAATAATTACATGTTGGATGAAATATAAATCAAACAAAAAGCTTTTAAACCTATCATTGAGTTGACACCAAGAGAAGAATTAAGGAAATTAATCCTTAATTAAAGAATTAGTGGAAACAAGGTTTCCCCAAATGACAGGAAAAAGAGGGTCTTAGATGCAAGGAAACGGCATAGCCAGATTGAGCCCTGAGTGTTTACGGAAACCTACAGACCCTGGGCTTTGCAGGGTTGATGTCTCCCTGGGGATCAGGAGTGAAAAGACAGAGTCTCAGGCCTACCCAAGGTGAAGAATGTAACACAAGACCCCTGAATAAACATTAAATCCTAAAGCTTCAGAGCGAGTAAGAAGGAAGCCTGATTTTCAGAAGAAAAGGTAAGGAAACTTGTCTGTCTCTATTTTTCTACTATGTACAGAGATTCCATAAATATGACTTGTGTATATTTTTGCTGTCCCATTCATGCTTTCATACGGTCCCCAAAAAACCTAAAGGGAGAATTAATTTTGGATGTCCCTGGAATAAGTAGTGGTCTCTGGAGGAATTCATTTCAACTCAGACATCAAAATACTCCCCAAAACAAAGTTCTAGGGGGAAGTTAAAAGCCCAGTGCAAGAAAATTCAAAATATTTGGAAATATTTTGGAAAAATAGAAACTATTTCAGGGCATATATACGAAAAGCAGATTCACAACAACTTTAGATATTGTAAGACACAGACTAAAATAATTATTTGCAATATGTTTAAGGAAAGTATAGGGAAGTATGAAAATGAGGACAAAGAAGAAACATTAAAAAAAAATGAAGCAGATTTTTTTGAAGCCCAAATAAAATTTCTATAAATAAAAAATGAGTCTGAACTTAAACTAGGGTTAAATAATAACTAGACAGATTAAACGGTAGGTGAAACAAAGCTGAATAGAGAACTGGTACATTGGAAGATAGATTCAGAATTTTTCTAGAGTCCAGTAGAAGAAGGAAGAGGAGGAGAAGAAAGGAGAGAGAGAGTGAGAGAGAGATGAAAAATATGAAGAGAGGTTATGGTAAAAAATTCTAATAAATGTCTAACTAGAATTCCAAATTAGAGGAAAAGATAAATAGCTAATGACAGAGGCTATCTCAGCATGTAGAAAGATACAAACCTGAGAATTAGAAAGCCCAGAAAATCCCATACAAGATACAGAAAGGGAATCCCACACCAAGACACACAGTAACACAACTTTATGAGACACAAAAACCAAGATGCTAATAGCATCTCAAAAGGAAGAACAGAAGGGGCATCAGTGACACATCTGACGTCAAACATGCCAAAAAAATCGAAGCTAGGAAACAGCAAAATAATATCTTCAAAATTCAGACAGTAACTGCTAATTAGAATTTTGTATTTAGTAAAGCTATCTTTCAAGAATGGGGTCAAACAAAGAAAATTTAGAAAAATCAAAACAGAGCATTTTCCACAAAAGATGTATCAAAGAAGGAAGTTTAAAGGATATATTTTTGGCAGAAAGTAGAAAAACTAAGATGGAAAAGAGAATGGTATGCACATGGCTAAACTATGCACAGGTTAGTGGTTTTGTTGGCGGGAGAGAAGAATTGGGCTAGAATTAAAACACCAACTGCTGCTGCTGCTAAGTCACTTCAGTCGTGTCCGACTCTTTGTGACCCCATAGACGGCAGCCCACCAGGCTCCCCCATCCCTGGGATTCTCCAGGCAAGAACACTGGAGTGGGTTGCCATGTCCTTCTCCAATGCATGAAAGTGAAAAGTGAAAGGGAAGTCACTCAGTCGTCTCCGACTCTTCGCGACCCCATGGACCACAGCCTACCAGGCTCCTCTGTCCATGGGATTTCCCAGGCAAGAGTACTGAAGTGGGGTGCCATAGATGTGTTAGAATGCGTTTATCACAGCTAAGACATTCAAAGTCTTTATGTTGCTCAGAAGAAGAAAAACAAAAATATTAATTTACTAATTTGAGATTTCATTAACTACATGTGTTAACCAAGAGTCTTAGTAGAACTCACAAACAAAAAGAGTAAAGTAACGGAATAAGAAGATGAAAATGGTACAAGAAGTAAGGAGAACACAGTACATAATGAATGACGTAAATAAGTCTTAATATATGAGTATCAACAACTGTAACTGAAATTAGCTCCCTAGGTAAATGCTTAAAAAAAAATACATAGATAAAACATAGAACACAGTCAGTACAGGACAGAAAAAGATATAAGAAAGCAGAATTTAATCAATAGAAAGTTTGTCTCAATAATAAAGTCAAACTGTAAAAAACAACACTAGAAATAAAGACGGACATGAACTTAATTATAAAGGTAGAAGCAGTAGAAGGTATAATAAGAAGCAGGACAATTCTGAACTATATTTACACATCACTTCAAAATATATTTATTAAAAATGGGCAAAAAAACGAAAACCATAGAACTACAAGATCTACTGTAAGAGTAGAATTTTTAATGTACATTAAAAAATTAAGTATAAATTAATACTTTGATTAATTGTATGAACTAAGCATTAATTAAATAACCATAAACAGAATTTAGAGAGTATATGTTAAGATTTGAACAGCATAATTAACAAGCTTAGTCCAATGGACATATATACAGCTTTATTTCTAGCTATTTAAAAATTCACATTCTTTTTAATCATATGAAACATTTATGAAAACTAAACATATGCTAAGCCACAAAACTAGCCTCAAGATCAAGAGTGATAATTTTTGTAGATCACATTATCTGATCACAATGTAATTAAACTATAAACCATTTAAAAAATAGCAGCTCAATTCCAGAAAAAAAACAACCCAATCAAAAAATGGGCCAAAGAACTAAATAGACATTTCTCCAAAGAAGACATACAGATGGCTAACACACACTTGAAAATATGCTCAACATCACTCATTATCAGAGAAATGCACATCAAAACCACTATGAGGTACCATTTCATGCCAGTCAGAATGGCTGCGATCCAAAAGTCTGCAAGCAATAAATGCTGGAGAGGGTGTGGAGAAAAGGGAACCCTCTTACACTGTTGGTGGGAATGCAAACTAGTACAGCCACTATGGAGAACAGTGTGGAGATTCCTTAAAAAACTGGAAATAGAACTGCCTTATGATGCAGCAATCCCACTGCTGGGCATACACACTGAGGAAACCAGAACTGAAAGAGACACGTGTATCTCAATGTTCATTGCAGCACTGTTTACAATAGCCAGGACATGGAAACAACCTAGATGTCCATCAGCAGATGAATGGACAAGAAAGCTGTGGTACATATACACAATGGAGCATTACTCAGCCATTAAAAAGGATACATTTCAATCAGTTCTAATGAGGTGGATGAAACTGGAGCCTATTATACGGAGTGAAATAACCCAGAAAGAAAAACACCAATATAGTATACTAAAGCATATATATGGAATTTAGAAAGACAATAACGATAACCCTGTATGTGAGACAGCAAAAGAGACACAGATGTATAGAACAGTCTTTTGGACTCTGTGAGAGAGGGAGAGAGTGGGATGATTTGGGGGGAATGTCATGGAAACATGTATAATATCATATAAGAAACGAATCGCCAGTCCAGGTTCAATACCGGATGCTTGGGGCTGGTGCACTGGGATGACCCGGAGGGATGGTACGGGGAAGGAAGTGAGAGGGTGGGTTCAGGATGGGGAACACGTGTATGCCCATGGCTGATTCATGTTGATGTAAGGCAAAACCAACACAATAATTAGCCTCCAATTAAAATAAATAAATTGAAATAAAAAAAAAACAGAACAAGAATAAACCATGCTTAGGATTTTTTTTTAAAGCTCTTCTAAACAACTTATGAGTCACAGAAGAAAAATTTAAATTAGAAAATTTTCAAAAGTAAATTTCGTGAAAACAATATGGGGACTTCCCTGGTGGTCCAGCGGTTAAGAATCTGCCTTGCAATGCAGGGGACATGGGTTCAGTTCCTGGTTGGGGAACAAAGATCCCCCCTGCCATGGAGCAACTAAACCAAGTGCCTGCAACTACGGAAGCCTGCAAACCACAACTAGAGAGCACCACTACAGAAGACCCCGCAGGCCACACTAAGACCCAAGGCAAGCACATTAATAAGAAGAACATTTTAAAAGGCAACATGTATTAAAATTTATAGACTGTAGCTAAAGAACCATTTATAGGAAAATTTATAGCCCAAATTACTTACGTTTAGAAAGGAAGAAAGGCTAGCATTATCAAGCAACGCATTTAAGTTAACTTAGTAAGTCCAAAAAGAACTGAATATACTTAAAGTTGATAGAGGGAAATAATAAAGATAAGAGCAGAAAAAATGAAAAATAAAACAAGCACAAGGTACAGAGGTTCATAGTAAAAGTTGGCTCACTGAGGAGACTAATAGACTAACTCTGTCAAAACTAGCAAGAAAAAAGTTTAGGAGAGAGAAGGTACATACGTACAATACAGAAATGAGCAATGCAGATAAAACCTGAAAACAAATGATATTTTAAAATACTATGTCAATACCTTTGAAAGTTCATGTGAAAGAACTAAGTTCTAAAAACAAATTGAAGTTACCAAAAATTTCTAAAGAGAAAAATTTTAAAACACAAAGAGTTTTATAACTTTAAGTAAATTGATTCAGTATTTTAAATCTAGGACCAAATACTTCATGGGCATATCTGCCAGACATCCCAAAAGGAAATAAATCATCTTACAAGACCCTTTACAGAGAATTAAAAATAAGGGAGCACTCATTTTAACGAAGCTTGTTAAGTGTGCTGTTCAAATCTTATATATTTTCCCATTTTGATTTGTTAGCCACTGACATGAATATTTAAAATTTCCAATCATTTTGGGGAATTTTGTAAGTCTTTCACTTCCTTTTTGTACCTCCATCTGGCTTGATATCAGACTGATTACCTGATAACACTGATAACACTGATTATCAGACAAGTATGGCATAAGAAATGGGAATTATTGACCAACATCACTCAAATATATATATATACATGTAAACATCATAAATAGAATGTTATCAACCAAAGCTAGTAGTAAATTAAAAGGAGAATACATCTTCATCAAAGTGTGTTAATTATATAAATTAATACTGGTTTAATATTTTTAAAGTTACTCACCACATTAACACATTAAAGAGAAAGTAAACAACTTGTCAGATGCACCAAATTTAAAATTCGTTCTTAGCAAACTAGAAATAAAAGGACCTTCATAAAGTATGTCTACCCAAAAAAGTCATACTTAATGGTAAAATGTTTAAAGCATTCCTTTTGTATCAGTAATAAGACATGGATGCTTGCTATCCCCACTTCTACAACCTTTACAGGGAGGTCCTAGCTAGTAAAGTGATATGAAAACTAGGTAAAAAGCTTAAGAACTGGAAAGGAAAAAAAAAAAAACCCTGTCATTTGTAGGTAATATGATTTTCTTTGTAGAAAATCTCAAATCATCTATGAATAAGAAATGAGAATTGCTAGGAGAGTTCAGCAAAATTTCTGCACTAAAAATCAATATGCCAAAGCCAACCATATTTTTGGACACTAAGAAAAAGTCAGATAGAAAATGTAACAAAGTATTAACAATATAAACAATAATATAAAGTACCTATGAATTACTGTAATAAATAATAGGTAAGACCTTTAAGGAAGAAGTATAAAATGACTAAAAGATATTATCATATAAATTGACAAATATACCATACAGTTAGATAGGAAGATGTCATTTCTCCCCAAATTAAACCTGAGATTCAATAAAACAGCAATCAAAATCTCAATAAGGATTTTCATGAAACTTGACCAGATGATTCTAAAACACCTGTATAAGAGCAAAGGGCTGAGAATAACCAAAATACTACTGAAAAAGAACAAAGTCAAAGAGGGCAAACAATCCTCTAGCTCCAATTATAGAAGAATTGAATTCCCTTACACCTTTGAAACTAGGTGTGGTCAAGTGACTAGTTCTGTCAATGAAACATGAGTAGAACCTACACGTGTCACTTCTGGGAGGAGGCATTAACAGCTGACTCTCCACACTCTCTTCTCCCCTCTGGAAGCACATGTTGAGATGGTAACAGAGCTTCAGTATGTCTGGGTCGCGAGTGACTACAATTCTATGTGTAACATAAGTAAGAAACAACCATTTTTGGTTTTAAACTACTGAGATTTATATTCAAAGGTAGCCCACCTATGCTGACTAGCAGGGAGATTTGCCCTATTAAATCTCAAGTCTTTATAAAGCAAAGACTAATAGAGTTTTGCCAAGAAAATGCACTGGTCATAGCAAACACCCTCTTCCAACAACACAAGAGAAGACTCTACACACGGACATCACCAGATGGTCGACAGCGAAATCAGATTGATTATATTCTATGCAGCCAAAGATGGAGAAGCTCTATACAGTCAACAAAAACAAGACCAGGAGCTGACTGTGGCTCAGATCATGAACTCCTTATTGCCAAATTCAGACTGAAATTGAAGAAAGTAGGGAAAACCGCTAGACCATTCAGGTATGACCTGAATCAAATCCCTTATGATTATACAGTGGAAGTGAGAAATAGATTTAAGGGCCTAGATCTGATAGACAGAGTTCCTGATGAACTATGGAATGAGGTTCGTGACATTGTACAGGAGACAGGGATCAAGACCATCCCCATGGAAAAGAAATGCAAAAAAGCAAAATGGCTGTCTGGAGAAGCCTTACAAATAGCACTGAAAAGAAGAGAGGCGAAAAGCAAAGGAGAAAAGAAAAGATATAAGCATCTGAATGCAGAGTTCCAAAGAATAGCAAGAAGAGATAAGAAAGCCTTCTTCAGCAATCAATGCAAAGAGATAGAGGAAAACAACAGAATGGGAAAGACTAGAGATCTCTTCAAGAGAATTGGAGATACCAAGGGAACATTTCATGCAAAGATGGGCTCGATAAAGGATAGAAATGGTATGGACCTAACAGAAGCAGAAGATATTAAGAAGAGGTGGCAAGAATACACAGAAGAACTGTACAGAAAAGATCTTCACGACCCAGATAATCATGAGGATGTGATCACTAATCTAGAGCCAGACATCTTGGAATGTGAAGTCAAGTGGGCCTTAGAAAGCATCACTAAGAACAAAGCTAGTGGAGGTGATGGAATTCCAGTTGAGCTGTTTCAAATCCTGGAAGATGATGCTGTGAAAGTGCTGCACTCAATATGCCAGCAAATTTGGAAAACTCAGCAGTGGCCACAGGACTGGAAAAGGTCAGTTTTCATTCCAATTCCAAAGAAAGGCAATGCCAAAGAATGCTCAAACTACCGCACAATTGCACTCATCTCACACGCTAGTAAAGTAATGCTCAAAATTCTCCAAGCCAGGCTTCAGCAATATGTGAACCGTGAACTCCCTGATGTTCAAGCTGGTTTTAGAACAGGCAGAGGAACCAGAGATCAAATTGCCAACATCCGCTGGATCATGGAAAAAGCAAGAGAGTTCCAGAAAAACATCTATTTCTGCTTTATTGACTATGCCAAAGCCTTTGACTGTGTGGATCACAATAAACTGTGGAAAATTCTGAAAGAGATGGGAATACCAGACCACCTAACCTGCCTCTTGAGAAATCTGTATGCAGGTCAGGAAGCAACAGTTAGAACTGGACATGGAACAACAGACTGGTTCCAAATAGGAAAAGGAGTACGTCAAGGCTGTATATTGTCACCCTGCTTATTTAACTTATATGCAGAGTACATCATGAGAAACGCTGGACTGGAAGAAACACAAGCTGGAATCAAGATTGCCGGGAGAAATATCAATAACCTCAGATATGCAGATGACACCACCCTTATGGCAGAAAGTGAAGAGGAGCTAAAAAGCCTCTTGATGAAAGTGAAAGAGGAGAGTGAAAAAGTTGGCTTAAAGCTCAACATTCAGAAAACGAAGATCATGGCATCCGGTCCCATCACTTCATGGGAAATAGATGGGGAAACAGTGGAAACAGTGTCAGACTTTATTTTTGGGGGCTCCAAAATCACTGCAGATGGTGACTGCAGCCATGAAATTAAAAGACGCTTACTCCTTGGAAGAAAAGTTATGACCAACCTAGATAGTATATTCAAAAGCAGAGACATTACTTTGCCGACTAAGGTCCGTCTAGTCAAGGCTATGGTTTTTCCTGTGGTCATGTATGGATGTGAGAGTTGGACTGTGAAGAAGGCTAAGCGCTGAAAAATTGATGCTTTTGAACTGTGGTGTTGGAGAAGACTCTTGAGAGTCCCTTGGACTGCAAGGAGATCCAACCAGTCCATTCTGAAGGAGATCAACCCTGGGATTTCTTTGGAAGGAATGATGCTAAACCTGAAACTCCAGTACTTTGGCCACCTCATGTGAAGAATTAACTCATTGGAAAAGACTCTGATGCTGGGAGGGATTGGGGGCAGGAGGAGAAGGGGACGACCGAGGATGAGATGGCTGGATGGCATCACGGACTTGATGGACGTGAGTCTGAGTGAACTCCGGGAGATGGTAATGAACAGGGAGGCCTGGCGTGCTGCAATTCATGGGGTCATAAAGAGTCGGACACGACTGAGTGACTGAACTGAACTGAACAATGAAAACACTGCCACGTTGGTACAAAAATAAGTAAACGGACACATGGATCAGAATAGAGAGCCAATTAAAAGACCCATCCTCTAGTGGACACAAGATATGCCAGAGGTTGTATTATAGACCAATAAATAGTTTGGGAAAGATAAGTCCACAGGGGCAATAAAACTGGACCAGTCCTGGACACTATTCACCATCAACAGCTCCAGGTGGATTATAGACCTAAACGAGACCAGTGGAATGGAAGAGCAATCAGCAGATGACACAGTCTTAGGAGTGGGAGGTAAGTCTAAAAAGCCACAAAAAGTACTAACCATAAAGGGAAAAACAGATGAAGCTGGCTACACTTAATAATGAACATTTGTTTTTTCCAAATATGCAACAAATTCCAGATTGGATATTGGTTTGGCCACATCTATAAAGGATATTTGGAGAAGGAAATGGCAATCCACTCCAGGACTATTGCCTGGAAAATCCCATGGACAGAAGAGCCTAGTAGGCTACAGTCCATGGGGTCGCAAAGAGTCGGACACGACTGAGCGACTTCACTTCACTTCACTTCACTTCATAAAGGATATTGGTAGCAGATGGAGGAAATCTGAAGATGGTTTGCATACACAATGTGATGAAAATTTACTGAAATGCAAAGATGGAAACTGTTGACTGAACTTGCATTTTGATCACACACACACACAGACGTACACACACACAAATGCAACTTAGTAGAATACACACTGAGATGTTCAGGCTGATGACGTCTAGGCAGTAGAAATACAAAGTTCTTTAAAAAAATTGTCTGCATCTTTGTATAGTCTAACTTGCTACAGTATGCATGTACTGATTCTATGATAATAAAACAGTTATTAAAATAAATGAATGAAAAAGTAAATGAAACAATGAATACACAAAATGTGGGAGGCTAAAACCAACACATAAAGATAATGAAAAAGACAAGCACAGAGAGGGAAAAGATGTTTGCCTCACAAATAACTAACAAATAACTAACATGGAGAATTTCTTTAACTCTGTAAGTCAGTGATATAAAGGCAGACAACCTGTTTGAAAAATCATCAAAATACATGAAGAGTAATGTCATATAAAGAAGAAATCTAAATTGCATTAAATTTATGAGAAGATGGTCCAGCTCATTAGTCATCTATAAGAAACATATCACAACCCATGGGAGCTACTATCACACCCTCCAGATGGGCAAAAATTAAATTCTGATGATGTCAAGTCCTGGCAAGGCTGTGGGTGATGGGCGCCCTTATAACATGCTGGCAAGAATATATATATATATATATAGTATTACATTATTTGTTAAAGCCACAGATGAGCAAATGCCCCAGAAATCTCATTGCCAGGAATACATCTGAGAATTATTTTTGCAGAAAAGAGTTCATAGCAACACTGTTCATAACTGGTCCAAACTGGAGATGAGCCAAATTTTCATTAACATTAAAACAATTTTTTAAAAACTGTGGTATCACCATGTCTTGGAATACCATAAATCAATGAACATGAATAAACTCCTGTTACATACATCAATAAACAGAAGAACCTCAAAAACAGTGGTGCGCAAAAGTACCAAATCACAAAAATACATTCTGCATGACTCCATTTAAGTTCAAAACCAGGCAAAACCAAGTAATACATTATTTAGGAATGTGTGTGTGTGTGCAAAACTATCTAGAAAAGCAAATAAATTCGTTTTAAAATTTCAAGACAATGGCTACAGTGTGAGTAAAAACAGTAACCCAGGGGGTGGGTTAGACAGGATTTCTAAGACTATAGTTAGATTCTATATTTTAATTCCAGTGGTGGGTACACCAGAGTCTGTTTTTCATTATTCCTTAACATTTATTGATATTATTTAACAATAACAATAATATCTGTCTGTGTTTATGTGTGTGCTCAGTCATGTCCAACTCTACGTGATCCCATGGACTGCAGTCTGCCAGGCTCTTTGACCATGGAATTTTCCAGTCAAGAATACTGGAGTGGGTTGCCATTTCCTTCTCCAGGGACCTTCCTCATCCAGGGATTGAACCCAGGTCTCTTGCATCTCCTGCATTGGCAAGCGGATTCTTTATCATTGTGCCACCTGGGAAGCCTTAATAATATTACATAATATTATACAGATATTAATTATTATAGATCATGTTTCATGTGTGATTTTGTACATGCCTTTCATGGCTAACTAAATTATCCCTATAAAACAACAGCAGAATATCAAGAAACGTATACAGTCCAGGAGGAAATGCAAATAGTTGCTGTAACAGAGACTATACAGCTATGCATTCGGTCATCAAGCAAGTCAGGCCGTTAAAAGAGGAACAAGTTCAAGTACCCAACTCTGGTCTCCTTTCTCTGTTAAGCTTGACTGTAAAAGCTCTGTGTTTCCAGGCAGGTGCTCTGCATGCCAAGGCTACATGTGCTGGCTCGAACAGCTTATGAGTGAACCCGAAGTCCTGGATTTGGTTGTAGGAGACGCTGAATGTCATGATCACGTAGGCTATAAATTGCATGTTTATGATGACAGTGATTGTTTAACCAGAAAAACAGAAACAATGCGCCTGAAGAAAAAAAACAAAGGAAGCCTACCCAAACATCACCTCATTATTCAAGTGCACTGAACTCTGACTAATACTTAATTACAAGAGGCACGCGGAGGCTCTGAGCAGAATAAGACATGGCACTCTCCCGAGGCACTTGATCGATTTCTCAGATTACAAAATTCAAGCCATGGAGAATTCTGAAAACATTGATTTAGCAAGAGTGAGCCCAGGGAACACTCAAGGCTTCTAATGGGAATAAATACAGAATAAATGAAACCGGCCAGGCTGCCCGTTACAGATCTTATACCAGAACGGATTTCAAACTTTGCTGATATTTTACTGTTCTAATGTAGCTGTTTCTTAAAGGGGAAAAGACAGACCTCATCCCTTTTATTCCTGTTCAATGCAGCAAAGGCCTGCAACTCTATGCCATCTGTTGTGATGTTCTGCATGGTTAGCATAGCTCAGAAATATGCTAAGCCAGGACTTGGATTATTTTCTTTGAAAAGTATTACCAAGGAAGCCTGCCCCACACATATGAACATAAAATACTTTGGTTACCAAGTTTTCAAGGAAAGAAATAGCCTCTTCCTGCATGAATTATCAATGGGAGATTTCTTCACTAATATCTTGAATTAAATATCAGATAGATTGATAGTTGGGCAAAAGCATTAGTCGCTCAGTCGTGTCTGACTCTTAGCGTGGCAACCCCATGGACTGTAGCTCGCCAGGCTCTTCTGTCCATGGAATTCTCCAGGCAAGAATACTGGAGTGCGTTGCCATGCCATTCTCCAGATGGTTACGCAAAGTCACATCAAAATGCCTAGGTTTGAATCCTAGCTTCGCTGCTTATCTGCTGTGACCTGGGGCAAGAGACTTAGCTCTCTGGGTCTCACCTGCAAAATGGGATTAATAAGAATATCTACCTCCTGAGTTTTTCCTGAGGACTATATAAAATATGCATGTAAAACATTTGGTGTTTGTCCAGAATATAGTAAAAGCTCAACAAACAGCTGTATAAAATCAGTAGGAAGACTCAATGCTTAGTTCAAGATGCTCAACAGGAGACTGAATTTTCTCTGAGTCCCCACTATTGCAAATAGCAGGCTTAAATTTTATCCTCATGTCCACACCATTTGACAGTCTGCTCATGCCATTTGAACACATCCTGCATCTATGAACAGAAGCTTGGGCCAGAAATAGTTTAACAGTTCCTGTATTCTCTGTGGTTACCCACATGAGAAAGAACAATTTCTCCCCAGGACGAAAGAGCCCTTCCACACGTGATCAAAAATTACTTCTAGGCATTTTTGTAAATGCAGGAGTAATAGGAAAGGTGCTTCAAGCCTGGTGGCAGGGAAATATCCTGGTTTGTCTTTTAATAAAGGCTTGGGGCTTTCCTGGTGGCTATAGTAAGGACTCTGCCTGCCAGTGAAGGAGACATGGGTTGGATTCCTGGTCCGGAAGGATCCCACATGCTGAGGAGCAGTGAGTCCATGCACCACAGCTTCTGAGCCCATGAGCCTAGAGCCTGCGCTTTACAGCAGGAGAGGCCAGGGTAATGAGAAGCCCACGCCCTGCAACCAGAGAGCAGCTCCTGCTTGATGCAACTAGAGAAAAGCCCACGCAGCAATGAAGACCCAGCACAGCCAAAATACTTAAAAAAAAAATTTTTTTTTTTAAAGAAAGCCTTAAGGAAGCAGTGAGATTCTGGAAGTTAAAGACTGAAGTATCTCCTATCAGTCTCTGGAAATAGTCACAGAAGGGAGTGTTATTTCCTCACAGTGCTCACCACTTTCCTAAGGCAAGGACGGCAAAGGGCACCAGCCTGCAGAAACAACAGATCCGGGGATAACTACACCTCTAACTTGGTCTCCTGGTACACAGGGCCAGTTAGTCATCTGCAAGAATCCCTTCTGTACTGTCTTTACCACCTTAGAAGACCTTGAGGAGAGATGCTGTCTTATTCACCTTTGTAGCCTCAACACTTAATTTAGTGTCTGGAACCCAGGAGGCAATCAATAAATGCCTCCTGTGTGAATAAAGGAGAAGTCAATAACCTGCTCAGGGTCACTGCTGGAAGTGATAGGTATAGGTATAGATAGATTCCATCCATCCATCTATCTATCCGTCTATCCATCCATTCAGGCAAACAGGTACTAAGTTAGTCAGACCTCTCAAGTCCTGTGCTTTCTCTGCCTGCCACAGTGACACTCCGTTCAGTTCAGTTCAGTCGCTCAGTCGTGTCCGACTCTTTGCAACCCCATGAATCGCAGCACGCCAGGCCTCCCTGTCCATCACCAACTCCCAGTGTTCACTCAGACTCAGGTCCATTGAGTCAGTGATGCCATCCAGCTATCTCATCCTCAGTCGTCCCCTCCTCCTCCTGCCCCCAATCTCTCCCAACATCAAAGTCTCTTCCAATGAGTCAACTCTTCGCATGAGGTGGCCCTGGAGTTTCAGCTTTAGCATCATTCCTTCCAAAGAAATCCCAGGGTTGATCTCCTTCAGAATGGA
>SJYX01014449.1:0-16483 GCA_006410675.1 Oreotragus oreotragus
CTTTGCATTGATTACTGAGGAAGGCTTTCTTATCTCTCCTTGCTGTTCTTTGGAACTCTGCATTCAGATAGGTATACCTTTCGTCTTCTCCTTTGCCTTTAGCTTCTCTTCTTTTCTCAGCTATTTGCAAGGCCTCTTCAGACAACCATTTTGCCTTTTTGCATCTTTTTCTTGGGGTTTGTCTTGATCACTGCCTCGTGTACAATGTCATGTCTTGATCACTGCCTCCTGTACAATGTCATGAACCTCCGTCCACAGTTCTTCAGATACTCTATCAGATCTAATCCCTGACTCTATTTGTCACTTCCACTGCATAGTTGTAAGGGACTTGATTTAGGTCATACCTGAATGGCCTAGTGGTTTTCCCTACATTCTTCAATTTAAGCCTGATTTTCTCAATAAGGAGTTTATGATCTGAGCCACAGTCAGCTCCCAGTCTTGTTTTTGCTGACTGTATAGGGCTTCTCCATCACTGGCTGCAAAGAATATAATCAATCTAATAGTAATATTGACCATCTGGTGATGCCCATGTACAGAGTCATCTCTTGTGTTGTTGGAAGCGGGTGTTTGCTATGACCAACACATTCTCTTGGCAAAACTCTGTTAGCCTTTGTCCTGCTTCATTTTGTACTCCAAGACCAAACTTACCTGTTAATCCAGGTATCTCCTGACTTCCTACTTTTGCATTCCATTTCCCTATAATTAAAAGGACATCTTTTATTGGTGTTAGTTCTCGAAGGTCTTGTAGTCTTCATAGAACAATTTAACTTCTGCTTCTTTGGCTTTAGTGGTTGGGGCATAGACTTGGATTACTGTGATACTGAGTGGTTTGCCTTGGAAATGAACTGAGATTATTCTGTTGTTTTTGAGATTGCACTCACGGACTGCATTTGAGACTGTTTTGTTGACTTTGAGGGCTATTCCATTCTTCTAAGGGATTCTTGTCCAAGTAGTAGATATAATGGTCATCTGAATTAAATTTGCCCATTTCTGTCCATTTTAGTTCAGATTCCTAAAATGTCGATGTTCACTCTTGCCATCTCCTGTTTGACCACTTCCAATTTACCTTGATTCATGGACCTAACATTCCAGGTTCCTATGAAACACTGTTCTTTATAGCATGAGACTTTACTTTCACCACCAGACACATCCACTACTGGGCACTGTTTCCACTTTGCCTCAGGCTCTTCATTCCTTCCAGAGCTATTTCTTCGCTCTTCTCCAGTAAGCATATTGGATACCTACCGACCTGAGGGGTTCACCTTTCAGTGTCTTTTTTTTTTTTTTTTTTTTGCCTCTTCATACTGTTCATGGGGTTCTCAAGGCAAGAATGCTGAAGTGGTTTCCATTCCTTTCTCAAATGGATCACATTTTGTCAGAACTCTTCATCATGACCTCTCCATCCTAGGTGGCCCTTTCCCCCCTGTATTGTGCTATGTTTAGTCACTCAGTCGTGTCCAACTTTTTGTGACCCCGTGAACTGTAGCCTGCCTGGCTCCTCTGTCCACGGGGATTCTCCAGGCAAGAATACTGGTATGGGTTAACATGCCCTCCTCCAGGGGATCTTCCCAACCCAGGGATCGAACCCATGTTTCCCACATTGCAGTGGATTCTTTACCATCTGAGCCACCAAGGAAGCCCAAGAATACTGGAGTGGGTAGCATATCCCTTCTCCAGGGGATCTTCCCAACCCAGGAATCAAACTAGAGTCTCCTGAATTACAGATGGATTCTTTACCAGCTGAGCTACCAGGAAAGCCCCCTTTTCTCCTAGAGAATGTTTAATCCCCTTCTCTTAATATTCCTTGGATTAATTTCATACCCTCAGATGTGTCATGCCTGATGAACATTACTTAATTATAAAACTGCATTTATGCTTATTTTATATAGTACAGAGGCCTCTACCACAGTGCTGAGTACATGTATTAAACCACAATTTTGCCTTTTCTATTTTTCCTTTTTTCTTTATTGAAATAGCTTGTTGACTGACATCATAAGGAATCTCTACAATTACAAGTAATAGCTTTAGATCTACTAGGTACTTCTCTGTGAAGAAAGCACAAAGCAAGTATAATATTAACACTATTCATTCTGTACCAAGAACTGTGTTAAACACACTATATTCATTGTCTTAATTTAATCCTCCTAACCACGCTATGAAACCTCCATCTTTCATGAGGAAACAGACCAAGGAGAATTTTCTCTAGAGATAGTAAGTAGTGTTATTTGCATAGTTTCCAAAGTATGACTCAATGTACAATTTCCAATACTTCCTGAACCTTTTGCTTTAATAAAAAGTAACAGGGAAGACCTTCAAAGTGTCCTTAACTAACTTCTACTACATATGAATCCACAAATTGTGTAGTCATTATTGATGAAAATGTCTTTCCTCCTATTATATCCATTATGGTGTGGCAGATTACCATCTTATTCAATGCTGTGGGCCCAGCATATTGTACATGCTTAATAAGTGTTTACCAAGTGAAGGATTTAACCTTAAACTATAGGGCCAAATTCATTCTTGGGGCAGGATGCTTCTTACCACTCCCTAACACAACCAAAATCTTGCTCAGATTCAATACTGCTAAATTACTTATAAACAGACAAATAAGACATTAAAAGTTTATAAAACCCCACACTTAAATCAAAGATAGACTATGGTAGGGGTGTGCTCAGATGCTCAGTCATCTCTGACTCTTTGTGCCTCCATGGACTGTAGCCTACCAGGCTCCTCTGTCCATAGCATTCTTCTGGCAAGAATACTGGAGTGGGCTGCCATTTCCTCCTCCAGATCTTCCAAACCCAGGAATCATATTTGTATATATTGTGAAATGATCACCATAATAAACTAGTTAACATTCATTACCACACATAATTACAAATTTTTTTTCTTAAGTTGAGAACTTTTAAGATCTACACTTAGCAACTTTTGGAAAAGGAAATGACAACCCACTTCAGTATTCTTTCCTGGAGAATCCCATGGACAGAGGAGACTGGTGGGCTAAAGTCCATGGGGTTACAAAAGTCAGACATGACTTTAGCAACTAAACCACTGCCACTACCTGAGCAACTTTCAAATACACAATATAGCAGTATTAATCATAGTTACCATGCTGTATATTATATTCCCAGGACATTTTAACTGGAAGTTTGCCCCTTTTGCCCACCTTCATCCATTTCACCAGTCCCCCACACCCCGCCCCTGGCAACCATTGATTTGTTCTCTATGAGTTCAACTTTTTGTTTTGTTTCTTTTAGAAATGTTGTTGTTGTTCAGACAGTACATCGCGTCCGACTCTTTCTGATCCCATGGACTGTAGCACGGCAGGCCTCCCTGTCCCTCACCATCTCCTGGCGTTTGCTCAAGTTCATGTCCACTGAATTGGTCAGCAATGCTATCTAACCACCTCGTCCTCTGTCACCCTCCTCTCCTGTCCTCAATCTTTCCCAGAATCAGGGTCTTTTTCAATGAGTTGGCACTTTGCATCAGGTGCCCAAAGTATTGGAGCTTAAGCTTCAGCATCAGTCCTTCCAAAGAGTATTCAGGGTTACTTTCCTTTAGGATTGACTGGTTTGATCTCCACAGTCCAAGGGACTCTCAAGACTCTTCTCCAGCACCACAACTGGAAAGCATCAATTGTTCAGCACTCAGTTTCTTTATGGTCCAGCTTTCACATCTGTACATGACTAGTGGAGAGACCATAGCTTTGACTATGTTGGACCTTTGTCAGCAAAGTGATGTCTTTGAAATATATATAAATGAGACAATAAGGTATTTGTCTTTCTTTTGTAACTTATTAGCATAATGCCTTCAAAGTCCATCCATGTTGTCACAAACAGCAAGAGTTCCTTCTTTTTATGGCTGAGTAACATTTTTTGTGTGTGTGTGTGTGTATGTAACATATTTTTTTAAATTTATCTGTGTTGGGTCTTAGTTGCAGCACACAGGATCTAGTTCCCTCACCAGGGACTGAACCAGGGCCCCTTGCATTGGGAACATGGAGTCTGTTTTTTTGGGGGGGAAAGTTGTGATGACAACTAGTATCCTAGTCACATGAAAAAGTTTATCTACTAAATGATGCAGGAAGAAACAACAGGCTTGTGCCACATGGTGGCATCTAACACCAAGAGGTGTTCCTGGCTTTTTGCTGGGTAGTCATTGTTTCACATTTTAGTTCACTGGCCACAGACACCTATGTTTTTGCATGTATTGCTCAGGCCACAAAAATCCCCATTAGAACGTTTGAGTTCTGAGGAGTGTTTAACTCCAAATTAGCCCACATACTGTCCTTTTACCTCTGTGGCAGGAATTGGTGTTTTAAGTGTTTCAGATACTGTAGATATAAGATTCATGATGTAGGGTTCCTGCTCTTTGGAGTTCACCAAGGTTGGGTGTCTTCTCACTGGAGGTTTGTGGTTTCCACATCAAGCATTATAGCTACAGTTGATTGAGCATGGACCATGTGGCAGGCACTGTTCTAAGCACTTTCATATTTTATCTCGCCATTTCCACAACAGTCCTATGAGGTACCCACTGTCATTGCCCCACTCTCCCCATGAAGAACCTGAGGGGAAGCAATTTGCCTAAGGTCACATGGTAGGTGAGAAGGGTAGACAGGTGTCCGAGCAGGTCTGTCTGAAGCTAAAGTCAAGTCTTCTCAACAACTGTGTTTCACAGCAGAAGGTACAATTGCTGGCCTTTGTGAGCAATGTGAGTATAACGTGGAAATGCAAACCATTGCTGTGGTGAATCTCTGGGCCCTAAGCTCTCGGTTGGACTGGTTCAGGGCCTCTGCTGGAGATTCAGGTCAACTTTCAAAGTGAGCTTGAAAGGAACAAGGAGAAGTAGAGGGAGAGGGGGAGAGGAAAGAAAGGGAGGGAGAAATTTGCAGGCTTCATTAAGCATACTCTAGTGGCATTAAGGCACTTTTTTCTGCTCCTTTTTCTGTTTCAGCTAAATGGTGGCCCCCTTATGAGAGAATCTCCAAATCACCCATTTGGAAGAAGCTGAATAGGAAAGATTAAAGAAATGATTTTATAGACCTGTTTCCTCATCACCGTTGATGAGGCTTTGGGTTGCAGAGGGGATGCAGAGTCTGAACCAATGGAGCACCAGAGAAGTCCTGTATAACATTTTCTAATTCATTCATCCACTAATAGATGACACCTAAGTTTCTTCTATGTCTTGGCAATTGTAAATAATGCTGCAATGAACATGGTGGTGCAGATATCTTTCTTTGTTGGCATTTTTGTTTCCTTTGGATAAATGTCCAGAAGTGGATTGCTGGATCATACAGTAGCTTTACTTTTAACTTTTAAGGAACCTCCATAATGCTTGCCATAGTGGCTGCACCAGTTTGCATAGCCATGAACAGTGTTCCTTTTTTACCATATCCTCACCAAAACTTATTTATTGTCATTTTGATAACAAGTGTGAAGTGATATCTCATTGTGGTTTTGATTTGCATTTCTGAGGAGATTAGTGATATTGAGCACTTTTTTATGGACCTGTTGGCCATCCTTATGTCTTCTTTGGAAAAATGTCTATTCAGATCCTCTGTCCATTTTTAAATTGGATTTTTTTGGTTACATTCATCAGAGAAGATAAACAAATGTGACAGACATTTTTGCTAAAATCACTGCAGATGGTGACTGCAGCCGTGAAATTAAAAGACGCTTACTCCTTGGAAGAAAAGTTATGACCAACCTAGACAGCATATTAAAAAGCAGAGACATTACTTTGCCAACAAAGGTCCGTCTAGTCAAAGCTATGGTTTTTCCAGTAGTCATGTATGGATGTGAGAGTTGGACTATAAAGAAAGCTGAACACCAAAGAACTGATGCTTTTGAACTGTGGTGTTGGAGAAGACTCTTGAGAGTCCCTAGGACTGCAACGAGACCCAACCAGTCAATCCTAAAGGAAATCAGTCCTGAATATTCATTGGAAGGACTGATGCTGAAGCTGAAACTCCAATACTTTGGCCACCTGATGCAAAGAACTGACTCATTTGAAAAGACCCTGATGCTGGGAAAGACTGAAGGCAGGAGGAGAAGGGGATGACAGAGGAGGAGATGGTTGGATGGGATCACCAACTCAATGGACATGAGTTTGAGTAAGCTCCAGGAGTTGTCGATAGACAGGGAGGCCTGGCGTGCTGCAGTCCATGGGGTCACAAAGAGCTGGCAACACGACTGAGCAACTGAAGTGAACTTAACACAGTGAACTTAACTCAACAACAGTATTGATGAATCTTGAAAATATTATGCTAAGTGAAAAAAGCCAGTCAGAAAAGGACACAAATTGTATGATTCCATCTATGTCTAGAATAGATAAATTCATAGGAAAAGCTGAGGTGGAAGAAGCTGAAGCAGAGAGTGGGTAATTAGGTACAATACTAAGTACTATAGTCACACATACTATAGTCGTAAGTACAACTGGCACAAAAACGTTTGGAAATAAACATAACCTTGTACTTGGTGGAAACAGATACATAAGGAAAGTAGGTATTAAAGTATAGCCTCCTGCTGCTGCTGCTAAGTCGCTTCAGTCATGTCCAACTCTGTGCGACCCCATAGACAGCAGCCCACCAGGCTCCACTGTCCCTGGGATTCTCCAGGCAAGAACACTGGAGTGGGTTGCCATTTCCTTCTCCAATACATGAAAGTGAAAAGTGAAAGTGAAGTCACTGAGTCGTGTCCAACTCTCAGCGACCCCATGGACTGCAGCCCACCAGGCTCCTCCGTCCATGAGATTTTCCAGGCCAAGAGTATTGGAGTGGGGTGCCATTGCCTTCTCCAAAGTACAGCCTACTGATGCTAAATGTCCAGTCTGCTACTGCTGCTGCTGCTGCTAAGTCGCTTCAGTCGTGTCCGACTCTGTGTGACCCCATAGATGGCAGCCCACCAGGCTCCCCTGTCCCTGGGATTCTCCAGGCAAGAACACTGGAGTGGGTTGCCATTTCCTTCTCCAACGCATGAAAATGAAAAGTGAAAGTGAAGTTGCTCAGTTGTGTCCGACTCCTAGCGACCCCATGGACTCCAGCCTACCAGGCTCCTCCGTCCATGGGATTTTCCAGGCAAGAGTACTGGAGTGGGTTGCCATTGCCTTCTCCGTCTACTGATGCTAAATGTCCAGTGAGTTGTGATTATCACTGTGTTTTACAGAAAGAATGGAGAACAACAGTTAATGAAATGAAGAGGTAAGTAAAAGGAAAGAGGACTTCCAATATATACCAAAATGTTAATGCTAAATGAATACGTCAGGCATTATACGATACTTTGAAACAATTACAGATAGTCTCACTCAAAACTTATAATGTCAATCAGGCTGCAGTTTAAATATGTGTCTTGAAAAGACAGTCTCTTCAGCAAGTGCTATTGGGAAAGCTGAACAGTGCATGTAAATCAATCAATGAAGTTAGAACCCACCATGACACTATAACCAAAAGTAAACTCAAAATGGCTTAAAGACTTAAATATCACACTTGACACCATAAAATTCCTAGAAGAGAACATAGGCAAAACATTCTCTGACTAAATCATAGCCACACTTAGGTCAGTCTTCCTAGCCAATACAAATAAAAGCAAAAATAAACAAATGGGACCTAATCAAACTCAAAAGCTTTTGAACAGCAAAGGAAACCATGCACAAAATTAAAAAGACAACCTATGAACTGGGAGATAATATTCTTTAATGATGCAACTGACAAGGGCTTAATTTCCAAAATACATAAATAGCTCATGTAATTCAATAACAAAAAACCAAACAGCCCAATCAAGAAATGGGCAGAAATATTAAATGTTTCTCCAAAGAAGACAGATGTCCAACAGGCACATGGAAAGATGCTCAACATCACTGATTAGCAAAGGAAAATCAAAACTACAACAAAGTACCACTTCATATCAGTCAGAACAGCCATCATTAAAAAGTCTAAAAGTAATAAATGCTGGAGAGGGTGTGGAAAAAAGTGAACCCTCTTACACCATTGGTGAGAATGTAAATTGGCACAGTCACAATGGAAAACAGCATGAAGGCTCCTTAAAAAACTAAAAACAGAGTTGCCATATGATCCAGAAATCCCACTCCTGGGCATATATCCAGACAAAATTCTAATTTAAAAAGACACATGCACTTCACTGTTCACAACAGCATTATTTACAATAGCCAAGACATGGAAGCAACCTGTGTCCATTGATAGATGAATGGATAAAGAAGATATGATACTCACATACACACACACTGTACACACACACAATGGAATACTATTCAGCCATAAAAATAATGTCATTTGCAGTAAGTAGGATGGGCCTAGAGGGTATCACACTGAGTGAAAGAGAATAACATATGATACCATATTATATCATTTATATGTGGAATCTAAAATATACAAAATGAACTGTTTAGGAAACTGCTTTCAGTCTCACACACATATAAAACAAACCTATAGTTACCAAAGGGAAAAGTGAGAAGGAGAGGGATAAATCAGAAGTTTGAGATTAGCAGATACAAACTACTATACACAAACACAAGGTCCTAATGTATAGCACAGGAAACTACATTTAATATCCCACAATAAACCATAGTGGGAAAGAATATGAAAAAGAATATGTACATACATGTATAACTGAATCACTTTGGTGTATACTAGAAACTAACACATTGTAAATCAACTATACCTCAAAAAATAAGCAAATAAATAAATAAAACTTTGGAAAAATGCATGGGAAAAAGGAAATTCTAGGGCCTTCCCCTGGCAGTCCAGTGGTAAGAATTCATCTTCCAATGCAGGGGGTGCAGGTTTGATCCCTGGTTGGGAAGCTAAGATCCCACATGCCTTGGGCCAAAAAACTAAAACAGAAGCAATGTTGTAACAAATTCACTAAAGCCTTAAAAAAAAAGAGGAAATCCTAGCAAAGTTCTGTGAAAAGAGACTATGTGAGGGAAGTTAATGATAGTATCTTTATCTGTGTAGCACTTTTTATTTTACAAAGCATTTTTACAAATGCTATTGAATCATTAGTAAAGCTCATAGAGATATTATTTCCACTTTATAAACAAGAAGCTGATGCTCAAAGAGATTAAATGACAAAAATATCAGAATCTGCAAGTAACAAACTGAATCCTGAATTTGGGTTTTCTAGGTTAAAAAAAAAAAAAAACCTTTCAGTAAGGCTCCATATCACAGTGCATGGAAAAAGTTGATTTGCCACAAGATGTAGCATTCAATTCCTTAAAGGCTAGGAAACATATTTAATTATTCGGAAGGAAGATTTGCAGAAGGTGGCAACAGTAGTGCAATTTAAAAAAAATCTCAACTCACAGCATAAAAACAGACAAAGCACTATGATAGTAAAAAACTAAACCCTACAAACAACAAAAAATGATGATAAGGCATCTTACAAACCCCAATATATGGTTTAAAAGGTCAAACTACCAATAGCTCTGAAATCCAAGTGATATTAGTAACTGTCACAGAGAAAGTAGACAGAAGTGATGGGACACCTTCTGGACCTGAGACCAGGAAAAACCCAAATATCCAACAGATACTCACTGGAAACTATAGTGAGCCAATCTGAAAAGAAGTACCTGAAACTGAAGTTTTTGACATCTCAATTTTGGGGAGAATGCAAGGGGTTGATTTTAAGGAGTTAAGGGACCAGAGGAGTCTGGGACCTATGACTTTAAAAAGTAAAGGACAAAACTGCATGCTGGGGAGAATCCACTGAAAGTAGAATTCAAATTGTCCAGGACAAAAAAGCAAGATTTTAAGTCCAAATACATTCACTGTTTCACTAATTAATATGCTGTTTAGCATTACATTTTGGTAAATGGTCTTTACCTGGTTATGCATATCCTCCCCTTCATGGATCACAGCCTTGTTGTGCTGAAGGGGTTTGTGTAACTCAATGAAGCTATGAGCCATGCCATGCAGGGCCAACCAAGATGGACTGGTCACAGTGGAGAATTCTAACAAAACGTGGTCTACTGGAGGGATGGCAAACCACTCCAGTATTCTTGCCTCAAGAATTCCATGAACAGAATGAAAAGGCAAAAAAAAACATGACACTGGAAGATGTACCCTCCCAGATTGGAAGGTGTCCAATAATGCTACAAGGGAAGGGTGGAGAAACAGGTACAGAAAGAATGAAGAGGTTGGGCCAAAGCAGAAACAACACTCAGTTACGGATGTCTGCAGGTGAAAGTAAAGTCCAATGTTCTAAAGAACAATATTGCATAAGAAACTGGAATGTTAGATCCATGGGCCAGGGTAAATTGGACATGGTCATGTAGGAAATGATGGCAAGAGTGAATGTCAACATCTTAGGAATCAGTGAACTAAAATGGTTGGGAACAGGCAAATTTAACACAGATGACCATTATACCTACTATGGTGGGCAAGAATCCCTTAGAAGAAATAGGAATAGCCCTCATGGTCAACAGAAGAGTTAGAAATACAGTACTTGGGTGCAATCTCAAAAACAATAGAATGATCTTGGTTTGTTTCCAAGGCAAACCATTCAACATCACAATAATCCCCATCTGTGCCTTACCACTAATGCTGAAGAAGATGAAGTTGAATGGTTCTACAAAGACCTACAAGACCTTCCAGAACTAACACCCAAAAAAGATATTCTTTTTATCATAGGGATTGGGATGAAAAGTAGGAAGCAACTTGCCTGGAGTAACAGGCAAGTTTGGCCTTGGAGTACAGAATGAAGCAGGCAAAGGCTAACAGAGTTCTGGCAAAAGAACATGCTGGTCATAGCAAACATCCTTTTCCAACAACACAAGAGGTGTCTCTACACATGGGCATCACCAGATGGTTAATACTGAAATAAGATTAATTATGTTCTCTGCAGTCAAAGATGGAGAAGCTCTATACATCAGCAAAAATAAGACCTGGAGCTGACCACGGCTCAGATCATGAGCTCCTTATTGCAAAATTCAGGCTTAAATTGAAGAAAGTAGGGAAAACCATTAGGCCATTCCGGTAAAATCTAAATCAAATTCATTATGATTATAAAGTAGAGGTGACAACAGATTGAAGGCGTCAGATCTGGTATACAGAGTGCCTAAAGAAGTATGGACAGAGGTTCAAAACACTGTATAGGAGGCAGTGACCAATATCCCAAAGAAAAAGAAATGCAAGAAGGCAAATTGGTTGTCTGAGGAGATTTTACAAATACCTGAGAAAAGAAGAGAAGCAAAAAACAAAGGAGAAAGGGAAATATAAACCCAACTGAATACAGAATTCCAGACAACAGCAAGGAGAGATAAGAAAGCCTTCTTAAGTGAACAATTCAAAGAAACAGAGGAACATAAGAGAATGGGAAAGACTAGAGATCTCTTTCGGGGAAGGCAATGGCACCCCACCCCAGTACTCTTGCCTGGAAAATCCAATGGACAGAGTAGCCTGGTGGGCTGCAGTCCATGGGGTCCCTAACAGTCGGACAGACTGAGCGAGTTCACTTTCACTTTTCTCTTTCATGCACTGGAGAAGGAAATGGCAACCCACTCCAGTATTCTTGCCTGGAGAATCCCAGGGATGGGGGAGCCTGGTGGGCTGCCGTCTATGGGGTCACACAGAGTCGGACACGACTGAAGTGACTTAGCAGCAGCAGCAGCAGCAGAGATCTCTTTAAGAAAATTGGAGAGATCTAGGGAACATTTCATGCAAGGACGGGCACAGTAAAGGGCACAAATGGTAAGGATAATAGAAGCAGAAAAGATTAAGAAGAGGTGGCAAGAATACATAGAACTATACAAAAAGAGTCTTAATGACCCAGATAACCACGACGGTGTGGTTACTCACCTGGAGCCAGACATCCTGGAGCGTGAAGTCAAGTGGAAGCATTACTATAAACAGGAAGCATTACTACAGACAAAGCTAGAGGAAGTGGTGGAATTCAAGCTGAGCTATTTACAATCCTAAAAGATGATGCTGTTAAAGTGCTGCATTCAATATGTCATCAAATTTGGACTGGAAAAGGTCTTTTCATTACAAATGCATCATAGGACTGGAAAAGGCCTTTTCATTACAAATGCAAAGAAGGGCAATGCCAAAAAAATGCTCAAACTACAGTGCAATTGCACTCATTTCACATGCTAACAAGGTAATGTTTAAAATCCTTTAAGTAATACTTCAGCAGTACATGAACAGAGAACTTCCAGATGTACAATCTGGATTTAGAAAAGGCAGCAGAACCAGAGATCAAGTTGCCAACATTTGTTGGATCATAAAGGGAATTCCAGAGAAACATATTACTTCTGCTTTGTTGACTGTGTGAATCACAACAAACTGTGGAAAATTCTTAAAAGAGATGGGAATACCAGAATACCTTACCTGCCCGTATGCAGGTCAAGAAACAACAGTTAGAACTGACTTTGGGAAAATGAACCAGTTCAAAACTGGGAAAGGAGTAAGACGAGGCTGTATATTATCATCCTGCTTATTTAATTTATATGTAGAGTACATTGTGTGAAATGCCACACTGGATGAATCACAAGATGGAAGCAAGATTGCCAGGAGAAACAACCTCAGATATGCATATGATACCACTCTAATGGCAGAAAGTGAAGAGGAACTAAAGAGCTTCTTATTGAAGATGAAAGAGGAGAGTGAAAAAGCTGGCTGAAAATCTAACATTCATAAAATGAAGATCATGGCACCAGTCCCATCACTCCATGGCAAACAGAAGGGGAAATGGGGGAAACAGCGACAGATTTTATTTTCTTGGGCTCCAAAATCACTGCAGATGGTGACAGCAGCCATGATATTCAAAGATGCTTGCTTCTTGGAAGGAAAGCTATGACAAACCTAGACAGAGTATTAAAAAGCAGACACATCACTTTGCTGACAAAGGTCCATATGGTCAAAGCCACAGTTTTTCCAGTAGTCATATATGGATGTGAGAGTTGGATCATAAAGAAGGCTGAGAGCTGAAGAATTGATGCTTTCGAATTGTGGTGCTAGAAAAGAATCTTGAGTCCCCTGGACTGCAAGGAGATCAAACCAGTCAATCCTAAAGGAAAACAACCCTGAATATTCTTTGGAAGGATTGATGTTGAAGCTGAAGCTCCAATACTTTGGCCACCTGATGTGAAGAGCCGAGTTACTGGAAAAGACCCTAATGCTGGGAAAGATTGATGGCAGGAGAAGAGGGCAACAGAGGATGAAATGGTTAGATAGGATTGCCGACACAATGGACATAAGTTTGGGAAAACTCCGGGAGATAGTGAAGGACAGGGAAGCCCATGGCACCACTCCATGGGATTGCAAAGAGTCTGACACGACTTAGCGACTGGACAACAATAACAATGTAGCATTTTTGTATCCCCATTAAAGTTTTAAAATATGAATAACTAGTGACTTTTAACAACTTTTGGGCATGTACTCATATGTTCATTTTATTTCTCTTTTAGTTTGTGATGTGATGAATTATGATAATATATTTCTTAATGCTAAACTCATGCTTATGTTTCTGGCATAAACATTTTTTAGCATGGTGTTTGCCTTGAATATTGTACAAGATTTTATTTCTAATATATTTCTAAAATTGTTTTAATCTGCATCCAGAAAAAGTGAAATTTCTGACTTTTTAAAAATGCCAGCTCTATAAAGTTAGGGAATTAAGATTATATTACCTCCACAAAGAATATTCTACGTTTTCCTTTAGATTTTAAAATTTAGTAATGAAGGAGCTGCACAAATGGTCTTATATAATTTAAAGTCTTCGGTACCCATATTATACATTTCTAACTTACTCATTTCTTATTGTGGCAAGAATACAACAATTCTTAACAAAATTTTAAGTGTGTAATACAGTATTGTTGACTCTAGGTACAATGCTGTACAGCAGATCTGCAGAATTTATTAATCTTGCTGAACTGAAATTTTTTTATCATTAGTGGGTAAAGCTCCATTTCCCCATATCCCTACTCTATGGCAACCACCATTCAACTCTCAGATTCTATAAATTTGACTAATTTAGATACCTCATGTAAATAGAATGATGAGGTATTTGTATTTCTATGACTGGTCTATTTGACTCAGCTAACATCCTCAACCTAGATAGTATATTCAAAAGCAGAGACATTACTTTGCTGACTAAGGTCCGTCTAGTCAAGGCTATGTTTTTTCCTGTGGTCATGTATGGATGTGAAAGTTGGACTGTGAAGAAAGCTGAGCGCCGAAGAATTGATGCTTTTGACTCTGGTGTTGGAGAAGTCTCTTGAGAGTCCCTTGGACTGCAAGGAGATCCAGCCAGTCCATTCTGAAGGAGATCAGCCCTGGGATTTCTTTGGAAGGAATGATGCTAAAGCTGAAACTCCAGTACTTTGGCCACCTCATGCGAAGAGTTGACTCCTTGGAAAAGACTCTGACGCTGGGAGGGATTGGGGCCAGGAGGAGAAGGGGACGACCGAGGATGAGATGGCTGGATGGCATCACGGACTCGATGGACATGAGTCTGAGTGAATTCCAAGAGATGGTGATGAACAGGGAGGCCTGGCATGCTGCAATTCATGGGGTCGCAAAGAGTTGGACAAAACTGAGCGACTGAACTGAACTAAACTGAACATCCTCAAGGTTCATCCATGTTGTCACATGTTGCAAGATATCTTTATTTTTTAAGGCTCAGTAGTATGATATCGGAGAAGGCAATAGCACCCCACTCTAGTACTCTTGCCTGGAGAATCACACGGACGGAGGAGCCTGGTAGGCTACAGTCCATGGGGTTGCTGAGTCAGATGCAACTGAGCAATTTCACTTTCACTTTTCACTTTCATGCACTGGAGAAGGAAATGGCAACCCACTCCAATGTTCTTGCCTGGAGAATCCCAGGGACAGAGGAATCTATTGGGCTGCCATCTATGGGGTCGCACAGAGTTGGACACGATTGATATGAGTTAGCAGCAGCAGCAGCAGTATGATATATATCACATTTTCTGTATCTGTTGAAAAAACATTACCTTGTTGTGAATCTTGGTCACAGTGAAGAAGGGAATGCTATTATCTTTTTAATACCATTCTGGCCTACAAGGTTTTTGCTGGAAAAATTAATGAGAATTTTTGGACATTTCTTTACAAAGAAAAATTGTGAGTAGTCAATTTTCTATAGCCTCTTTCAAAGTCCACTCTTTGACTTTAGATAATTTGTTTACATGCGTCTCAGTGTGAATTATCTTCACATTCATCTTGCTTGGTGATCTCTGGGGTTTGTGGATATGTATGGCCATTTGCTTCTCTACATTTGGGAAATTTTCAAAATTTTTAACAAGCTGTTTGGTCTTATTTTCTCTGTTCCAATTAGAACTCCTAAAATGTGTATATTGGTTGGCTTGATGATACTGCATAAAATCCTTAAGCTTTCTTCACTGCTTCTCATTCTTCCTTTTTCCTTCTTTGCCTGAATTACTTCCAGTGCTGTCTTTGAGTTCACTGATCCTTTCTTCTGCTTGATCTAGTCTAATGTTGAACCCTTCTATTGACTTTTTTTTTCAGTTTAATTATTGTGTTCTTAAGTTTCATGACTTAGTTATGGAGTCCATGGGGTTAGTTAGTTAGCCCATGGGGTCACAAAGAGTCACGATTTAGTGACTGAACAACACTAACAATGTAGTATCTTTGTGTTCCCATTAAAGTTTTAAAGTATGAATAACTAGTGAGTTTTTAGTATCTGATACTTTTTAGTATCTTCCATCTCCCTGTTGAAATTCTCACTTTGTTCATGTGCTGTTCTCTTTGACTTCAGTTTAGACATGGAACAACAGACTGGTTTCAAACAGGAAAAGGAGTGTGTCAAGGCTGTATATTGTCACCCTGCTTATTTAACTTATATGCAGAGTACATCATGAGAAACGCTGGTCTGGAAGAAACATAAGCTGGAATCAAGATTGCCAGGAGAAATATCAATAACCTCAGATATGCAGATGACACTACCCTTATGGCAGAAAGTGAAGAGGAACTAAAAAGCCTCTTGATGAAAGTGAAAGTGGAGAGTGAAAAGTTGGCTTAAAGTTCAACATTCAGAAAACGAAGATCATGGCATCCAGTCCCATCACTTCATGGGAAATAGATGGGGAAACAGTGTCAGACATTATTATTTGGGGCTCCAAAATCACTGCAGATGGTGACTGCAGCCATGAAATTAAAAGACGCTTATCCCTTGGAAGAAAAGTTATGACCAACCTAGATAGCTTATTCAAAAGCAGAGACATTACTTTGTCGACTAAGGTCTGCCTAGTCAGGCTATGGTTTTTCCTTTGGTCATGTATGGATGTGAGAGTTGGACTGTGAAGAAGGCTGAGCACCGAAGAATGGATGCTTTTGAACTGTGGTGTTGGAGAAGACTCTTGAGAGTCCCTTGGACGGCAAGAAGATCCAACCAGTCCATTGTGAAGGAGATCAGCCCTGGGATTTCTTTGGAAGGAATGATGCTAAAGCTGAAACTCCAGTATTTTGGCCACCTCATGTGAAGAGTTG
>SJYX01014449.1:16495-45889 GCA_006410675.1 Oreotragus oreotragus
TTTTGAACTGTGGTGTTGGAGAAGACTCTTGAGAGTCCCTTGGACTGCAAGGAGATCCAACCAGTCCATTCTGAAGGAGATCAGCCCTGGGATTTCTTTGGAAGGAATGATGCTAAAGCTGAAACTCCAGTACTTTGGCTACCTCATGCGAAGAGTTGACTCATTGGAAAAGACTCTGATGCTGGGAGGGATTGGGGGCAGGAGGAGAAGGGGACGATAGAGGATGAAATGGCTGGATGGCATCATTGACTCGATGGACGTGAGTCTGAGTGAACTCCGGGAGTTGGTGATGGACAGGGAGGCCTAGCGTGCTGTGATTCATGGGATCACAAAAGAGTCGGACATGACTGAATGACTGAATTGAACGGAGCATTTTCATAAGTGATTTTGGATTCTCTATCAGGTAAATAATATACCTCCATTTCATTAGGGTCAGTTTCTGGAGATCTATCTTGTTCCTTATGTGGAATATGTTTGTCTGATTCTTCATTTCTTTAACTTTCTCTGTTGGTGTCTGTGTTTCAGACAAACCAGGTACCTCTCTGTCTTCACAGACTGGCCAAATACAGGTCAAGACCTCCACCAATAACTCTGCCAGAGATTCTTGGGGCCTTTCCCAACTTTTTTTCTCCCCCAGGAAGCAGCAGGAAGTGAGTCACAGCGACCTCTCAACTCTGTCTCCGCAGGAGATCCTCCTCCAGTAGCCAGTAAGTCTTTCATGTTGTTTTTGTTCAGTTGCTGAATCGTGCCCTACTCTTTACAACCCCATGAACTATAGCACATCAGGCTACTCTGTTCCTCCCACATTATTCATTCCCAGAATTATCTGAATTTGAGTTTGTCCAAATTCATGTCCATTGAATCGGTGATGCTAACTAACCATCTCAACCTCTGTCGCCCTCTTCTACTGCCCTCAATCTTTCCCAGCAACAGTGGGAAGTTGCTGTGGGAAGTTCCAGTGCACTGGCTCTGCGCATCAGGTGGCCAAAGTACTGGAACTTCAGCAACACTTTATTTTTAGGTCCTTGCTTTATTCCTTGGGTCCTGGTGCATACAAGACCTTGTATGTGCCCTCCAAGAGTGGAGTTTTTGTTTTCCCCAGTCCTGTGGAATTCTTGTAATCAAGCTTCACTGGCCTTCAAGGCCAGATTTACTGGGGCCTCCTCCTCCTGTTGCCAGACATCCAGGCAGGGGAGCCTCATATGGGGCTCAATATTTTCACTCCTGTGGGAGAACTTCTGTGGTATAATTATTTTCTAGTTTGTGAACTGCCCACCTGGTGGGTATGGGATTTTATTTTACTACAACTGCACCCCTCCTACCATCTCACTGCCTGGAAAATCCCATGGATGGAGGAGCCTGGCAGGCTACAGTCCATGGGGTCGCAAAGAGTCAGACAAGACAGTGACCTCACTTCACTTCACCATCTCATTTGTGGCTTCTTTCTCTTTGGATGTAGGGAATCATTTTTGGTAGGTTCCAGCAATTTTTGTTGGTGGTTGTTCAGTAGTTAGTTGTGATTTGGTGTTTTCATAAGAAGGGGTAAGCTCACATCCTTCTACTCTGCCATCTTGTCTCTGTCTCAGCTTAAGGTTCTTGACAAAAGCTTTTACTTTGATTAGGTCCAATTTATAGATTTTAAAATTTTATGGATCATGCTTTTGGTGCCACGTTTAAGAATTCTTCAGCAAGTCTTTGATCTAAAATATACGCTATGTTTTCTTCTAAAAAGTTTTATATTTTACATTTATATCTATGATCCATTTTGAGGTAATTTTTGTATGAAGTGTTAGGTTTAGGTTAAAGTTCCTCTTTTTTGTCCACGTATGTCCAATTTTCCAGCAAGATTTGTTGAAAAGACTATACTCCTTCCACAGAATTGCTTTTCCCCTTTTGTCAAAAATCAGATGACCATACATGTGGGTTCTGTATTTCTGAATTCTTTATTCTGTTCCATTGATCTATGTGTCTATCCCATCACCAATACCACACAGTCTTGAAACTCAGTAGAGTGGTTCCTCCCACATTATTCATTCCCAAAATTAAACTATTATATTTATTGTTTTTATAAAATTTATATTCACAATAAATATTTCATAATTATACATACATCAAATCATGTTGTACACTTCAAATACATTTTATTTGTGAATTATACTTCAATAAAGCTACAGGGAGAAAATTGAGGAGAAAAAAATACCAAGAGCTTGATAAGAAAAAAATATTAACAATTATTAAAAGATATAAAAATGGCTTTTAAACATATTAAATATTTAAATTCACTCAAAATTAGAAAAAAATAAAAGTTAAACAATACTGACATGCTACTTATACTCTATCAGTTTGGTGAACTGATATATTGTGATATATTCTGTTGCTTAGACTTTGGGGAAATAGGCATTCTAATACATTGCTAGTGGGAATTAAAAGTGGCAAAAAGCTTCTGAAGCTCCCTTCATATATTTGGGAATATTAGACAAGCTATAAATGTCATTAGTATGAACACAATCTTCTCATTTCTAAGAATATTCTTCCACAAAAAAATATATGTGCAACATTATTTGCTGATGATAGTGCATTAATTTCAAAATAAACAACCTAAAAGCCCACATATAGGAGAGTAACTGAATAAATTATGGTACATCCATAAATCTAAATACTACACAATTATAAAAAAGAGAATGAGGAAGATTTTTTATAAACTGATATGAAGTGATTTACAAGCTATATCTTTAAGTTTAGAAAGGAAAGTAGATAATGTTATGCTATATTTACATATGAAAAAGGGGACTAAAGGAAATACACATGTATCTGCTTATTTGTGCAGAAAGAAATACAGGAAAAATAAACCAAGTACTATTGAGACTGATGACTAAAAACTGAGTGGGAGGAATGAGACATGGGAACAGATTAAAGATTCAAGGAGGTGTACTATGAATACACTTTTTTGGTATAGCAGGTGGCACTAGTGGTAAAGAACTCACTTGCCAATGCATGAAATGTAAGAGATGTGGGTTTGATCCCTGGGTTGGGAAGATCCTTTGGAGGAGAGCATTGCAACCCACTCCAGTATTTCTCATGACAGAAGCATCTCACGGACAAAGGAGCCTGGCAGGCTACAGTCCACAGTGTCACAAAGAGTCAGACACAACTGAAGCAACTTAGCACCCACTGACTTTTAGAAAATCATGGTAACATTTCACATACTCCCTCAAAATAATAAGCATCATCCAAAATATGGGAGCAAATCAGAATGAAATACAAAAAGTAACATATGACCTTAACTATATTAGAAATGAATAAATGACTACACTGAATAGGTCTGGATAAAACAGTACCAATCTAAATAATTCTGGGAAACATTATTTTGACCTCATATGTAAGGCTAAAAATAAAGGAACTGAACATAAACTCTGTTCTCCAGTTTATAGACTTTCTTTTCACAGAGGCCTGGGTTAGTTCCTCTAACAATACTTCACATGTATTCTAGGATTGAGCAAATAAACAAACATTGCGAATAATGTAAAAAAAGGAAAAGGACTGGAGGTTTGAAATGGGCTCTAAGATATAGAGTAGAGAATGGTATAAATGGCATTAAACAGCAGAGGCCGGTGACTTACTCAGAAATCCACAAACCCCTGCTCTGGAAACTTTATAGTGTCAATAATTCAAAAGCGTACTAGATGACAGGAGGAGAAAGCTATTCCACAGAAATTAGGACTGAGGGAAGAGGTTATATATTTTTCTTTTCTTGGGGCCTGATCTGTTATCACTGTACTGGCTGAATGTCTAAAAGTCTCCTCTCCTTGATATACCTTTCTATGAAGACACCAGGAACTCGGTAAAGAGTACTGCTGCTGCTAAGTCGCTTCAGTTGTGTCCGACTCTGTGCGACCCCAGAGACGGCAGCCCACCAGGCTCCCCCGTCCCTGGGATTCTCCAGGTAAGAACACTGGAATGGGTTGCCATTTCCTTCTCCAATGCATGAAAATGAAAAGCGAAAGTGAAGTCGCTCAGTCGTGTCCGACTCATAGTGACCCCATGGACTGCAGCCCACCAGGCTCCTCTGTCCATGGGATTCTCCAGGCAAGAGTACTGGAGTGGGGTGCCATTGCCTTCTCCAAAGAGTACTACAACTGTTGTTTTTTGAGGGTGGTTACAAAGTGAAGACACCCCTAAAGAGTGAAGCTCAAGAGGGATAGAAGTGACAGACAAAAGGTAGGTGTCATCATGTAGTACTCGGAGGGTGGGAGCAGCTATTCTTCTTGCAGGCAACACAGTTTTGATCTTTGTCTAAACAACTGTGTCCCTGACAAATAACTGTGTCCCAGGGAAATCAACTCACAATCAATTTGCTGTTTCACTTGGGCCATGATAATGACAACCCCAGTTTGTTACTCTGCCTGCCTCCCATCCTTTCTTCTACGAAATCAAGTGATAATGGGTTAAGTTTTGGAGTGATTTCTCTTTTAGGAATCCCTCTTATGGCATTTGAGAATGGGCCCTTCCCATATAAAGCCTAGTGTCACTTGATTGGTAATTCTGACTGTTTTTCCAGGGATACATTGTAGCATGAATCTCTTTATTATAAAAGTCTTTCCTAGGAACCTGATGATACTCAGAGGACAAGAAGAAAAAGCAGAAAAAGTTTACAAAGTCCTGCCCAAACAAGGGAAATGACATATTATTATAAATTTGAAGCAAAAGAAAGGATTATTTGTTTCTGTTTTACACAAGTTCCCTCTTCATACATGTCAAAATGGGAAACTAGTCTTGCTTTTATTCAGGATGACTGAGTATTCAGAGGATGACCTGGATTCTTTTGTGATAATCAGCCCTTGCTCAGGTCAAGAGGGAATCCTGACCTTATATGGCACCGTCTTTGGCATCAAGCCTATACATCCTCAGCATATGGTTTATGCATATCTTCAAAATCAGGTTAGTCTTGTGTAATCCGTGAAGATAAATAAGAGAAATTCTTAGGCATTTCACAGTTTTAGAGTAGAACAGGACTTCCTCAGTTCTATGCCTTATATATGGCCACTTCTCAAGTATGTTCAAGTTGACTGTGGTTGACAGTGATTCCAAATGCGGGAATAATAAGTTACCAAGATCCCAAAGATGTTAACAGATTCCATGCTCTGGTCAATAGGTGGTGGTGGTGGTTTAATCACTAAGTCATGTCCGACTCTTGAGATATCATGGACTAAAAGCCTGCCAGGCTCCTCTGTCCATGGGATTCTCAAGGCAAGAATACTGGATTGGGTTGCCATTTCCTTCTCCACTGGTCAACAGGTATACCAAGGATATAACATGAAAGTGGTACTTACTAAGTTAGAGATATGGACAGAAAAAAACCATTCTGCAAATCTTCCTGAATTTGTAGCAAACACTTAAAAATTTTAACCACTAGAGAGACTGGCATCTCTTGGGAGAGGTGAACATGATGCTGCTCGTGTGACTACTGGCCAAAGTTTTGGGAATTACCAGGGCCATGCATTATTTTTGTGGTATCTGCACTGCCAAGAATGCAACCTTGATGAATCTTTCTTTCAAAAAGGTACACCAAACTTCACAGTTTTCATAGCTCATGAGGTTAGCCATCATTTGGGAATGAAGCATGACCATGTGGTCTGTAAATTCCATGGCCAGAATCTCTATACAGCCCACTAATTTATTATTATAGATATAAGCTTCAGCAATTGCAGCTTCCCTATTTCCACATGTTGTTGCACAGAAAGGGCTGCCTATTTAATAAATCTGAGGTCCAAAGCTCCTTTTGAAAGCTGTACTGTGGGGAAAAGACAGTAGATAAGGGTGAAGAATGTAACTATGGCAGTGTTCTTCAAAAGAATCACTGTTGTCTGCCCTCATGCCAGCTGAAGAAGGGTTCAAATTTTGCATTTGGATCTTGCTTCAAAAACCACAAATCTCTAAAGAGAACTATACCTTGCCCCCTCAGTGTGGATGAGCGTGACCTCCCAGAATACTGTAATGGCACCCCAAGTGGTGCCACACAGATACCTACAAGCAAAATGGCATCCCTTGCAAGGAACAAGCTTATTGTTGCCAAGGCCAGGGTTGAAGCCTAGAGAATCGTTGTTAAAATCTTTGAAAGGGGTACAAAGGTTGCCCAGGAAAGTTGCTAATGTGAATGAATACCAAGGGAGACAAGTTTTGGAACTGTGGCAGTGAAGTCTTCAGCCAGTGCAAAGCCAAAGATGTAAAATGTGGGAGGTGCCTATGTGAAAATATCCAAAAGCTCTCATGCATTGAAAAAACCTCAAACACTTACCCATTTCCCCATGCAGGACATGTGGTGGTGCAGTACAGAGATTTTTGAAGCCACAGACAGGGCTAATGAGGTGAAGGTGACGAATGACACAACATGTGGTCCAACAAAGATCTGTATTAATCAAAGCTACACAGATACACTGTATCCCACTAGGACTGCAACCTAGACAAGTATCAGAGTCACGGGAGGGGTGTTTGCAGAAATTTTAAGAACTGCCACTGTATCTATGTCTATGCTCCTGCTACATGTGAATTCAAGGGCGAGAGGGGCAGTTTGAATAGTGGTCCTCCTACTCTCAGTATAATGAAGAGCTGATGATCCTAATCTTGCCTAACCTTTTATTATTTTTCATTCCTACTATCTTTTTGCTTGCCTACATCTATAGAATATCCAAGACTAGTGTCAATGCAAAAAATTCATCAGAGAAAATAAACAAACCTGACAGACATTTGATAATTATCTTCTTTTTGGAAACAAAATCAAATATGAACTGATACTGATAGGACTTTTTAAGAAATGGGCTCCTTATCTCAGGTATCCCTCAAGGCCTATGGAAAGAATTCTTTTTTTCCATCTGTCTTTCTATATGCTGAATTCTTACTAGTTCTTAAATTAAAATAAGTGAATGCAACTCTCTAGGTGAGGTATCTTTCTCATTCTGTGCTACCCAAATATCTGTGCCACACACCTTGAGAGGCCTCAAGATATCTTGATAGAATGAGGTCAGGTTACCATCCTTAGAAAGGCTGAAGCTCATGGCCTAAAACCTAAAGAGCTATTATTGAGTTTCCTAACATTTCTATTGGTTGGATGGCATCACCAACTCAATGGACATGAGTTTGAGCAAACTCCCAGAGACAGTAAAGGACAGGGAAGCCTGGCATACTGCAGTTCATGGGATCGCAAAAAGTCAGACATGACTTAGCAACTGAACAACATTTCTATTGAGAATTCCTTTGGGAAGATCTCTGGTACTTACTTTTCAGAGTATATTGTCTTCAGTTCAGTTCAGTCGCCTAGTCGTGTCCAACTCTTTGCAACCCCATGGGCTGTAGCACACCAAGCTTCCCTGTCCATCACCAACTCCCAGAGCTCACTCAAACTCATGTCCATCAAGTCGGTGATGCCATCCAGCCCACCTGGTGGGTATGGGATTTTATTTTACTACAACTGCACCCCTCCTACCATCTCACTGCCTGGAAAATCCCATGGATGGAGGAGCCTGGCAGGCTACAGTCCATGGGGTCGCAAAGAGTCAGACAAGACAGTGACCTCACTTCACTTCACCATCTCATTTGTGGCTTCTTTCTCTTTGGATGTAGGGAATCATTTTTGGTAGGTTCCAGCAATTTTTGTTGGTGGTTGTTCAGTAGTTAGTTGTGATTTGGTGTTTTCATAAG
The DNA here is from genome assembly GCA_006410675.1 of Oreotragus oreotragus. NCBI lineage: Eukaryota > Metazoa > Chordata > Mammalia > Artiodactyla > Bovidae > Oreotragus > Oreotragus oreotragus. Next base: position 24,191 of record SJYX01014449.1, read on the forward strand.
AAGGGGTAAGCTCACATCCTTCTACTCTGCCATCTTGTCTCTGTCTCAGCTTAAGGTTCTTGACAAAAGCTTTTACTTTGATTAGGTCCAATTTATAGATTTTAAAATTTTATGGATCATGCTTTTGGTGCCACGTTTAAGAATTCTTCAGCAAGTCTTTGATCTAAAATATACGCTATGTTTTCTTCTAAAAAGTTTTATATTTTACATTTATATCTATGATCCATTTTGAGGTAATTTTTGTATGAAGTGTTAGGTTTAGGTTAAAGTTCCTCTTTTTTGTCCACGTATGTCCAATTTTCCAGCAAGATTTGTTGAAAAGACTATACTCCTTCCACAGAATTGCTTTTCCCCTTTTGTCAAAAATCAGATGACCATACATGTGGGTTCTGTATTTCTGAATTCTTTATTCTGTTCCATTGATCTATGTGTCTATCCCATCACCAATACCACACAGTCTTGAAACTCAGTAGAGTGGTTCCTCCCACATTATTCATTCCCAAAATTAAACTATTATATTTATTGTTTTTATAAAATTTATATTCACAATAAATATTTCATAATTATACATACATCAAATCATGTTGTACACTTCAAATACATTTTATTTGTGAATTATACTTCAATAAAGCTACAGGGAGAAAATTGAGGAGAAAAAAATACCAAGAGCTTGATAAGAAAAAAATATTAACAATTATTAAAAGATATAAAAATGGCTTTTAAACATATTAAATATTTAAATTCACTCAAAATTAGAAAAAAATAAAAGTTAAACAATACTGACATGCTACTTATACTCTATCAGTTTGGTGAACTGATATATTGTGATATATTCTGTTGCTTAGACTTTGGGGAAATAGGCATTCTAATACATTGCTAGTGGGAATTAAAAGTGGCAAAAAGCTTCTGAAGCTCCCTTCATATATTTGGGAATATTAGACAAGCTATAAATGTCATTAGTATGAACACAATCTTCTCATTTCTAAGAATATTCTTCCACAAAAAAATATATGTGCAACATTATTTGCTGATGATAGTGCATTAATTTCAAAATAAACAACCTAAAAGCCCACATATAGGAGAGTAACTGAATAAATTATGGTACATCCATAAATCTAAATACTACACAATTATAAAAAAGAGAATGAGGAAGATTTTTTATAAACTGATATGAAGTGATTTACAAGCTATATCTTTAAGTTTAGAAAGGAAAGTAGATAATGTTATGCTATATTTACATATGAAAAAGGGGACTAAAGGAAATACACATGTATCTGCTTATTTGTGCAGAAAGAAATACAGGAAAAATAAACCAAGTACTATTGAGACTGATGACTAAAAACTGAGTGGGAGGAATGAGACATGGGAACAGATTAAAGATTCAAGGAGGTGTACTATGAATACACTTTTTTGGTATAGTAGGTGGCACTAGTGGTAAAGAACTCACTTGCCAATGCATGAAATGTAAGAGATGTGGGTTTGATCCCTGGGTTGGGAAGATCCTTTGGAGGAGAGCATTGCAACCCACTCCAGTATTTCTCATGACAGAAGCATCTCACGGACAAAGGAGCCTGGCAGGCTACAGTCCACAGTGTCACAAAGAGTCAGACACAACTGAAGCAACTTAGCACCCACTGACTTTTAGAAAATCATGGTAACATTTCACATACTCCCTCAAAATAATAAGCATCATCCAAAATATGGGAGCAAATCAGAATGAAATACAAAAAGTAACATATGACCTTAACTATATTAGAAATGAATAAATGACTACACTGAATAGGTCTGGATAAAACAGTACCAATCTAAATAATTCTGGGAAACATTATTTTGACCTCATATGTAAGGCTAAAAATAAAGGAACTGAACATAAACTCTGTTCTCCAGTTTATAGACTTTCTTTTCACAGAGGCCTGGGTTAGTTCCTCTAACAATACTTCACATGTATTCTAGGATTGAGCAAATAAACAAACATTGCGAATAATGTAAAAAAAGGAAAAGGACTGGAGGTTTGAAATGGGCTCTAAGATATAGAGTAGAGAATGGTATAAATGGCATTAAACAGCAGAGGCCGGTGACTTACTCAGAAATCCACAAACCCCTGCTCTGGAAACTTTATAGTGTCAATAATTCAAAAGCGTACTAGATGACAGGAGGAGAAAGCTATTCCACAGAAATTAGGACTGAGGGAAGAGGTTATATATTTTTCTTTTCTTGGGGCCTGATCTGTTATCACTGTACTGGCTGAACGTCTAAAAGTCTCCTCTCCTTGATATACCTTTCTATGAAGACACCAGGAACTCGGTAAAGAGTACTGCTGCTGCTAAGTCGCTTCAGTTGTGTCCGACTCTGTGCGACCCCAGAGACGGCAGCCCACCAGGCTCCCCCGTCCCTGGGATTCTCCAGGTAAGAACACTGGAATGGGTTGCCATTTCCTTCTCCAATGCATGAAAATGAAAAGCGAAAGTGAAGTCGCTCAGTCGTGTCCGACTCATAGTGACCCCATGGACTGCAGCCCACCAGGCTCCTCTGTCCATGGGATTCTCCAGGCAAGAGTACTGGAGTGGGGTGCCATTGCCTTCTCCAAAGAGTACTACAACTGTTGTTTTTTGAGGGTGGTTACAAAGTGAAGACACCCCTAAAGAGTGAAGCTCAAGAGGGATAGAAGTGACAGACAAAAGGTAGGTGTCATCATGTAGTACTCGGAGGGTGGGAGCAGCTATTCTTCTTGCAGGCAACACAGTTTTGATCTTTGTCTAAACAACTGTGTCCCTGACAAATAACTGTGTCCCAGGGAAATCAACTCACAATCAATTTGCTGTTTCACTTGGGCCATGATAATGACAACCCCAGTTTGTTACTCTGCCTGCCTCCCATCCTTTCTTCTACGAAATCAAGTGATAATGGGTTAAGTTTTGGAGTGATTTCTCTTTTAGGAATCCCTCTTATGGCATTTGAGAATGGGCCCTTCCCATATAAAGCCTAGTGTCACTTGATTGGTAATTCTGACTATTTTTCCAGGGATACATTGTAGCATGAATCTCTTTATTATAAAAGTCTTTCCTAGGAACCTGATGATACTCAGAGGACAAGAAGAAAAAGCAGAAAAAGTTTACAAAGTCCTGCCCAAACAAGGGAAATGACATATTATTATAAATTTGAAGCAAAAGAAAGGATTATTTGTTTCTGTTTTACACAAGTTCCCTCTTCATACATGTCAAAATGGGAAACTAGTCTTGCTTTTATTCAGGATGACTGAGTATTCAGAGGATGACCTGGATTCTTTTGTGATAATCAGCCCTTGCTCAGGTCAAGAGGGAATCCTGACCTTATATGGCACCGTCTTTGGCATCAAGCCTATACATCCTCAGCATATGGTTTATGCATATCTTCAAAATCAGGTTAGTCTTGTGTAATCCGTGAAGATAAATAAGAGAAATTCTTAGGCATTTCACAGTTTTAGAGTAGAACAGGACTTCCTCAGTTCTATGCCTTATATATGGCCACTTCTCAAGTATGTTCAAGTTGACTGTGGTTGACAGTGATTCCAAATGCGGGAATAATAAGTTACCAAGATCCCAAAGATGTTAACAGATTCCATGCTCTGGTCAATAGGTGGTGGTGGTGGTTTAATCACTAAGTCATGTCCGACTCTTGAGACATCATGGACTAAAAGCCTGCCAGGCTCCTCTGTCCATGGGATTCTCAAGGCAAGAATACTGGATTGGGTTGCCATTTCCTTCTCCACTGGTCAACAGGTATACCAAGGATATAACATGAAAGTGGTACTTACTAAGTTAGAGATATGGACAGAAAAAAACCATTCTGCAAATCTTCCTGAATTTGTAGCAAACACTTAAAAATTTTAACCACTAGAGAGACTGGCATCTCTTGGGAGAGGTGAACATGATGCTGCTCGTGTGACTACTGGCCAAAGTTTTGGGAATTACCAGGGCCATGCATTATTTTTGCGGTATCTGCACTGCCAAGAATGCAACCTTGATGAATCTTTCTTTCAAAAAGGTACACCAAACTTCACAGTTTTCATAGCTCATGAGGTTAGCCATCATTTGGGAATGAAGCATGACCATGTGGTCTGTAAATTCCATGGCCAGAATCTCTATACAGCCCACTAATTTATTATTATAGATATAAGCTTCAGCAATTGCAGCTTCCCTATTTCCACATGTTGTTGCACAGAAAGGGCTGCCTATTTAATAAATCTGAGGTCCAAAGCTCCTTTTGAAAGCTGTACTGTGGGGAAAAGACAGTAGATAAGGGTGAAGAATGTAACTATGGCAGTGTTCTTCAAAAGAATCACTGTTGTCTGCCCTCATGCCAGCTGAAGAAGGGTTCAAATTTTGCATTTGGATCTTGCTTCAAAAACCACAAATCTCTAAAGAGAACTATACCTTGCCCCCTCAGTGTGGATGAGCGTGACCTCCCAGAATACTGTAATGGCACCCCAAGTGGTGCCACACAGATACCTACAAGCAAAATGGCATCCCTTGCAAGGAACAAGCTTATTGTTGCCAAGGCCAGGGTTGAAGCCTAGAGAATCGTTGTTAAAATCTTTGAAAGGGGTACAAAGGTTGCCCAGGAAAGTTGCTAATGTGAATGAATACCAAGGGAGACAAGTTTTGGAACTGTGGCAGTGAAGTCTTCAGCCAGTGCAAAGCCAAAGATGTAAAATGTGGGAGGTGCCTATGTGAAAATATCCAAAAGCTCTCATGCATTGAAAAAACCTCAAACACTTACCCATTTCCCCATGCAGGACATGTGGTGGTGCAGTACAGAGATTTTTGAAGCCACAGACAGGGCTAATGAGGTGAAGGTGACGAATGACACAACATGTGGTCCAACAAAGATCTGTATTAATCAAAGCTACACAGATACACTGTATCCCACTAGGACTGCAACCTAGACAAGTATCAGAGTCACGGGAGGGGTGTTTGCAGAAATTTTAAGAACTGCCACTGTATCTATGTCTATGCTCCTGCTACATGTGAATTCAAGGGCGAGAGGGGCAGTTTGAATAGTGGTCCTCCTACTCTCAGTATAATGAAGAGCTGATGATCCTAATCTTGCCTAACCTTTTATTATTTTTCATTCCTACTATCTTTTTGCTTGCCTACATCTATAGAATATCCAAGACTAGTGTCAATGCAAAAAATTCATCAGAGAAAATAAACAAACCTGACAGACATTTGATAATTATCTTCTTTTTGGAAACAAAATCAAATATGAACTGATACTGATAGGACTTTTTAAGAAATGGGCTCCTTATCTCAGGTATCCCTCAAGGCCTATGGAAAGAATTCTTTTTTTCCATCTGTCTTTCTATATGCTGAATTCTTACTAGTTCTTAAATTAAAATAAGTGAATGCAACTCTCTAGGTGAGGTATCTTTCTCATTCTGTGCTACCCAAATATCTGTGCCACACACCTTGAGAGGCCTCAAGATATCTTGATAGAATGAGGTCAGGTTACCATCCTTAGAAAGGCTGAAGCTCATGGCCTAAAACCTAAAGAGCTATTATTGAGTTTCCTAACATTTCTATTGGTTGGATGGCATCACCAACTCAATGGACATGAGTTTGAGCAAACTCCCAGAGACAGTAAAGGACAGGGAAGCCTGGCATACTGCAGTTCATGGGATCGCAAAAAGTCAGACATGACTTAGCAACTGAACAACATTTCTATTGAGAATTCCTTTGGGAAGATCTCTGGTACTTACTTTTCAGAGTATATTGTCTTCAGTTCAGTTCAGTCGCCTAGTCGTGTCCAACTCTTTGCAACCCCATGGGCTGTAGCACACCAAGCTTCCCTGTCCATCACCAACTCCCAGAGCTCACTCAAACTCATGTCCATCAAGTCGGTGATGCCATCCAACCATCTCATCCTCTGCGTCCCCTTCTCCTCCCGCCTTCAATCTTTCCCAGCATCAGGGTCTTTTCTAATGAGTCTGTTCTTCGCATCAGGTGGCCGAAGTATTGGAGTTTCAGCTTCAACATCAATCCTTCCAATGAATGTTCAGGACTGATTTCTAATATATTATCTAATATATTTCTAATATATTGTATACTGTTTTATCTCCCATTATAATCTACTCTGTCAATTTTCTCTAATCTTAATGATTTTACCTTGCACAGGCCAAGGAAATATATTAGCTGAAAAGCATCTGATTTAATAAACATTCTAGATGTTTTAGTTGATTATCATTCTAGTTTCTGTCCATTTGGCTTTCCCCTTTGTTTAGGTATCACAGCATCTGATGCTCTGGCCCTGGTTTGGCTTTGCTCATGACTTAACTGGAGAGACCAAACATCATTTGTTACATGACTAAAGAGGAAGAAACATTAAACATCCCTACCCATGAATGAGCCTCTTCAGTGTGGGAGTCTTTTCTTTCCCAAAGGTTCAATTCTACTTGTTAGTCATTCATTCACCTGTTTATTCATTTATTCAATAAACATATATTTAGTACTTCCAGTCAGGTTGAATCATGTAAAATAGATGACATTAGACCATTTTAACCTACAAAAATGGCAAGTTCATAATCTTCAATCTAATTCTACATCTAAGCACTATGAAACCTACAACCTAATATTTCTGCTTATAAATGAGAGTTGAGAAGTTTTTGTTTCAGTTTTAGTCCTGATTTCTCTTAAATCTTATTATCCACTGTAACTTCAAAAGATTGGCCTTAACTTTCTAGAAAGGAATGGTTTAAATTCTTAAGACCTAGAACAGCATGGAATATATACGAGACTAGGATGTCGAGTGTCTAAGGATCTCCCTATCACTTTTTTGACACCTTCTGTCCTTGCTTCTTCTGAATTTCCAAAACTCTGTTCAAAGAATGTAAAACCAGGACTTTCTTTGTTCAACAGAAGGAAAAGCAATGTAAACATCTGAGAAAGTTGTTACATGCCACACTGCCTCCCCTACAACCACACAGTAGAGGGCTTGGAAATATTTTGTATAAATGATAACTAATAATAACTTGAAGTTTATTTTTTTTCAGAAGAGACTCCACAAATCCAATATCTATTCAAGTAATATGAGTGTATCTCTTAGGTGGAAAGTAGCTTCATCTCCCTGAACAGTGACTTAATCTGTGAATCTAAGAATAATGGATAGGTTCCACCCACTTCAACTAGAGTAGCTACTAATCATGGTACTATATTCTCTTTCACTTCTATAGCTTAAGGTATGGTTAGAAAAGACTTAAGATGCTGGCCACAAACACTCTGCCCAAACCACTAGTGCAGAATAATTCCAATTCTGGATGTTCTAGCTTTTAGTTTCAAAGAATGGTAGAGGTGCTAGTACCAAAAGCAAGAGTTGACTCCAACGGATCCAAGCCCCTGCAATAGAATCTTTTCTGTGAGCATAATAATGGTGTCTGGGTGTCTGCATCACGCCGAGCCTCTTGCTTTAGTTGGTAGAACTTGTACTGTGTCCAGCCATATACTCCACAGTTGAGTAGACCCTGAGATGATGTTGTTAGAGCCTGGAGGAGATGAAGGGGTGATGGAGCCCATCTTTCAGGTTTTCAGAGATTTGGGGAGGAGTTCCATTCCTCTTATTTATAAATCATTGTTATATTCACTTCAAAAATCAAGATCAGTGTTGTTTTTAAAAACTATCTTTCATCTCTTCCTGAACTCACCTTTCACACTGCTCTTTGTCACGAGAGTTAGTCATATTTCTTGCCATATACAAACAGACAATGAGGTGGTTTCAGTATCCCACCTTACTGCCCCATTTCCTGGGTTAGGCGTGAGGAAACTGCCAAGCAGTATAGTCTGAGAGCCCCCCAAAACCTGCTTAAATCTGACAAGGAGGGAAAGAATCATTCTTTTCTTTCTTTCTCTCTGTTCACCTAGAATAGCTAATTTATCTATTCATTTCACTATGGATGAGAGACAATCATGTCACTATCAGTGTTTCATAAGAACATTACCTGGAAGAGCTTGTCTTTTGTTACCCATCCCTTAAAAAAACACATCAATAAAATGAAATTGGCTAGAGACACACAAGCTCTGAAATGCATGGCAGCACTTTCATAAAGATATCCACCTCATCAATGAGGACATTTTCACATTTTTCAGAACTGAATGCAAATAATATATTTTTCTCTTGCAATGTAGAAAGAAATACCCTAAGTGGGGGAAAATGTGCTTACTGAATTTTGGCAGTGTAAGAGAACAGGATAACAAAGTGTAATAACAGACATGCTGGATGCTTTTTTAAAGATGTTACCTGGAGAACATAGAGGGCCATATGAAGTCTAGTGTCCTGTAGTTTTGTCAGCTTTATGATCATCAGAATGACAGCTGTGAAAACACGAAGCACAGATCTTGTTGCCAATTCTGGGTATCTGAGCATAAATTTTTCAGTATAAACACTTAAGCACTGTGAGAATTACAGGCATAATGAAGACTAGCAGTGAGATAAACCAGTTATATAAACTGGCCCAGTTATATAAACTGGCTTCAGGTCTCTTCCAACAGCAGGTTTCCACTGCTATTCCTCAGAGATTAAACTTTGCAGATTATTAAGAGTAGTAATGGAAGCAAGACATACTATAGGAAGGACATAAGTTATCATTTTTAACATGTTTATCAAGCCTTGTCATAAACATTATCCAATCTGATCCTCACATTACAACTCTGTGTAGTAGGAAGGGCAGGTGTTAATATCTCCGAGTTCTGTCATGACATTTCCTCTCACATTATTTCATGTCTAATTATCTCAGTTTCTAAAAACATAAGAAGGAAAAGAAGTTAAGGAGGTTGAGAAAAACTGGAAATATGGATGGGACCAAAGTAAATTTTATATGCTGGATAGGAATTTGTAGTCATACTTCTTGGCGAAACTACTTTGCTTGATTACAGTCTAACAATTACCCTTTTCACTGCCTAGATCTTTCAGTTAAGATACCCACCTGGGCTCCAGCAGCAAAAGAAGGCCACTGGGTAGAAACGTACTCGCTGCTCCATGATGTGAATCACTGCCCACTGTTCACTCCCCAGAAAGCCAGTCGATTTCAGAAACTTCTTGTAGAGTGTCTGGGCTTGAATGAGTAAAACCTAAACATGGATTAGAGCAGTGAGTAGTCTGCCTAATGCTTACTAAAACTTCCCTGTCTAGTCTGTCATTTTGGAGAGAGCCTTCTTTTAGGATCTGACAGCAGGAAAGACCATCCTCTTATCTTTATCGTCTTTACTATCTGAGATCAGGTTTTTCTTTCTTTCTTTTTGAAAGAAAATTCTCCAGAGTGATCTTTTGCTTGGCCAAGGAAATGGAGAAATGTTAGTCAAACTTTTGGTTATCATGTTCAATATGTAAAATTTACATCAACCCTAAGGCTTTTATTTTTCTCAATGAGGTTACCTGCAATATGCACAGGAAGTTAAAACTAAGATATAACCAGATTCTCTCATAAAATACTTTCTTAGAGGTTGTGTTAGACAGTGTTCTAGCTTAAAACCTTTTAAATAAATAGTTTAGCACTTGGCAGAGCTTAATATTCTCAGCTCCCTCCAAAAAAAGTTTTAGGAAGATTCTTACTATCTTTAGATGGATAACAGATTGTTTTTCCCTTCCAACTGGGAGCAATTTGAATACGCTTTAGTTAACGAAATAAATATAAATCAGTTAAATATCTTTTCTGTTGGGGAGTAAATTAGGTAATAAACCTGAGCTTCCCAGGTGGCTCTGTGGTAAAGAATCTGCCTGCCAATGCAGGAGACGTGGGTTCTATCCCTGGGTTGGGAAGATCTCCCTGGAGAAGGAAATGGCAACCCACTCCAGTATTCTTGCCTGGAGAATCCCATGGACAAAGGAGCCTGGGTGGGGCTACAGTCCATAGAATTGCAAAAGAGCTGGACACAACTTTAGTGACTAAAACAAGTAAAACAACAACAACAACAACAACAAAAATGTGACCAAATCTGAAACTTTTTTCAAATAATCCAGATCTTCCTGGTGGCTCAGATGGTCAAGTGTCTGCCTGTAATGTGGGAGACCCGGGTTCAATTCCTGGGTCAGGAAGATCCCCTGGAGAAGGAAATGGCAATCCACTCCAGCACTCTCGCCTGGAAAATCCCATGGACGGAGGACCCTGATAGGCTTCAGTCCATGGAGTCGCAAAGAGTTGGACACAATTGAGCAACTTCACTTTCACTTTTCACTATCTAAGTTAATAACCCAATTCCTTAAGTTCAGTCAAGCATTTTCCTTTACCCACAGACACAGGAATCAAAAGGAGGCCAAAACTTGATCTGAGATTATTTATGTCTAGTAGAAATCAGTTCACCATCTTCTGATTAAAAAAGAATCAGAATGCCAGTTCTGAATGCCCACTGAAGTCTGGGTTATTCTGAAGGAGCAAACAGGAATCCCCAGGGTCTCATGTTTTGGGAGACCTGTCTCTCGTCAATCAGTTCTAAGTGAAAAACATCAGGGCCATTTTAACATAAAGTAGTCACTGTGCTTTCTTTACAAAGTTGCTGATTTGATCAAAGCTACCTCCATAACTTACTTTTGAATTATCAAAGAAAATACTCCACAACTGCATTTCATTCACACATGCTAGGTATGCTAGCAAAAAGAAAAAATTTGTGGGATAAAGTTGGTCTACAAGCATAATTTAAAATCCCTGAACTAGCATGTAAAGAGGAGCAAACGATACTGAAAAGCAGATTTGGCAAATAAAAAGGCATATTTCCTTGCTTACTGATTTTGTCCTAGGCAATTATATATAAATAACATATTGTCCCACAGATGATTATTTGTCCATCATTCTGATGATATCAAAGGAGTATTTAGTAACTGTATGAACCATTCAATACTTTATTTTTTTGTTTGTTTGTTTTTTTGTGTGTTTATTTATTTTTTTACACGAACTCCCAAACATGAACCCCCCTCCCACCTCCCACCCCACATCTTCCCTCCAGATCATCCCCATACACCAGCCCCAAGCATCCTGCATCCTGCATTGAACATAGACTGGCAATTCAGTTCTTACATGATAGTATACATATTTCAATGCTATTCTCCCAAATCATCCCTCCCTCTCCCTCTCCCTCTCCTTCTCCCTCAGAGTCCATAAGTCCGCTCTACACATCTGTATCTCTTTTGCTGTCTTGCATACAGGGTCCTCATTACCATCTTTCTAAATTCCATATATATGTGTTAGTATACTGTATTGGTGTTTTTCTTTCTGGCTTACTTCACTCTGTATAATTGGTTCCAGTTTCATCCATCTTATTAGAACTGATTCAAATGTATTCTTTTTAATGGCTGAGTAATACTCCATTGTGTATATATACCACAGCTTTCTTATCCATTCATCCGCTGATGGACATCTAGGTTGTTTCCATGTCCTGGCTATTATAAACAGTGCTGCAATGAACATTGGGGTACATGTGTCTCTTTCTATTCTGGTTTCCTCGGTGTGTATGCCCAGCAATGGGATTGCTGGGTCATAAGGCAGTTCTATTTGCAATTTCTTAAGGAATCTCCACACTGTTCTCCATAGTGGCTGTACTAGTTTGCATTCCCACCAACAGTGTAAAAGGGTTCCCTTTTCTCCACACCCTCTCCAGCATTTATTGCTTGCAGACTTTTGGATCGCAGCCGTTCTGACTGGTGTGAAATGGTACCTCATTGTGGTTTTGATTTGCATTTCTCTGAAATGAGTGATGTTGAGCATCTTTAAATACTTTAAACTCAGTTAGATATAGGATAAGCTCAAATTTATATTCAATAAAGAACCAAGAAAAGAAAACTCTAATTATTTGGAAAATTAAATCAAAGAACATGTTCTGTGCTCCAGAAAATCATACTATATAAAGAATATACTTGACATATACTAGTTTTCTTGTCTGGTCCTTCATGAGGATCCACAGGAACACATACTAGTTCTAGAGGGAGCATAATTCTCACCTAATGAATACAGGCTCTTTTCCCCACTCATCATTTGACTTTGGGAAGTACAAAAGATTGAGGAAGTAATTAAATTATCAATATGTACCAGTCACTTCCTTGGTTCTAGGACTATAAGAAGTGCCTCTGTACCACATCTTTCCCATGCAGGCCCAGAAATATTGCGCCACCTCACCCCACCCCATCCCGCTTTCCATAAAGGCAGATAGGGAGGTACAGTACCACAATGGTGAAGAAGCTGAGTACAAAGCTGGCCAGGAAAATGATGAGCCCATAAAAATAAAGTGTGCTACAGACTGATGTGTTGGCAGAAGGCAGGAGCTCAGCCATGGCTGGCGGTGGTGAGTACATCAGGATACACCTAGGAAGAGAATCAATGGTCTGGAGTGTTGCTACAGGTGTAAGACCAGAGAGAGAGCCATTCGGTGCGACAAAAGTTAAAGAGTATGCAATTTTACTTATCATCTAGCTAAGCCTTGTCCATAATACCTTGTTCCCTCTCACTGAAACATTCTCATCTAGTCATTTTATGTCATATTTCTACTTAATGTATTTTTAGCCTTGACTATAGCCCCTATCCATAGCCTATTTAAAATACAAGCACCTTGGCCAGCATGGATGTACAAAGTCTTCTTCCATCTTTATTTATAGAAAAGAATAGGTGTAGTCTACCATGAAAATGATAGGTTTGGTCCTTACTTACCTGTGGCTCTGGCTGAAGTTGCGGAAACATTCACTGACATTGCCCAAACAGAATACAGGTACCATCAACAGTAGAGGTATCAGACTGGGAGGAAAAAAAATTATTACCCTAATATTCAGACTTTTTTATGCCTTTTTCGCTGTGCAAAATATTCTCCTATCCTTCTCCCAAATACCATTACCCTATCCACTCTCCATGAAAACATACACATTTAATTTCTTCACGAAAAATACTTCAAAAACTTTAAGTATACTTTCTTTTCAAGTTCCTGGTGAAATGAAGCAGGAAATGCATTTTATATCTAGGTTAATAAAACCTAACAGATTTTCACAGAGAGTCTCTGGGAGCTGTGGGCTTCCCAGGTGGCAAAGTAGTAAAGAATCCTCCTGCTAAGGCAGGAGATATAAGAGATGTGAGTTCAGTTTCAGGATTGGGAGGGTTCTCTGAGCAGAAAATGGCAATCCACTCCAGTATTCTTGCTTGGAAAATTCTATGGACAGAGGAGCCTGGCAGGCTACAGTCTATGGTATTGCAGAGTCGGACATGACTGAGTGACTAAGCATGCACTCTGGGAGTTGCATGATCAGATTAAAAAACCAAGTGGGTCAAAATGAAATTAAAAATCTATCAAAGACCTATGTGATCTGTCCATTCCCTGAGAAATTTTCCAAAACACAGCCTTAAGCAAACAGTTATTTATCCAACTTAATATATGCAGATTCCTATAACTGGAAAAGATCCAGGAGTAAAAGATAACAATGTCGAAAATCAACTCAACGTGACCATCACTTTAGGTGAGATCCAGATCCTTTCTGAGTTTAGTAAAAGAGTCTCACCCAATGTTATAAAGATGAATAAGTTCTTGAAAATCATCTATTACAGCTTTCATGATATATGAAAAGGAATTAGAAGTCAAAAGACTTAAAGGAAAAATATTCACTCAAGGTCACACACAGTTAACACTGGGACTAAAACCCAATCCGTAACTTCAAATTGCTTGCCTATTTTACTTGGGAAAATGAAATCAGTGATTACACATTTGTTGCTTCCTACTCAGTAAAGCTATGTGAGGACCAAGGAGTGACAGAATGAATGGAAATAAGAGCTCTGTCCTTTTAATTGTTCCCACCTGGACCCAAGAAAAATGAGTCTACACCATGCTAGGAAGGAAAAAAAATCTTACCTGGACAAAATGATGGCTATTTGACCAATTCGGCAGGTATAATCTATAACCTATAAAAATAATAAATGTGAGTATGTCTTAGGATATTGCCAATCATATTATAATAATACCAGGTCATCACTTACTATTTGATAGTACAAAAATTCCCAATAGCAGGTTTGCTTCAGTTAAACAGTATTTGATAAAAATAAGTAAATGAAATGAATAGTTCCTTAGCACTGAAGATAAAGAGAACTTATTTGTATTATTGTATATTAAAAAATACACCAGTAGCCACAAAGAGGGCCTGCAGAGAGTAGCTTAATATAAGATTTGGATACCACAACAAATTCTCTTAAGAAGAAAGGCAAATATGAAATTACACAGTAAATCTTCATCTTCTAATAACTGCTAAATCCTCTCCTCTTTTAGATCAAGGGAAGTGTAAACTGTTCAGACCTTATAGGTGGAATAAAAGTCTATGTATAAGATGACCAACCGAAACCATTCACAGCCCAGGGTTAGTATAAGACAGACTCAAAAAAGGCACCTTGAATATAAGACCTATCTAGAAAACAGGAACCCATGTTCCCTGCATTGGAAGGTGGCTATTTAACCACTGGACCATGAGGGAAGTCCCCCAGCACTTCACTTTTATGATGAAAAATTGAGGCCCAAGAAAGGAAGATGATGTGCCCAAGGTCATACAGGAGATAAATGACAGAAATAGGTTTAGAGGACAGATCTCCTAATTTACTTTCAAAAGCTCTTTTCACAATGCTATAATACCACTTATTCATTCAACAAACATTTGCTGCGTTTCATCATGTGCATGACAGGATACCACTTTCATCTGTTCTAAAACTGTAGGCTTTGGAAAAAATATGCTGGGAGGCTTTCTAGACTCATTTATTCCATGGTGCTCTTGGACAAAAATTCCCCTTCAAAAAGCCACGACAGAATGGATACAGCATAAATAAAACGACTAGAATATTGAGTAAGATAAAATAAACACAAAGACAGTTAAAAGAAATGAACATTGTTAACAACATAAAAATGTATTCTGCTAAATCACCTAGTGATTGACTTAAAGAATCAAAAATAAGGAACTAAGAGTACTATACAATGGAATATTATTTAGCAATAGAAAGGAATGAATTACTTATATACAATGAATGAACTCAAAAGCATTATGCCAAATAAAATAAACCAGACACCAAAATATTTTGTATGATATATAAAATATCTATATGAAATGTCCAGAAAATGAAAATCTACAGAGATAGAAAGTGTATTAGCGGTTGCCTAGGGCAGGGTGAGCCAAATACGACATAGCGACTGAACAACAAGGGCAGGGCAGGGTATGGAAAACAAATTTAACAGTAAATATGCATGAAGGATTTTTACTGGAGTGAAGAAAATATTCTGAAACTGATTTATGATAATTTTACAACCTGGTAAGTTTACTTTTAAAATCACTGAATTGTACACATGAAATAGGTGAATTATATGATATATGTAAGATATGTATACACAGAAAAGGATCCAGGTATATTGACTTATTTACCAAGTGTTCTCTTCTCTTTCTGTAATGCTAGAGAGTGTCCAAAACTCTTTTGTGACTCAAAGAAGGAACAGGTTGCTTCCTGGATCCATCTTGTTTTCTAATTACCACGCATTTATTCCTCTGCCCTTCTGCAAACCAATATGTGTAACCCACACATACCAACAAAATACTTCAGAGCACAACACTCTGCCTTTCCAATACCCACAACCCAAATCCCATGTTAGCTAGCTGGGCATTTTCCTATCTGCTCACCAAGATCGTCTTCTTTAACAATGATGGATTGGCATAGAGCCAAGGATTTCCCTTGCTGAAAGGAATCAGGCAGGAATGGTAATACTGTAAATAATGTTTCCTATAATCAAATCCTGTTGGTGGTGATGGTGGTGGTCGCTGCAGGGGTGGTGATGGTGGCAAAAGAGTAGAGAAATCATGTCAACAAAGTGGAAACTCCATGAGTTTTCTCTTTTATTAACTCCCATGAATTCACCTAGTCAGTGCTAAGTGCTCAACTATTTGTCAAAGACATGTGGATTTGTTTTAGCATACTGTTCTTAACTATCACCTCTGAATAAAACTTACCAGTGAAAATGTCCTCTGTGCACTCTGGCTAGGTTTCATCCTCAGTTCTTTGTACAGATACCAGATATAATTGATGGTGTAGAAAAATGAGGAGATGTACAATACCTAGATGAAAATCAAAACAACTGATCATAACTGTCCCACTATGGAACAACAGACTGGTTCCAAATAGGAAAAGGAGTACGTCAAGGCTGTATATTGTCACCCTGCTTATTTAACTTATATGCAGAGTACATCATGAGAAACGCTGGCCTGGAAGAAACACAAGCTGGAATCAAGATTGCCGGGAGAAATATCAATAACCTCAGATATGCAGATGACACCACCTTTATGGCAGAAAGTGAAGAGGAACTAAAAGGCCTTTTGATGAAAGTGAAAGAGGAGAGTGAAAAAGTTGGCTTAAAGCTCAACATTCAGAAAACAAAGATCATGGCATCCGGTCCCATCACTTCATGGGAAATAGATGGGGAAACAGTGGAAACAGTGTCAGACTTTATTTTGGGGGGCTCCAAAATCATTGCAGATGGTGACTGCAGCCATGAAATTAAAAGACGCTTACTCCTTGGAAGAAAAGTTATGACTAACCTAGATAGTATATTCAAAAGCAGAGACATTACTTTGCCAACTAAGGTCTGTCTAGTCAAGGCTATGGTTTTTCCAGTAGTCATGTATGGATGTGAGAGTTGGACTGTGAAGAAGGCTGAGCGCCGAAGAATTGATGCTTCTGAACTGTGGTGTTGGAGAAGACTCTTNAATGGCAACCCACTACAGTACTCTTGCCTGGAGACTGTCTCTTATACACATCTAGATGTGTATAAGAGACAGGTTGAAGAATAGGCTAAACATATTACTTACTCCTTGGAAGAAAAGTTATGACCAACCTAGATAGTATATTCAAAAGCAGAGACATTACTTTGCCAACTAAGGTCTGTCTAGTCAAGGCTATGGTTTTTCCAGTAGTCATGTATGGATGTGAGAGTTGGACTGTGAAGAAGGCTGAGCGCCGAAGAATTGATGCTTCTGAACTGTGGTGTTGGAGAAGACTCTTAAGAGTCCCTTGGACTGGAAGGAGATCCAACCAGTTCTTTCTGAAGGAGATCAGCCCTGGGATTTCTTTGGAAGGAATGATGCTAAAGCTGAAATTCCAGTACTTTGGCTACCTCATGCTAAGAGTTGACTCCTTGGAAAAGACTCTGATGCTGGGAGGGATTGGGGACAGGAGGAGAAGGGGACGACAGAGAATGAGATGGCTGGATGGCATCACTGACTCGAGGGACGTGAGTCTGAGTGAACTCCGGGAGTTGGTGATGAACAGGGAGGCCTGGCGTGCTGTGATTCATGGGGTTGCAAAGAGTCAGACACGACTGAGCGACTGAACTGAACTGTATATGTCAATCCCAATCTCACAGTTTATCCCTCTCCCACCCCTTATCCCCTGGTAAACTTAAGTTTATTTTCTACATCTGTGACTTGACTTCTGTTTTGTAAAAAAGTTTGTTTGTACCCTTCTGATGTCCTTTTCAATTAAAAAATGAAATAGAAAAAGATTCTATGATATCCTCATAAAAATAGAACAGTTGTTTGAGAGGAGGTGGGTAATGTGGTTCCTCTGAACAGTCAAAAGGATAAAATAAGGACACTGGGACATATTTTAGGTAGGCCTGGGTTGAATTCTCAGACTTGGCCCAGTTTTGCATAATAAAGATACTAGGTGGTAAGTTACTAATAGACCAGTAGGTAGGATTCTTACAGTAGAAAATAATGAAATAAATTGAAAGAAGCCATCAGTTCAGTTCAGTCGCTCAGTCGTGTCCGACTCTTTGCAACCCCATGAATCGCAGCATGCCAGGCCTCCCTGTTCATCACCAACTCCCGGAGTTCACTCAGACTCACGTCCCTCGAGTCAGTGATGCCATCCAGCCATCTCATTCTCTGTCGTCCCCTTCTCCTCCTGTCCCCAATCCCTCCCAGCATCAGAGTCTTTTCCAAGGAGTCAACTCTTAGCATGAGGTAGCCAAAGTACTGGAATTTCAGCTTTAGCATCATTCCTTCCAAAGAAATCCCAGGGCTGATCTCCTTCAGAAAGTGTGTGTGTGTGTGTGTGTATTCATATATACATAGTATGGATATGTATAATGATTGTCACAGATGAGGCTTTTCCAGACCTTTTCCTTTGTTTGAAATTTGGGTTGTACTTGCCACTTTAAAAAGTTATTTAACAGGTATTATTTCATACTCTTAACAATTCTGCAATATAAGCAGTATTTTCAATTTTCTATATTTCACAATTAGACAAATGAGGCCTCACTGATGAACTGACTTGCTTAAGATGTCCAGCTGGTATGTGACAAATTTGTAACTCTAATCAAGTTTTATTAGTTCTGTACTCTTAAAAGCAAACAGTGACAAATAGTCATCAACCAATTGCTTTGTGTTAGTGTCATGGATTTTATCCAAGTCAGTAAGATATGTTCCTTGTCCTCAAGGAGATACAGCTAACTCTGTTATGCAAAGTAGAATAAAATTAAGGCTACAATCTGGGGAAGAAGAAAAATATTATGGAAAGAGTTTAGGGCAGCAGTCACCAATCTTTGGCACCAGGGACTGATTTCGTGGAAGAAAATTTTCCATGGGTCGAGGTGGGAGGGATGGTTTGGAGATTATTGAAATACATTGCATTTGTTGTGCACTTTATTTCCATTGTTATTACATCAGCCCCACTTCAGATTATCGGGCATTAGATCCTGGAAGTTTGGGGGATAATGTTGATAGAAATGTTGGGCTCAGCTGAAAGGAAGTCTGTTTTTTATTTCATTTGTGTGCAGCATATTGTCGATGGATAAGTTAAATAGATGCTGATGGTGACATGCCAAACCCTAGATGGTGACACATCACAGACAGTTTAGCAGAGGCTAGTACAGCTGAGTTTAGATTACCCATGCTCAGCTAATCTAGCTGAATCTAAGAGTGGATTTTAGAAAAAGCTGGACTGCTTACGAGAGTGACATTTCAGTCACATCTGGAGAGAAGAAAAATTAGTACCATGGTAAAAAGCAGATTGAGGGAGGCATAGGAGCAAAGGAGAGAAAACAGTTCTTTGATGGGGAAAGGTGCATAGTTAAACGAAAGGAGAGCAGTGAGTCTCAGCACAGACTATACATTCTAACCACCTGGAGAGACTTCCTTGGTGACCCAGAGGTTAGGATTCAGTGCTTTCACTGCTGAGGGTCCAGGTTTGATCCTTAGTCAGGGATCTAAGATCCTGCAAGCTTTGAGGCACACGCACACATACACACACACACACACACACACACACACACATATATTCACACACACATAAAATCACCTGGAAAATTCCATGCCTAGAGATTCTTATTTCATCAGTGTGGGCTGGGTCCTGGGCACAGTTTCCAAAGCTCCCCCAGGGGATCCTCCAGTGCAGTGGGGAGTGGGAACATGAGCTAACACCCTGTTGCTTAAATGTGGATCCTGGACCGGCACTGCTGGCACTGCAGGTTATGAGCTGTGAAGGGTAAGTCGGGTTGTGTGCAGAAGGTCTTGAATATTGTTCCTAGGAAATTAGCTCCTCAAGGTTCCTCAAGGGCAAGCATGGGCCATTTAGCCTAAAACCACAGCCTAACGGTTTTGTTAATTGCTTTTATAAATTATAATATTTGCCCTCTAGTGCTGGTATATTGCCTTAACGATTTATGACTTAGTTTTTTTAGTAACAACAGTTTTTCTATTTTTTAAAGGTATGGCAGGTTGTTTTTTTACAATGTATACGCTCTCCTCTCTGGTCACTTTCATAGGAACTAACCATGTTACACTCCACTACTTATGGGTCTTGCTGTCTGTTTCCCTTCTCTTCAGCCATGCAAAGCCTTTTGTGTTATTCTATCAATATTCTAGTCAGCAGCTTCAGTGCTCAGGTGATAAAATTACAAAATATTTCAGGTAAAACAATCACATGATTTTCTTGAGTTCTTTTGACCATATTTTGAAAAGAACTATGATGTCTAATAATAAATCATCCAGACACAGCCAGGAGTGCTGTTGGCAATTTTTGTGAAATTTGTGTCCCCTGAGTTTACTAATGAAAACGAATGGGGCAACTTTTGTGTTCCCACAAACTTTCCAAAACCTTTGCTACCTCTCAATAGACAGCAGCTGTCATTGAATAGAATACTGAGATTGATGTTAGGATTAAAGGTTATGAGTTATGAAGACAGCTGAAAACTTAGATCTACACAATCTATGAAAGTCAGGCTATGAACCAGAATTTTGTGGGCTTTTTTGTTTGTTGCTTTTGTTTATTGTGTGTCCAAGGCTAGTTATACTAATTAGGTCAGAAGGCATAAGTGAAAATGAAAAAGCCACTCAGGGGGGAAAAAAAGTGTCAGAAATTGTTGTGTTAGTTGATAAGGGGAAGAAATTGAAGAGCTGTTCCATCCTTCACCAAGCCTTGTAAATACATGGTGTGGAAACGGAATTTTTCTGAGCAGAGGTCATATTCTGTGACTTTATATTATCTTGGTCATTGAATTTGAGGACTAAAAATGGAGCAACGTAAGTTCATACAAAATAAAATGTAGGGTATAAAGAATCAGAAAATCTATTATATAGAATGAAATCATTTCTGAGTTGATTATTTGTGGAAGAATTTTATGAGATGTCAGTTGTCCTACAAAAATAAGAAATGTATTTGCTGAAGCACTTCCCAAAGCAATAATAAAAACATCTAGTTACATATCAGGGCATGTCTGTTTGAGAATTAATTCTGTTATGGGCACAGAAGGATCTTTAGATATCATTCTCACACAATGACATTTTAGCCCAGTAAATGACACAGCAAAAAGAAGTGTTGAAAAGAGAGAAATTGCAGGTCAGATTCACTGGCTTCTTTTTTTTTCCTTTTTCACTGGCTTATTTTTTGAGGAATTAATTTATTTACCCAGTAAATGTTTGTTTAGAACTTCCTGTGAGGACTTCTCTGTTGACCAGTGGCTAAGACTCTCCAAACCAATGGAGGGGTTCTGGGTTTGATCCCTGGTCAGGGAACTAGATCCCACATGCCACAGCTAAGACCCAGTGCAGCCAAATAAATAAACATAAACATTAAAAGAGCTTCCTATGTCTTAGCACTGGGTTAGATAACTTGGTTATATAGGTTACTTGGAGAGCCTAGTGCTCAGTTCAGTTCAGTCACTCAGTCATGCCATCTTTTTGTGACTCCATGAGTTACTGCACGCCAGGCCTCCTTGTCCATCACCAACTCCCAAAGTTTACCCAACTCCCGAAGTTTACTCTTGCCCATCGAGTCGGTGATGCCATCCAGCCATCTCATCCTCTCTCATCCCCTTCTCCTCTTGCCCTCAATCTTTCCAAGCATCAGGGTATTTTCAACTGAGTCAGCTCTCTGCAAGAGGTGGCAAAAGTACTGGAGTTTCAGCTTTAGCATCAGTCCTTCCAATAAACATCAGGACTGATCTCCTTTACGATGGACTGGTTGGATCTCCTTGCAGTCCAAGGGACTCTCAGGAGTCTTCTTCAACACCACAGTTCAAAAGCATCAATTCTTTGGCGCTCAGCTTTCTTCACAGTCCAACTTTCACATCCAGACATGACCACTGGAAAAACCATAGCCTTGACTAGATGGACCTTTGTTGGCAAAGTAATGTCTCTGCTTTTGAATATGCTATCTAGGTTGGTCATAACTTTCCTTCCAAG
>SJYX01014450.1:0-30008 GCA_006410675.1 Oreotragus oreotragus
CTGGAATTCCATCACCTCCACTAGCTTTGTTCTTAGTGATGCTTTCTAAGGCCCACTTGACTTCACATTCCAAGATGTCTGACTCTAGATGAGTGATCACACCATCATGATTATGTGGGTCGTGAAGATCTTTTTTGTACAGTTCTTCTGTGTATTCTTGCCACCTCTTCTTAATATCTTCTGCTTCTGTTAGGTCCAGACCATTTCTGTCCTTTATCAAGCCCATCTTTGCATGAAATGTTCCCTTGGTAGCTCTAACTTTCTTGAAGAGATCTCTAGTCTTCCCCATTCTGTTCTTTCCCTCTATTTCTTTGCATTGATCGTTGAAGAAGGCTTTCTTTTTTTTTTTTCTGAAGAAGGCTTTCTTATGTCTTCTTGGTATTCTCTGGAACTCTGCATTCAGATGCTTATATTTTCCTTTTCTCTTTTGCTTTTCGCCTCTCTTCTTTTCACAGCTATTTACCGGTCTAAAACTTTGTATATATTAGAATCCTGGTAGTGTTTATAGTAGTTGTAACCATTATAATGAGTGGAAATGCATGCGGACCCAGTGTAGAGTGTAAAGAAGAATCAAAGACAGAGCTCCGGGGATTAAAGCCCTGTAAACGAGCCTGGAAGAGCAGGCGATATGAAGTAGGGGTACTGTTCTTGAAAGAAGGCTACATTTTATTGACTTGCATTTAGCATAGCTGTGCTCTTGTTCAGTCCCTTAAGTTGTATCCGACTTTTTTGCTATCTCATGGACTATAGCCCACTGGAAACAGTGGCAGACTTTATCTTCTTGGGCTTCAGAATCACAGTTGTGTTCTTAAGGTACTTTTGTTTTAGCTGTTTATTTGCTAAGCTTGAAAAACTTATGTTTTTCCCTGACATTTGATTTCCATAGATGAGAATTCAAGAGATCCTGTCACTGATGGTCAGCATGTGAGGGATTATATATTAGTCGCTCAGTATCTTTGGGGGACTGGTTATAGGACCCCTGCAGATACCAGGATCTGCGGGTGCTCAGTGAAGTGCAAGTCGC
The DNA here is from genome assembly GCA_006410675.1 of Oreotragus oreotragus. Taxonomy (NCBI): domain Eukaryota; kingdom Metazoa; phylum Chordata; class Mammalia; order Artiodactyla; family Bovidae; genus Oreotragus; species Oreotragus oreotragus. Next base: position 1,025 of record SJYX01014450.1, read on the forward strand.
TCAGTCATGTGTGACTGTTTGCAAACTCATGGATTATACTATACAATCCATGGAATTCTCCAGGCTGAAATAGTGGAGTGGATAGCCTTTCCTTTCTCCAGTGGATCTTCCCAACCCAGGGATTGAACCCAAGTCTCCTGAATTGCAGGTGTATTCTTTATCAGCTGAGCCACCGGGGAAGCCCAATACTGGAGTGGGTAGCCTATCCCTTCTGCAGCAGATCTTCCCTACCCAGGGACCAGACTGGGGTCTCCTGCATTGCAGGTGGATTCTTTACCAGCGGAGCTCTCAGGGAAGCCCTTGAGGGTGCTCTAGTCCCTTGTATAAAATGCCAGAGTACAGTCTGCTCTGTATCTGTGAGTTCCATGGATATGGCGGGCTGGCCATACTGTGCCCTGGGCTGGGCAGAATTTACCAACATTTGCATTTAATCCTCACGATAGTCTTTTGAGATAGATGTTGTTATTACAAAGGGAGGAAATAAAGGTTTGTTGTTTAGTCAGTCAGTCATATTCAATTCTTCTGCTACCCTGTGTACTGTAGCCCGTTAGGCTCCTGTGTCTAAAGGATTCTCCAGTGCTGGATTGCCATTTCTTCCTCCAGGGGATCTTACTAACTCAGGGATCGAACCCACATGTCCTGCATTAGCAGGCGGATTCCTTACCAGTGAGCCACTAGGGAAACCTCTTAATAAAGATTTAGAGGAGTTAAGTAGTTTTGCCCAAGGTTGTGTGGCTTATGCATTTAGCAAAGCCATGACAAATCTAAGCTTCAGTGCAGTTGCTCACTCGTGTCCGACTCTTTGCAACTCCATGAAGCGCAGCACACCAGGCCTCCCTGTCCATCACCAACTCCGGGACTCCACTGAGTCGGTGATGCCGTCCAACCATTTCATACTCTGTTGTCCCCTTCTCCTCCTGCTGCCCTCAATCTTTCCCAGCATCAGGGTCTTTTCAAATGAGTCAGCTCTTCACATCAGGTGGCCAAAGTATTGGAGTTTCAGCTTCAACATCAGTCCTACCAATGGACACCCAGGACTGATCTCCTTTAGGATGGACTGATTGGATCTCCTTGCAGTCCAAGGGACTCGCAAGAGTCTTCTCCAACACCACAGTTCAAAAACATCAATTCTTCGGCACTCAGCTTTCTTCACAGTCTAACTCCCACATCCATACATGACCACTGGAAAAACCATAGCCTTGACTAGACGGATCTTTGTTGACAAAGTAATGTCTCTGCTTCTTATTGTGTTGTCTAGGTTGGTCATAACTTTCTTTGCAAGGAGTAAGTGTCTTTTAATTTCACCATCTGCAGTGATTTTGAAGCCTGGAAAAATAAAGTCAGCCACTGTTTCCCCTGCATGGTGGGCAGCAAAATCTATGTTCTCTACTATTAATTATATATTGTACCATGTTTTACCAAGATTTTCAGTGATTACTGATACTACTGCTTTACCCAGTTAGCACAGAGGGATGGGAGGTGAGTCCAGTGGTTTGGACTAGATTTGAAAATATGGATTCTATTCCAGCTCTGTGATTTTTGGGTAAGTCATTTAACTTCTCTGGGCCTATTTTCATCTTTGTTTTAGAATGCTTCAGCAATCATGAGAAGAAACATTTTATCCTGTGTCTTCACCTCTACCTATAATGCACAAATACTGGAGAAAATATACATAACATCTTGGATTTTAAAATAATTTATATGTGTGAGATGGAGAAGGCAATGGCACCCCACTCCAGTACTCTTGGCTGGAAAATCCCATGGGCAGAGGAGCCTGGTAGGCTGCAGTCCATGGGGTCGCAAAGAATTGGACACAACAGAGCGACTTCACTTTGACTTTTCACTTTCATGCATTGGAGAAGGAAATGGCAACCCACTCCAGTGTTCTTGCCTGGAGAATCCCAGGGATGGGGGAGCCTGGTGGGCTGCCGTCTATGAGGTTGCAGAGTCGGACATGACTGAAATGACTTAGCAGCGGCAGCATATGTGTGAGAAATGATTCTTTAATGTAAGAGTATTTGTACAATATTTGAAACCTATTAGTTTATATTCATAACTTCTATATTTTATACTAATAAAGTATCTTAAAAATATGTTACTTTCTAATAGAAAATTTAGTAACTCATGCTGAGTAGAGACCCTCCTATATGTTTTGTTTAGCTTCTATGGGATCTTAGTTACAGAGCCTGAAAAGATCATTTAAGGTTTTGCTGAACTTTTATTTAGCAGTATAATTATCTCTGGCATTTTCAGTCCACAGTAACTGCTCTTTCTTTCAAAGTGTTTTGAACATTCTTTATATGTTCAATATTTAACCTCAGGAATGGTGTCTGTCTGCTTTGTTGTAACCTCTATATATACCGTCAGCAAACTGTTAAGAAAACCACATTGCACATGTATGGACTGTTCGAGGCCATCATTCTCACATTGTCTTGTGGCCTTTATTTGTGCAAAGTTGTAAAAAGCCACATCTTATTTGTATTTTACATGGATGGCATCCTCTGTATAACGGTATCTGATAAAATAGGTTGTAGTTTAGATATAACGGTACAGTCTCTTAAGGCTGTTTCAGAGACGTCTCTGATAGACCTGGATTTGAATGAGGTTTGAGAAACAAGAAAGTTGTTGTTTTCTAAGAAGTTCATTTTTAAGCTCTCCAGAAAAGATTAGAATAATAAGACTTATTTTGAGTCATCTGCCTAAGAATCCTCTTGACTGGGAGTTGAACTTGTTTGACTACTCCTTCCTCCTTTCACATTCATACCCTTTGGACAAGACTTGAAGAGGATTCTTTTTTTTTTTTTTCAATGTCTTTTTAAAGATCTCTTTATTGAGATAAGCTGTACATATTAAATGTATGCAACTTGATGAGCTTGGAGGTAAGTATTCATTTGTGAAGAGATCGCAATATATGCAGTAAATATATCCATCACCTCCAAATTTTCTTCCAGCCCTCTTGGGAGAGGATTTTATTAGTTCAGTATCTTATCCATTTCAAGTCAGAAGCAGACATGAGTTGGATGAGTAATTGATGTAGTGTTTCCCTGGTCGTGAACAGAGAACTTGTAGGCTTTATGTGGCGTGAAAAGGGCTGCTTAGTCAGAGATAAGTAGAAAATTTATCAACAAGTGCTTGTTAAATGCCAGGTATTATTTTAATGGCTGAGTTGATTCAGTAGGGAGGGAAATCCCTGCTTTCATGGAACTGATATTTGACTGGGAAGAGAGACCAGGAAAAGAGATAATGTGAGGTTGGAATTTGATGGTCACAGGTAGGAGAGAGGGGCTCCCTGGTGGCTCAGTGGTAAAGAATCTGCCTGCCAATCAATGCAGGAGACACCGGTTCCATCCCTGGGTCAGGAAGGATCCCCTGGAGAAGGGAATGGCAAACCACTCCGTTATTTTGCCTGGGAAGTCCCATGACAGAGGAGCATGATGGACTGCAGTCCATGGGGTTGCATGTTGTTGTGGGAGACAACAACAGCAAGTAGGAGGAGGCTGCTGCTTTCAATAGAGTAGACAGTTAAGACTTCATTTTAAGGTGACTTCATTAAAGACTGAGCAGTGTTTGTGTTTGATAAGGGGATGAGCCCCGCATATAGCTGGAGGAAGACCATTTCCAGACAGAAGAGCAGAACCACCTTGATGTGAACTTGCTTATCATGTTCCAAGGAATAACAAGAAGCCTCATAGGGCTGGAACAGAGAGAGCAAGGAGAAAGGACAGATGAAGTCACAGAGATTATCAGGTCAAATAAGAGTTTGTAGGATAGTGTTTAGGACTCTTTAACTCCAAGAGAAATCACCCACTGAGGGTTGTGAGCAACCAAGTGACATGATTTGGCTTGTTTTCAGAAGAGTCACCCTGATTGCTTTATCATAGTGGGCAAGAGCAGAAACAGACCAATTAGGAGGCTGTTGTTGTAACCTTAGAGATAATGGTGGTTTGGATTAGGCTAGTAACAGGGGAAAAAGTGAGGACTTAATTTTGGGTGCATTCTGATCAGTTCAGTTGCTAGTTGTGTCTGACTCTTTGTGATGCCATGGACTGCAGCATGCCAGGCTTCCCTGTCCATCATCAACTTTCAGACATTGCTCAAACTCATGTCCATGAAGTCGGTAATACCATCCAACCATCTCATTGTCTGTCATCCCCTTCTCCTGCCTTCAGTCTTTCCCAGCATCAGGGTCTTTTCCAGTGAGGCATTTTTTCACATCAGGTGGCCAAAGCATTGGAGCTTCAGCATCATTCCTTCCAATGACTATTCAGAACTGATTTCCTTTGGGATGGACTGTTGTATTTCCTTGCAGTTCAAGGGACTGTTACGAGTTTTCTCCAGCACGACAGTTCAAAAGTATCAATTCTTTGGCACTCAGCTTTCTTTATAGTCCCACTCTCACATCCATACATGACTACTGGAAACACTACAGCTTTGACTAGATGGACCTTTGTTGGCAAAGTAATGTCTCTGCTTTTTAATATGCTGTCTAGGTTTGTCACAGCTTTTATTCCAAGGAGCAAGTGTCTTTTAATTTCATGGCTGCAGTTACCATCTGCAGTGATTTTGGAGCCCAAGAAAATAAAGTCTGTCACTGTTTCCATTGTTTCCCCATCTATTTCCCATGAAGTGATGGGACCAGATGCCATGATCTTAGTTTTCTGCATATGGAGTTTTAAGCCAGCCTTTTCACTCTTCTCTTTCACTTTCATCAAGAAACTCTTTAGTTCCTCTTCACTTTCTGCCATAAGGATAGTGTCATTTGCATATCTCAGGTTATTGATACTTCTCTGGCATTCTAGATTCCAGCTTGAGCTTCATCCAGCTGGCATTTCGCATTATTTCTGCATAGAGGTTGAAAAAACAGGAAATAGGGTGACAATATACCGCCTTGACATACTCCTTTTCCAATTTGGAGCCAGTCAGTTGTTCCATGTCTGGTTCTTGACTTGCGTACAGGGTTCTCAGGAGGCAGGTCAGGTGGTCTGGTATTCCCATCTCTTTCAGAATTTTCCACAGTTTATTGTCATCCACACAGTCAAAGGCTTTGGTGTAGTTATTAAAGCAGATGTTTTTCTGGAACTTCCTTGCTGTTATGATGATCCGAAGGATGTTGGCACTTTGATCTCTGGTTCCTGAACATCTGGAAGTTCTTGGTTCACGTACTGTTGAAGTCTCATTTGGAAAATTTTGAGTATTACTTTACTAGCGTGNATCCACACAGTCAAAGGCTTTGGTGTAGTTATTAAAGCAGATGTTTTTCTGGAACTTCCTTGCTGTTATGATGATCCGAAGGATGTTGGCACTTTGATCTCTGGTTCCTGAACATCTGGAAGTTCTTGGTTCACGTACTGTTGAAGTCTCATTTGGAAAATTTTGAGTATTACTTTACTAGCGTGTGAGATGCGTGCAATTGTGCGGTAGTTTGAACATTCTTTGGCATTGGAATGAAAGCTGCCCTTTTCCAGTCCTGTGGCCACTGCTGTGAAGTGACCCAGTTGTGTCCGACTCTTTGCAACCCCATGGACTGTAGCCCGCCAGACTCCTCCATCCATGGAAGAGTACTGGAGTGGGTTGCCATTTCCTTCTCCAGGGGATCTTCCTGACCCAGGGATCAAACCCAGGTCTCTCACATAGCAGGTNCACTGCTGTGAAGTGACCCAGTTGTGTCCGACTCTTTGCAACCCCATGGACTGTAGCCCGCCAGACTCCTCCATCCATGGAAGAGTACTGGAGTGGGTTGCCATTTCCTTCTCCAGGGGATCTTCCTGACCCAGGGATCAAACCCAGGTCTCTCACATAGCAGGTGGATGCTTTACTGCGTCTGAGTCACCAGGGACACTGCTGAGTTCTCAGAATTTGCTGGCATATTGAGTGCAGCATTTTCACAGCATCACCTTTTAGGATTTGAAAGAGCTCAACTGGAATTCATCACCTCCACTAGCTTTGTTTGTAGTGATGCTTCCTAAGGCCCACTTGACTTGGCACTCTAGGATGTCTGGCTCTAGGTGAGTGATCACACCTTGGTGGTTATCTGGGTCCTGAAGCTCTTTTTTGTATAGTTCTGTGTATTTTTGCCGCCTCTTCTTAATATCTTCTGCTTGTGTTAGGTCCATACTGTTTCTGTCCTTTGTTGTGCCCATCTTTGCATGAAATGTTTTCTTGGTATCTGAATTTTCTTGAAGAGATCTCTAGTCTTTCCCATTCTATTGTTTTCCTCCACTTCTTTACATTGATCACTGAGGAATGCTTTCTTATCTCTTCTTGCTGTTCTTTGGAACTCTGCATTCAGATGGGTATATATAGCTTTCCTTTTCTCCTTGCCTTTTGCTCTTGTCTTTTCTTGGCTATTTGTCAGGCCTCCTCAGACAACCATTTTGCCTTTCTTTTTCTTGGGGGTAGTCTTGATCAGTGCTTCCTTCTTATACAGTGTCAAGAACCTTCATCCGTAGTTCTTCAGGCACTCTTATTAGATAGAATCCCTTGAATTCATTTGTCACTTCCACTGTATAATCGTAAGGGATTTGATTTAGGTCATACCTGAATGGTTTTGTGGTTTTGCCTACTTTCTTCAATTTAAGTCTGAATTTGGCAATAAAAAGTTCATGATTTGAGCCTCAGTCAGCACCTGATCTTGTTTTTGCTGACTGTGTAGAGCTCCATCTTTGGCTACAAAGAATATAATCAGTCTGATTTTGTATTGACCATCTGGTGATGTCCATGTGTAGGGTCATCTCTTTTGTTGTTGGAAGAGGGTGTTTGCTATGACCAGCATTCTCTTGGTAAAACTCTGTTAGCCTTTGCCCTGCTTTATCTTGTACTCCAAGGCCAAACTTGCCTGTTGACTCCATGTAACTCTTGACTTCTTACTTTTGCATTCCAGTCCCCTGTGATGAAAAGGGCGTCTTCTTTTGATGTTAGTTCTAGAAAGTCTTGTAGGTCTTCATAGAACCTTTTGACTTGAGCTTCTTCAGCATTATTAGTAGGGCATAGACTTGGATTACTGTGATATTGAATGGTTTCTTGGAAACGAACAGAGATCAATGTGTCGTTTTTGAGACTGCATCCAGGTACTGCATTTCAGACTCTTTGGTTGACTATGAGGGCTACTCCTTTTCTTCTAAGGGATTCTTGCCCACAGTAGTAGATACAATGGTCATTTGAATTAAATTCACCCATTCCAGTCCGTTTTAGTCACTGATTCCTAAAATGTCGATGTTCACTCTTGCCATCTCCTGTTTGACCACTTGCAATTTACCTTGAGTCACGGACCTAACATTCCAGGTTCCTATGCTGTATTCTTTACAGCATGGAACTTTACTTCCATCACCAGTTACATCCACAGCTGGGCATTGTTTCTGTTTTGGCTCTGTTTTGTCATTCTTTCTGGAGTTATTTCTCCACTGATCTCCAGTAGCATATTGGGCACCTACTGACCTGGGGAGTTCATCTTTCATTGTCCCATCTTTTTGCCTTTTCATACTGTTCATGGGGTTCTTAAGGCAAGAATACTGAAGTGGTTTGCCATTCCCTTCTCAAGCAAACCACGTTTTGTCAGAACTCTCCAATATGACTGTCTTGGGTGGTCTTACATGGCATGGCTCATAGTTGGGTTGAGTTAGACAAGTCTGCGGTCCATGTGATAAATTTGGTTATTTTTTTTGTGATTATGGTGTTAATTCTGTCTTCCCTCTGATGGATAAGGATAAGCTTGTGGGAGCTTCCTGTTGGGAGAGACTGTCTGTGTGGGAAGGTCTTGGTGATGGGCTATTCTCAGTAAATCTTTAATCCAATTGTCTGTTGATGGGCTGGGCTGTGTTCCCTCTCTGTGGTTTTTAGCCTGAGGCCAACCTATGGTAGGGGCAATTACAGTCTTGGTGACCTCCTTCAATTTGGGAGACTAGCACTGAAATATGTATACTATCATGTAAGAAATGAATTGCCGGTCTATGTTCAATGCAGGATGCAGGATGCTTGGGGCTGGTGTATGGGGATGATCTGGAGGGAAGATGTGGGGTGGGAGGTGGGAGGGAGATGTGTATAAGAGACAGACATACTCCTTTTCCAATTTAAGGTGTTGTGTACGCACTGTTGTATTCAGTGTCCCTGACTCTGCAGCAGTCCAGGCTTCCACCGGAGACTCCTGGACTCTCACAGGCAGTTCTGGCTCATTCTTTTGTGGGGGCACTGCTCCTTTCTCCTGGCGTGCACAGAGTTTTGCTTGTGCCTTCCAGGAGTCTCCCTAGTCCTTTGGAAGTTGAATAATCAAATCCCATTGGCCTCCAAAGTTAAATTCCCCAGGCATTCTCAGTCCCTTAGCCGGATCCCCAGGTTAGGGAGTCTGTTGTGGGTCCTAGAACTTTAGCATTGCTAGAATTTCTTTGGTATAATTGCTCTGCAGTTTGTGGGTCGTCCGCTCGCTGGCTCTGTGGTGGGCTAATGGTGCCCTCCTCCAAGAAGGCTTAACCTCACATGCTGCATGACGCAGGTCTGCTGCAGCCAGAGCCCCTGTCCCCGTGGCAGGCCCCTGCTGGCCCGTGCCTCCTCAGGAGACACTCAAACACTCGAAGGCAGGTCTGGCTCAGTTTCTGGGGGGTCTCTGGGTCCTGATGCACATGGGGTTTTGTTTGAGCCCTCCAAGCGTCTCTGGCAGGTATGGGGTTTGATTCTAAATCTGATTCTGCCCCTCCTACTGTCTTGTTGGAGCTTTTCCTTTGCCCTTGGATGTGGGCTATCTTTTCTTGGTGGGGTTCCAACATTATCCTGTCGATGATTGTTCTTCAGCAAGTTGCAATTTTGGAGTTCTTGCAGAAGATTAGTGCACATCCTTTTACTCTACCATCTTGAAGACTGAAGATAGAGACAATAGAATTTCCTCTTGGATTAGTAGTGAGATGATAGACTAAAGAGGACTGACTGCAAACTTTTTGGCCCTAGCACCAGGAAAGATGGAGTGGATGTCTTCTCAGCTGGAGAAGACTGTAGGGATGCCAACTTAGGGGAAAAGATTAGCCATTCTGTTCTAGATGTGATTGAGACACTTAGTAGATTTTCAAGTACAAATATTGAGTTAGAGGGATGGATATGGGAACCTGGTATTAAGTGGTTGGTGGGAGAGGGTGGCTCCAAACAGGATATGTAAATTTTGAGGTTGACTTAAAGCCAGGAGACCGGATAAGTTAACGTCACCTGAAAACTGAGTTTGGATAGATAAGAGGTTCTGACAAGAGTTGGAGGTTGTGGTGATGAGTAAGAATCAGTAAGCAGCCTGGCACAATAGGAACAAGTGGAATAGAAAGAAAAACAAGAGATGATTGTGCTTGAAAGGCAAGGGAGGAATCTCTATCAATCTGAATAATTGGGTCTTTCAGTTGCTACCAGAGTGGTCAGGTAAGATGAGAAGTGAGACTTTGTTAGAGATAGCAGTGTGGACGGTCACTGGTGACCTTCTATAGAGTAGTTTCTGTGAAATGGTAAAGTGTGCGTGTGTGCTAAATTGCTTCAGTTGTGTCCGACTCTTTGCAAACCTATGGACTGTAGCCCGTCAGGCTCCTCTGCCCAAGGGATTCTTTAGGCAAGAATACTGGAGTGGGTTGCTATTCCCTTCTCCATGGAATCTTCCCAACCCAGGGATCAAACCTGCATCTCTTATGTCTACTGCATTGGCAGGCGAGTTCTTTACCACTAGCTCCACCTGGGCTGGTGAAATGGTAGATATGAAAGCCTTATTAGAATGGATTCAAGATACAGTGGGGAAAATGTGACCCGGGGATAATAAATATAGAAGTCGTCTCCCTAGCTCTGTGATTGTGTTGTAAATGAAAAAGGTTTTCTGGTGGTGCTGGAGAAATATGTGGGATTGTGAAGATTTGTTTGTTTTTAAGATGGGACTTAAAATGAGGATATAAATTGCAAATGGAAGTTATTTAGCAGAGAGGAAAATTTTGATGATGCTGGAAAGGTCTATTGCTATAGGGAGGTCCTTGAATAGGTGACTTGGGATGGACCTAGAGTAGTAATTGTTAAACTTTGTTTTGTATAGGTATCACCTGGGGTGCTTGTTAAACTGCAGATAACACTTCCGTTGGTCTGGGATGGGGCCTGAAATTCTACATTTCTAAGTCCCTCGATGATGTCTGTTTCTGGTACCTGTGCTATAATTTGAGTATAAGAACTTAGCACTTCAAGCACAAGAGCTAGCAGGTTATGTTGGTGTACAGTCATAGAGGTCAGTGGATATGACACTCTCTTCAGGTGGTTTCTGTTTTCTCCATGGAGCAGGAAGCAAGTCATTATCCTAGGGTTGAGGATGGAGGAGACAGTATAAAACCATCTAGGAAAGTAGAGTTAGACTAGAAAAGTAGAACCGTGGGGTTGTATTAAGGGCCCACTTACGGTTTGTGGTTATGAATTTAAATTGAGATGGATTGAATATTGTTGTATGTATGTATGTCTGTAGTTACATTCAGCCGTGTGACTGCCTGTGAGGGTAGGTGGGCAGTTGGGGTGTAGAATGGCAAGTATTTTGAAGTGGGGAAAAGGGGCAAGTTATTTATTGGTATATGCAACAGTGCTCAGAAATGACAGACCATGAAATCTAAACTGGGAAAGGAGGAAAATTAGAGAATACTAAGTTAAACAAAGAAAATGTGTGGATTTATTGTTGTTTTGTTTTTTAATTGCAGATCTCCTCATCTTTAATTTGCTAAGGAGCTCTGCAGATCTTCAGGAGAGGAAAATAGTGTTCATGTCCCCAGTGTTTTCATCAAGGAACATCTGAGCTTATATTCTACTAAATAAACTTAGGGAAAAGGATGTCCTATATTTTTGGCTAAAACAAGTAGTAACATCAGGAATTATGATTTTATTTAAAGTGGAGGGTTGTGCTGCAGATGAAGGAGGGAGGTCTTAAAATGATATTTTAAAATCGCCTCTTTCAGCTCTAAAAACTATTTTAAATGTATCCCATTATTTCTGTTAAAATAGATTGTTAGCATCCTTGTAAGTCATGGAGATATGTAATCGTAATCATATAATAAAATATTTACTATATGGACAAATACAGAAAGATTTTCAACCATTGGTTTTTTTTCTTTTTTTTTTGTCTCTTTCTCTCTTTTGGATATTACAGATGACCATGGATGAAAAATATGTAAACAGCATTTGGGACCTTCTGAAAAATGCAATTCAAGAAATCCAGCGTAAGAATAACAGTGGTCTTAGTTTTGAGGAGCTCTATAGAAATGCATATACAATGGTTTTGCATAAACATGGAGAAAAGCTCTACACTGGACTAAGAGAAGTTGTTACCGAACATCTCATAAATAAGGTATCCAACTTTTAAAGGACTGTTGCTAACTGTATTCAACCTAGAAGTATTATTTTTAAAGGTTCCAGGAAGCCTATAGAAATAATAGTAGCTATGTTGTAAAACCTCGCTTTAAAACTTACATTCAGCTAAACTAGAATTTTTGATAATTGAAGGAAAGTGGAATTTGTGATCTTTGATAAATATAATTTCAGAAATAAATTTAATATACATATGGTTGTTTATGAATAAATTAATTATAGATCATTATTTTCTTTAAAATGCTTATCTGCCCATTTTAGTTTTGTCTTCTTTGTATATTTGAAAATAAGATGACTACATTGTTTAAAAAATGTTGTCTAAGACTTTTTACCAAATGAAATTGGCCTTACTCATTTTAACTGAGTTTTATTACAATGAATAGGAATTTTTTAAGATAAATTAGTGTTGGACTGTTAACATTATAAAATGGTTCTTTGGTTCCAAAAAGATGTATTTGTTTTTTTTTTTTAGAACAAATGTTTTTTTATAAAGCAGAGTCTTCCACTATAAGTATGTCCTGCTTTAAGATTGTCAGATAAGATGTAAAATACCACAGATAAGTAAAAACTTCTCAGAGGTTTTGCGTGGTATTAGGGTATTTGTTTTTTAAATTTTGTTTTGAAAAAAAAAAAAAAAAAAAGGAAAAGTTGCATCAATAGTACAATAATTTCTTTATACTGTAGATTTACCAGTTGTCAAGATTTTGGCACATTTTAGCCAATCTTCTATTGGTATTTGTTATTACTATTATTGGTATTATTATTATTGCCAGACAGAGAATTAGTTTAAGATTCGTTTACACTCAAATGCTTTGGAATAGTTCTCCTAAGAACAAGGAAATTCTCTCACTTAACCAAAGAACAATATTCAAAATCAGGAAGTTTAACATGAATATAAAACTATTGTCTAATATGATCCACATTCAGCTTCACCAGTTGTCCTTTGTGGCAGTGATGTCCTTTATAGCAGTATGTTTTCTGATCCAGGATCTTCATCCAGGATCACTCACTCAATTCCTCAGCCTGCTTTTGTCTTTGAGCACACTGACATTTTTGAGAGTGTAGGTCAGGTGTTTTGTAGATTGTCCCTCAGTTTCTGGTTTGTCTGATTGTTTCCTCATGACTAGTTTCAGGTTGTGCATTTTTGGCAGGAATTATACATAAGTGATGTTGTGTCCTCAGTGCATCACATCAGGAGGCACATGATGTCAGTTTATCCCATTATTGGTGATGTTAACTTTGATCACTTGGTGTCCGCCAGATTTCTCCACTGTGAAGGTACCTTTTTTTCCCTTTGTAATTCATAAGTAATTTGTTCAGATATATTTTGAGACTGTGTAAATATCCTGTTCCCCAAGAAACTTTTCATGTGATGGTTTAGCATCCATTGATGATTCTTGCATGAATCATTATTTCTACAATGGTTACAAAATAATCACTTTATATTTCTACTCTTCTGTAATTCTTTTCTCTTAAATGGAATTACATGAGCAGGTAGCTAGTGTCTCATGAAGCAAGGTGATTAAGTTCTTCATTCATTCAGTAGTTTTGTTGCTGTTGTTAACTGCCTGCGTACAACTTTCTGAGAAAATTTAGTAGATGTAAAGAGATATGATGCTGTCCCTTTCCAGGTTTGTTTTTGTTTTTATTCTGATGTGAGAGATGATACACATATTTAGATAACAGTGTGTGGCATTACATAATTAAAGGGCAAATGAGTTGTACAGACAATAAATGGCTTAGATATTCAGATGAGGAGATACTACCCTGGGCTGTAAGAGTTCATAGGAAAGGATGAAATTGAACTGAACCATGAAAAATTTCAAATATAAGTGAACGATGCAGCAGGTGTTCACAGGATGTCAGATGTCTCATGATTATACAAAAATAAACTTTTCGGTGGTAAGTAGAGTTGGATTGAGGTGTGTAACAATTTATGGGGCTTAGTGGAGTGGAGTGTTGCAGAGTTGATTTGGGAATAATAGATTGGAGAAAAACTTGAATGCCAAGCTAAGGAATTTGGACTTTACAATGGAGGTTTATTGGAGGTTTTTAAGTGGATGATAATATGACAGAATATTGTAAGATTAAGATGAGAGCGATATAAAGTAGAATTGAGGGAATGTGTGTGCTAGGAACAGAGGAAGACCTGGAAAAAGCTAATGAAGATGATAGTCTAAAAATGTGATGTCAGCAATTCTGAAATAAGATAAAATTTAGTTACTGGAAGAGAATTACGGTGCTACCAAAAGAATTATTGTGAACTTTGGTGGAAAACGGATTTAGAATGGGTAGAGGAGATGACAAATTTTGTTTTAGGTTAATATTAGAAACTTTTATAGTTAGAAGTCAACTTAGAAACCATTTTACATGTGAGGAAATTTGTGTGAGAGATTGTAAAAGGTGTGCAAGTAGAGATATGGTGGGTTTGGAGCTTGGCAGGAACTCAGAACTGGAGAGTGAGATCTGACATTTGGTAGCCCGCACTGAGGAATACATGTTGGGAGTTCAAAAATGAAAATCCCAGAGCCAAGGGATGAAACTTCAAAAGCAAACTATGGTAAACAGATGTGAAAAATGAAGACTAATTTAAGAATCTTGGCATCAAAAAGAGAAGAAAAGTAGAGTGGGAGAGGTTTGTTTAAAGCTGTAGAAGAGAAGTTTGGAGCAGCTGAAGTTTTGGATATGAAGGGAATGTGAAATGGAACAATGGAGAAGTAAAGGTAGAAGGGGAGTAGATTCTCACAGGGCATGATAACGATCCTAGCTGAGTCTTACTTAGCATTTACTGTGTGCTAGGTCCACTCTGAGTGCTTTTGGATGTGTTCACTTAGTTAATGGTCACAACCCAAGGAGCCAGATACTACTGTTATTTTTTCTACTCTTCTGTAATTCTTTTCTCTTAAATGGAATTACATGAGCAGGTAGCTAGTGTCTCATGAAGCAAGGTGATTAAGTTCTTCATTCATTCAGTAGTTTTGTTGCTGTTGTTAACTGCCTGCGTACAACTTTCTGAGAAAATTTAGTAGATGTAAAGAGATATGATGCTGTCCCTTTCCAGGTTTGTTTTTGTTTTTATTCTGATGTGAGAGATGATACACATATTTAGATAACAGTGTGTGGCATTACATAATTAAAGGGCAAATGAGTTGTACAGACAATAAATGGCTTAGATATTCAGATGAGGAGATACTACCCTGGGCTGTAAGAGTTCATAGGAAAGGATGAAATTGAACTGAACCATGAAAAATTTCAAATATAAGTGAACGATGCAGCAGGTGTTCACAGGATGTCAGATGTCTCATGATTATACAAAAATAAACTTTTCGGTGGTAAGTAGAGTTGGATTGAGGTGTGTAACAATTTATGGGGCTTAGTGGAGTGGAGTGTTGCAGAGTTGATTTGGGAATAATAGATTGGAGAAAAACTTGAATGCCAAGCTAAGGAATTTGGACTTTACAATGGAGGTTTATTGGAGGTTTTTAAGTGGATGATAATATGACAGAATATTGTAAGATTAAGATGAGAGCGATATAAAGTAGAATTGAGGGAATGTGTGTGCTAGGAACAGAGGAAGACCTGGAAAAAGCTAATGAAGATGATAGTCTAAAAATGTGATGTCAGCAATTCTGAAATAAGATAAAATTTAGTTACTGGAAGAGAATTACGGTGCTACCAAAAGAATTATTGTGAACTTTGGTGGAAAACGGATTTAGAATGGGTAGAGGAGATGACAAATTTTGTTTTAGGTTAATATTAGAAACTTTTATAGTTAGAAGTCAACTTAGAAACCATTTTACATGTGAGGAAATTTGTGTGAGAGATTGTAAAAGGTGTGCAAGTAGAGATATGGTGGGTTTGGAGCTTGGCAGGAACTCAGAACTGGAGAGTGAGATCTGACATTTGGTAGCCCGCACTGAGGAATACATGTTGGGAGTTCAAAAATGAAAATCCCAGAGCCAAGGGATGAAACTTCAAAAGCAAACTATGGTAAACAGATGTGAAAAATGAAGACTAATTTAAGAATCTTGGCATCAAAAAGAGAAGAAAAGTAGAGTGGGAGAGGTTTGTTTAAAGCTGTAGAAGAGAAGTTTGGAGCAGCTGAAGTTTTGGATATGAAGGGAATGTGAAATGGAACAATGGAGAAGTAAAGGTAGAAGGGGAGTAGATTCTCACAGGGCATGATAACGATCCTAGCTGAGTCTTACTTAGCATTTACTGTGTGCTAGGTCCACTCTGAGTGCTTTTGGATGTGTTCACTTAGTTAATGGTCACAACCCAAGGAGCCAGATACTACTGTTATTACCTCTATTTAAAAATGAAGAAACCCAGGCACACAGTGTTGGTTATTTGTCCAAATACACGAAGTTAGGGACTTCCCGGTAGTTCAGATGCTAAAGAATCCGCCTGCAATAGAGGAGACCCATGTTCCACCCCTGGGTCAGGAAGATCCTCTGGAGAAGTGATTGGCAACCCACTCCAGTATTCTTGCCTGGAGAATTCCATGGAAAGTGGAGCCTGGCAGGCTACAGCCCATGGGGTTGCTAAGTGTTGGACACAACTGAGCGACTAACACTTAACTTTCACAAAGTTAGTGAAAATCCTAGTTGAAAACAGTATTCAAGCAGTGTGGCTTCAGGCTGAAATCCTAACTTTTCTATAAATCTGCTCCTGAGGCATAATGAATGGATGAAGATGCAGTAAATATGCTGAAATTGAGGGTACATGTGGAGTTTCATGAAAATTGCCTCAGTGTTTATAAAATTGTAGTCCTTTAAATTTTAGTTCTTGGTTTATTTATGGTTAAAATCAAGGAGTTGGCAGGAGTATCTTTGAGATGCTTTAGTTCTAAAACTACTGCAAATCTAATAATTAAGCAGTGTATCTTCTGAAAATGAGATGAAGAAGTTTGGACTAGCTCCTGTGGGGAATATACTAAGGAATTGGCAAGTGAGGGAAAAGATATCTCTGTGGGAGTTGGCCTGAATGTATGATTTATCTTTCGTCCTTTTTTTTTCTTTTTTTTTAAGAAGTGCTTTGCAGCTTGGGCACAGATGTAGGAAAAAAAACTCTATGTGCTTTGATTCAAAAAATGAGAGGAGGGAAGGTCAGAGTTAATGTGACAGATTTTTGGACTCTGAAACATGGTTAGGTAGAAATTGGAGTCATGTGAACAATAACTCTTTGGTAATTGTTAAGAGCTTCAGTATAGTCTCTTAAAGTGGTCCCATATCTAAGATTAACTGTGATTTCAAAATATAGCCAGTTCTCTACAGTATATTCCAGAGAACATGTATTCGAGTTGATTATGCTAAAGAATTAAAAAGTGAATACGCTGAACTTTTATTTCTCCTATAGGTATTAATGAAATAGCAGCAGCATCTGAAGATGTTCTTTAATTTCTGTTTTTTTTTTTTTTTCCACAAATACTCATTTGACCACCTTAAGCTAGTTAATTTCTGACTAGGAAATATGCCAGTATCAGCATATCTGATGATTTCTTTGTTTCAGTTGAATTAAGTTTTTGAACCTCTGCTGGTATCTATGCTTTCATTTTTCTGTTTCCTTTTGATCTTATTTCATTTTTAGTTTGATTTTATAAGACATTCTAATCGTACAAATACAGTACTGTCTGAAGGGGACACTGTTACAAGAAGTCTTAACTGACAGAGCCATCATACAGTAGCGTAAAATGTTTGTCCTCTGACGTAGAAGTCCATTTGTTCTACCAAATAGGACTTAGGGATATTACTGATATAATGTGCAGAGAGATAGTTTGCATGTAAATCAATAGTGCCTGTTTCTATATTGTACCTTCTGCCTGGAAGATAAGAGAATGGTTTAGGGTTCTGTGGTATCAAAGTTATATGTCTTCAGTCTCACAGAATATATCCCTTTTTATGGTTCTGAAAGTGTTCCTGCAGCTTTTTGTTCAGTATGCTTTGAGTAGTTAGCTGAACTGCCTAGCTAATGATGTATTTTTTAAAGCAAAATTATTTTCCATTGAAGTGACCCTTTTGGTGCTGTGGTAGAGACAGCCAGGACTATCTTTTCTCATTGAAGAAATAAGTTTGCCACATTGAAGCAGGCGTAGAAGTTACAGGCTGTTTCTTTCTTGGTAGTATATTCTTTATATCTGTAGAAGAATATTTCCCCAAGAAACTGAGACCCAAAGGAATTCAGTAAATGTCTCAAGACCACAAAAATAAAACCTACTGTGTGTTGTGACCTTCTCTGCCTTGTCATAAATATGAAAACATTTCAGAATTCTCAGGGACTATTTTTTTCCTAACTCAAATACCTTTAAAGGCATGATTATATTGGAGAAAAAAGGTTATGCTACTTTTAAGTTTTAAGGATTTTAAAATTATAGGTCAGTTTGTAAAAGCCTCAAAAGTATCCTTGTAAAATTAATCATCATCAAATTTAACATTCAAAAGTATTATTTGGTGGACTGGCTTGGGTGTAAGAAATACTAAATAGAATGCATCTGATTTCTGCATTCATGGAACAGATAAACAAGTAAACACGTTCTATTACTTGTGGGAAGGTTAGGTTAGGATGGAGCCATGTTTTTTTAATGTTTCTGATTTTATTTTATTTTTCAGCTTGATTGAGGTATAGCTGATGAAATTGTCAGAAATTTAAAGTGTTTTGTTTGTTTGTTTTTTTTTTTTGAGTCATGTCCTTTTAGAAGATTCCTTTTTGAGATTCAGACTTCATAGAAAGTCTCTACAGAGGACTTAGCTTTCCTTCTATACACTGCTAAGAACTCCATAATAATAATAATAGATATCATAATAAGAGTTTAATAATAAATAATTTAGAAGTAGATGCAGTGAAAAAAAGTACTGGATAGAAAGTAGGGCGAATGAGGCATTAGGCCTGATTCTACCACTAAATATTGAATCAAGTTACTAGATTTTTCTGGACTTAAGATTATTAATGTATAAAATGATTGGGATTAGTTTTGTTAGCTTGAATGAGCATTAAGTTTATATGATGATTATGTACCTTGATAATTTTGGGTTACTTAGGAAAATGATAGTTTTTGAGTTTCCTGTTGTCCTTTCATGTGCCATAATACATGTTTAGGATAGAAGTTTTCCCATTTTTAATTGTTTCTTAAGGTCAGGAGAAACTCTTTGGTTTTAATATAGGAAGAACTTTATTATCCTAATCTTGTTATGATTAACAAGTTTCTTAGATTTGCCTTAAGGTTAATTTCCCTCCTTTCCCCCCAAATTTCTACTCTATAGTAATAATAATAAGATAGCCTCATAAGTGAGTTTATAAAAGCTAATTTCTGTACTGTAAAAGTTTGTTCTTTTAGGAAAATAGCTGAACAGAAAAGATGTTGACTTTTCAACTCTACTAGAAAGTTTATTATTGGTAAAAGAAATATTTATTCCAGTGGTTTTCAAAGTCCTTCTGTCTTGTTCTTCAAATAATGTCTTACTTTGATGGTATCAGTGTGAGGAAGGCAGAGTAAGAGGAGCTTCATCCTCTTCACTTTTCATTCATTCAGAAAACTGCTTATTGAGGATCTGTTAATGCCAGGCACTGGGCTATGCATTTGTGTTAAATCAAAAATCTCCATCTTTCTGAAACTTAGGTTACAGACTTACATTCTTGAATCTGTGCCTTGTAATCCTGATCAGTTCTAAGCACTCTGTTTTTCAGGTAGGAAAAATGATGCTTTGAAGAATAATTTCAATTTTTAAGTGAGTTCTTGTTGATTGTGTGTGTGTGTGTAAATTCTCTTTGTAGAATAACATGCTACTGTTTTTATTTTGTATGTAGGGTCACCTTTGCTGAAAATGATGTTTCTTTGTAAACTACTTGCTCAGTTTATTAATGTTTCTCCTCATCTTTAGAGGGAGAATGGGAAGAACTGGAGTTTTAAATACTGTGTTTATTCATAGGTAAATTTAAATGTTTATATAGTGGTACTAATTGTCTGAGGGAATGAAGTTGGTAATTTTATGGTAAGCTCTAGACTGTTTTGTAGGTCACGTAGACTTAGCTTTTATAATAAAGTTCTTTTAGTGCTTTTCCTTTCTTTCTATGCAAATATAAATGGATGTAGAGGCACCTTTTAAATAGCATTGTATGTACAAAATATATTGTAAATATAGTGATTGCAGTGAATTAAAAAGGACTCTGATAGAAACACTAGGGAATAAGATTTTCATTAGCAAAGACGGATTCAGTTCAGAGGTCCCACAGATACTGAGTCTCTCCTGTGTCTTGCCCATCAGAAAAGAATTAAGACACAGTGCCTATCAGCAGGAAACCTCACCTTCCAGTTTTAGTGCTGTAGTCAGATTTGAAGGGGAATTACTTTGCCTGAAGAATTCAGGGCAAAGTAGAAAGAGGAGGTCATGTTTGATGAGCCCTAAAGTATTACAGAAGATTCATCATGTTAAACATAGGCAAAAGATAATCTCAGTAAGGGAAATGGCATGAATAAATAAAATGGTAGGTAGCTAGGAGCATAGTATGGTGGACCAGTAGAAGTTTAAAGGAAACATAAAGGACTTCACTTTGATTTGTAGGAAATGAGAATGATACTGGCCTAACTTTGTAGGGGATTTGGCTTTTATTCTGTGGGGGCTAGGAGCTATTGGGTTTTAATTTTCCAAAAGCCTGAAGTGGAAAAGATGGAGTAAAAAGTTTAAATAGAAGTTCCATTTTCAGTCCTTCATTGCTACTTATCTTTCATTCTCGTGCCCTCGTGTCCTTTTTTAAAATTTAAAGCTGTTGGAAGAAACTAAGAACCCACTGAATGTTAGAGCCGCTTAGGGTGACACTGACAGTCGGAAAGAAGAGGAAGGCTCTCAGCTAGGTGTACAGACCCTTAAGGAATAGGGTTGGAAAGAATGACTTGAATATAAATAGGATGATCTCCAAAGAGATTATCAGGAATAGGGATAGGGTGAGGAGTAGGGATTCATGGAGAGTCAGAAAGATAGCAGTCAGAATATGAGGGGGGTAGGAAATTGAGTAGTTTCTATTAAAAGGATTGAAAGAGAAATGCTGGGGAAGAGCCAGGTTTAGAATGTTATTTAGTAAGTTCACCCATGTTAAACACCAGCTATTCCTACTTGAATTGTGGAGTAGACTATAAGCTCTGTGAGGGCAGTGCTCACAGTCTTGATTGTATTTTCTAGTGATGTTCTTTTAATATTTATTAAGCTAGGGCCTGTTTCATTCATCTTTGTGTCTTCTGCTCTCCATATGCTGCTAAGTCACTTCAGTTGTGTCTGACTCTGTGTGACCCCACAGACGGCAGCCCACCAGGCTCCACCATCCCTGAGATTCTCCAGGCAAGAACATTGGAGCGGGTTGCCATTTCCTTCTCCAGTGCATGAAAGTGAAAAGTCAAAGTGAAGTCGCTCAGTCGTGTCCGACTCTTAGCGACCCCATGGACTGCAGCCTACCAGGCTCCTCTGTCCATGGGATTTTCCAGGCAAGAGTACTGGAGTGGGGTGCCATTGCCTTCTCCGGCTCTCCATATAGTTGGCATCAATAATTGTCTATTGAAATGAATCTCTAAGAACAAATGGAAATAGAATCAAATGGAAGCCATTATGGTTTATATCTATGAACTGCCGACATCTGTTTTGTCTTCTGTATATGAAGTAATACTTCTTCCTACCCAAGTTCATTACTGAATCTTAACTACTAGAAAGCAGTGTTTCACCATTTTAAAGTGCAGTTTAGTTTCAGGGCTGACTACCTTTGATTTCTTGAGTCTGGAGTCTGTCGGTTTCCTGGGAACTCTAGATTGTGAGATCTTGTAGAACTGTGCTTTTCCTCTTCATGATGCACAGGAGAGAGTAGTTGCTGTATTGCCATACTTTGTATATGTTTTACTATTTATTTTGTCAGTGTCCCTGTTGTTCAGAGTTGAACTATGATATTAATGCTATAATGTACTGGTGCTTTTAATGTATTTAATGTAATACATTTAATGTATTTCTTAAACATTGCGGGGGGGAACCATTGGGAATGAAGTACTTGACAAATGATAATCGTATTGTCCTTCTGTGGTATACTGCTTTGTTCTTTGTTCTCCTTTCCATCCATTAGGTAAAAAGCTACCATTTTTCAGGGCATGACTTCATCCTTAAATCCTGGTTTTCCAAGTTGTGTTATTTTTTTAAAGTTTTTAAGAAGAATGTTTTTGAAGTAAGAATGTATTTTTTTTTTAAATCCAAAATTTAGGTGTTTTTTAAATTTTCTTTAACATGCAGCAAATCTTCTTTTTGGAACTGTGAAAACCTGTTGTCCTGATGGGCATCGCGTGCCCCTGCTTTGGCTTCTTTAATACTGTTCATTGAATTCTACTTTGCATCGAGGTCATATGAGTGCTAATATTAGGCTCCTCCCTTCTGCCCTCCTTTGTAGAGATTGTTAAGTGAGTGCATTTTATATTCCCCATGGTGCCTAACACCCTGCTTGCTTGTTGAAACTAATCTTTAAATGTTAGAATTGTCAGCTCAGGGAACAAATTTTATGTATCCATTTAAATTAAGACCTTCATTTTGGACACTTTGTGAAATTCTTAAACTTGCGTTAATAACTATGTATACATTAGTAAACTTACAGAAGAATCTTTTGACAGCGGTCACAAAAAACGTTTCCCTGAAATGGCTGTCTTTAGTTTTGATGATACTGGTATGAATCCTCTTATAAAGGTGGCCAACCTTTATTCTAAAAATAAGTGAAAATAATGAGAACAGTACTGTGAATCTAGAAAATATCAGAAGAGCAGTGAATTTTATTCCATTCGGGAATCTGTCATTAGTGAATTCTTAGACAGTTTAAAGTATCTACAAACATTAAAATTAATTATCCTAATCTTTAGTAGGACAAACCTACTAGACAGTGTATTGAAAAGCAGAGACATTACTCTGCTGCCAGAGGTCCATATACTCAAGGCTATGGTCTTCCCAGTGGTAACATGTGGTTGTGAGAGCTGGACTGTAAAGAAGACAGAATGCCAAAGAATTGATGCCTTTGAACTGTGGTGCTGGAGAAGACTCCTNGAAAAGCAGAGACATTACTCTGCTGCCAGAGGTCCATATACTCAAGGCTATGGTCTTCCCAGTGGTAACATGTGGTTGTGAGAGCTGGACTGTAAAGAAGACAGAATGCCAAAGAATTGATGCCTTTGAACTGTGGTGCTGGAGAAGACTCCTGAAAAGTGCCTTGGACAGCAAGATCAAACCAGTCACTCTTAAGGAAAATCAACCGCGAATACTTGTTGAAAGAACTGACGCTAAAACTGAAACTCCACTATTTTGGTCGTCTGATGTCAGCAGGCGGCTCACTGGAAAAGTCCCTGGTGCTGGAGAAGATTGAGGGCAGGAGAAGAGGGCATCAGAGGATGAGATGGCTGGAAGGCATCACCGGTGCAATGGACATGAACTTGGGCAAACTCTGGGAGATCGTGAGGGACAGGCAGGCCTGGCATGCTACAGACTATGGGGTTGCAAAGAGTTGGACACGATTGGTCGACAAAACAACAGCAACCTTTAGTAGAAGTTTGCTTTGAAATACAAAAGTCTTAAGGTTGTTATGTGTTATGAATTAGCTACATCTATTCATCAGATTTAATGGAGGTTGGCTGCATTATGAACTCCTCAAAATATGAAGTAAAGTAATTCCTTCTAGTTATGGAGAGATTTTGTTCTTTAAAAGAAAGGAAAGAAAGCAGTAATCAAGTATAAATTGAAAGTTGAGAATCAATAGTGTATAAAATATGTGAATATATATGTATGTGTGTTTGTGTTGTTTCAGAAAATTTTCTGAGCATGTTGTTAAAATGCAGATTATGATTCAGTGGGTCAAGCTTACAGATGATGACAGTGACGATGAGGATATTGACCATGATTCTACTCTGTGCAGACGACACTCTCAGTAGCAAGATTCAAATAATTTTATTAATAATGTAACACAAGTAATATTTTAATGGAAGCAAATGCTTATGTGGCATTTAATGTGGGCCAGGAAATGGCAACCCACTCCAGTACTCTTGCCTGGAGAATCCCACGGACGGAGGAGCCTGGTAGGCTACAGTCTGTGGGGTCGCAAAGAGTCGGACACGACTGAGCGACTTTACTCACTCAGGCACTAAGTATTTTGTGTATGTTGGCTCATTTTATCCACAAAATAACTCCTTGAAGTAAGTGCTATTTTATAAAAACTGATAAACAAATGAAGGTTTCCCTGGTAGTTCAGTTGGTAAAGGATCAACCTACAATGCAGGAAACCCCAGTTCGATTCCTGGGTTGGGAAGATCCGCTGGAGAAGGGATGGACTATACACTGCAGTATTCGTAGGCTTCCTTGGTGACTTGGTAAAGAACCCGCCTGCAGTGCAGGAGACCTGGGTTTGATTCTTGGTTTGGAAGGATCTCCTGCAGAAGGGAATGGGTATCTATTCGAGTATTCTGGCCTGGAGAATCCCATGGACAGAGGAGCCTGGCTGGCTACAGTCCATGGGGTCACAAAGAGTCGAACATGACTGAGCGACTAGCACACGCTATCACTGTCACACGAGTGAAGTTGCTCAGAGTCACACATCTACCTAACATTGGCTCTATGATTTGAATCAGGCAGATGAGGTTTTTAGCATCTGTATTCCTGTGCTGCCTTTATTTACCCTGTAATCTTTTAAATCAAGAATCTTTGCATAAGGGGAAGAGCTGTGGAGCGTTTTTTCAAAGGATGCGTCAGATTAGGAGAGATATCTTCACTTCATGGCTTGGCTTCTGTTGAGATTCACATATATTAAGCCATATTTATTGATAGGTTTATATCATATCACTTCATATTTTGAGATCTTCAGGAATTATTTTTTAATGACATTTTTAGGAAATCCCTGCCTGCCTGCTTAGTTGTGTCCGACTGTGACCCTTTGGACTGTAGCCCACCAGGCTCCTTTGTCCATGGAATTCTCCAGGCAGGAATACTGGAGTGGGTTTCCATTTCCTTTTCGAGGGAATATTCCTGACCCAGCGATCGAACCTGCATATTCTGTGACTCCTGCATTGCAGGCTAATTCTTCACCTATTGAGCCACCAGCGTAGCCCATTTTTAGGAAAAACAGGATTTATATAACTGGTAAAATTTGTAAAATGATAAGTTCACAGATTATATATGCAGGGCTCTGAAAAATTCAAATGTTGTGAGAACTTAAATGCTATTTTTGATCATGGTAAATGTTGCCTATTTTTGTAAATACTTGGTTTCATCAGGTAAAACAAGCAGTATGCTTTGGAATTTAGAACCAAGAGGAAGGTACTTAGTGAGTACCCAGTGACTCTGTCAGTCTCAGGCACACCTTGTTTTATTGTGCTTTGCTTTACTACACCTAGCAGATAACTGCATTTTTTACAAATTGAGGGTTTATGGCAACCCTCTTAAGCAGGTTTCTGATGAACATTCCTGATAGGTGGGAAGAGGTCAGAATACCAATATTGACACAGGTTTGGAAGAAGTTAATTCCTTGGATTACTTTGAAGGGCTCACAGGGTAGAAGAAACTTCAGATGTGATGCAAGAAGCAGAAAAAAATAGAATTAGAATTGGAACCTTAAAGTGTGTTAGTCGTTCAGTTGTGTCCAACTCTTTGTGACCCCAAAGACTGTAACTTGCCAAGCTGCTTTGTCCATGGCGTTCTTCAGGCAAGAATACTGGAGTGGGTTGTCATTCCTTCTCCAGGGGAATCTTCCCAACGCAGGAGCTGAACCCACATCTCCGGCATCGCCAGAATCACAGGCAGATTCTTTACTGGCTGAGCTACAAGGGAAGCCTATGGGTGGACAAAGAAAATGGTTTCTTAAGATGAAATGTACTTCTGGTACAGATACTGTCAAGGCTGTTGACATGACAACAAAGGATTTGTTACATAAACTTAGTTGATGAAGCAGGTTTGAAAGGACTGATTCCACTTCTTACTGTTGGTAAAATGCTGTGAAACAGCGTTGCATGCTACAGAGAAATCATTCTTAAAGGAAGAGTTTATTCATGTGACACACTTCATTGTCATCTTATTTGAAGAAATTGCCAAAGCCATCCCAGCATTCACCAGCCACCCCTGATCAGTCAGCAGCCATCAAAACCTTGGCAAGACCTTCACCAACAACAAGATTATAACACCTTGATGACTCAGATGATGGTTAGCATTTATTTGCAACAAAGTATTTTTAAATTAAGATCAGTTCAGTTCAGTCGCTCAGTTGTGTCCAACTCTTTGCGACCCCATGAATCGCAGCACGCCAGGCCTCCCTGTCCATCACCAACTCCTGGAGTTCACTCAAATCACGTCCGTCGAGTTGGTGATGCCATCCAGCCATCTCATCCTCTGTCGTCCCCTTCTCCTCCTGCCCGCAATCCCTCCCAGCATCAGAGTTTTTTCCAATGAGTCAACTCTTCGCATGAGGTGGCCAAAGTACTGGAGTTTCAGCTTTAGCATCATTCCTTCCAAAGAACACTCAGGGCTGATCTCCTTCAGAATGGACTGGTTGGATCTCCTTGCAGTCCAGGAGACTCTGAAGAGTCTTCTCCAACACCACAGTTCAAAACCATCAATTCTTCGGTGCTCAGCTTTATTCACAGTCCAACTCTCACATCCATCCATGACCACTGGAAAAACCATAGCCTTGATAAGATGGACCTTTGTTGGCAAAGTAATGTCTCTGCTTTTGAATATGCTATCTAGGTTGGTCATAACTTTCCTTCAAAGGAGTAATTTCATGGCTGCAGTCACCATCTGCAGTGATTTTGGAGCCCCCCAAAATAAAGTCTGACACTGTTTCCACTGTTTCCCCATCTATTTGCCATGAAGTGATGGGACTGGATGCCATGATCTTCGTTTTCTGATTGTTGAGCTTTAAGCCAACTCTTTCACTCTCCTCTTTCACTTTCATCAAGAGGATCTTTAGTACCTCTTCACTTTCTGCCATAAGCATGGTGTCTGCATATCTGAGGTGATTGATATTTCTCCTGGCAATCTTGATTCCAGGTTGTGCTTCCTCCAGCCCAGTGTTTCTCATGATGTGCTCTGCATATAAGTTAAATAAGCAGGGTGACAGTATACAGCCTGTATGTACTCCTTTTCCTATTTGGATCCAGTCTATTGTTCCATGTCCAGTTCTAGCTGTTGTTTCCTGACCTGCATATAGGTTTCTCAAGAGGCAGGTCAGGTGGTCTGGTAGTCCTGNTCTGTTAAGATTTTCTATTTCTTCCTGGTTCAGTTTTGGAAAGTTGTACTTTTCTAAGAATTTGTCCATTTCTTCCACGTTGTCCAATTTATTGGCATATAATTGCTGATAGTAGTCTCTTATGATTCTTTGTATTTCTGTGTTGTCTGTTGTGATCTCTCCATTTTCATTTCTGATTTTATTGATTTGATTTTTCTCCCTTTGTTTCTTGATGAGTCTGGCTAATGGTTTGTCAATTTTATTTATCTTTTCAAAAAACCAGCTTTTGGCTTTGTTGATTTTTGCTATGGTCTCTTTTGTTTCTTTTGCATTTATTTCTGCCCTAATTTTTAAGATTTCTTTCCTTCTACTAACTCTGGGGTTCTCCATTTCTTCCTTTTCTAGTTGCTTTAGGTGTAGAGTTAGGTTATTTATTTGACTTTTTTCTTGTTTCCTGAGGTATGCCTGTATTGCTATGAACTTTCCTCTTAGCACTGCTTTTGTAGTGTCCCACAGGTTTTGGGTTGTTGTTTTCATTTTCATTCATTTCTATGCATATTTTGATTTCTTTTTTTATTTCTTCTGTGATTTGATATTTTTCCATCCCTCCTTGTAACAGTGTGACTTTGTAGGTCCTCTCATAAAGAAATGGGGATGTTGCAATATCTCTTGAATCCAGTCTCCAGCTTGCTTTGGCCAAGAGGATGCAACAAAGGTTACCATGAGCCAATTCTGAGCTTGAGCGGTTTTACTGTCTCAGAACCCTGCTATCATCATGAAAACAAGCCCAGACTTACCCACTGGAGGATTAGAGACTACATGGAGCCAAGTCAATTGATTTGTCCTAGCTCAGAACATTCTAAAGAAGCCAACCCCTCTGCTGACCCACTAGGTGACCACAGATATATGATCAAACCCAGCCAAGATCAGCCAAGTCAAGCTTATGTCAACAGAACCCTCCACCAACATATAGACTAATGAGAAATTATAAATTATGTTGCTTTAAACTTATAGATTATGGGGTGGTTCATTACACAGCAATAGCTAACTGATAAAAAATGGAAGCAGGACTGAAATTTAAGTGTTGCAGGTTCAGTAGTTTGGACCCTTTCTTATACTCTGTATGGGTGTCATGTCCTTCTAAATATCCTCATCTTGTAGGGTTGGGAGAAATGTCAGTGTCATCCCAGGGGACCAGGATAAAATATATTGTGTGCTGACTTTGGGCCATTGTCTATTTAGGGAGGAGAGTGGAAAGACTCTGGTGACCTGGGTTCTGAATCCAGCTCTGCCACTAGATCTGCAAAGCCTTAAACCACTCATATCTCTAATCTTCAACGATTTTATCAATATGGTGAAGAGGTCAGGATGTCTTTGCTCAGAAAACTACTATTTGCCAACAGCTACTGTGTTAAGCAATGTGATACATGCCAAGGATACAAATCTTATAAAACTCCTATTCTCAAGAGCTCATAGTCTAATGGAGATATAGACAATGAAAACAAAAATGGCAACATATAAGTCTTGTGGAAGACAGAACAATGGTCTCCCAAAGAGGTCCGTGTCTTGGTCCCGTGTCTGGGAATTTGTGAATATATTACCTTACATGGCCCCAATAAATCTGCCTGCAATGCAGGAGCCATAGGTTCAATCCCTGGGTTGTTGGGAAGATCCTCTAGAGAAGGAAATGGCAACCCTCTCCAATACTCTTGCCTGGAAAATCCTATAGACAGAGGAGCCTGGTGGGCTACAGTCCATGGGGTCACAATCAGACACGACTGAGTATATAAGTTCAGTTCAGTTCAGTCACTCAGTCGTGTCCGACTCTTTGCGACCCCATGAATTGCACCACGCCAGGCCTCCCTGTCCATCACCAACTCCTGGAGTTCACTCAAACTCATGTCCATCGAGTCGGTGATGCCATCCAGCCATCTCATCCTCTGTTGTCCCCTTCTCCTCCTGCCCCCAATCCCTCCCAGCATCAGAGTCTTTTCCAATGAGTCAACTCTTCACATGAGGTGGCCAAAGTACTGGAATTTCAGCTTTAGCATCAGTCCTTCCAGTGAACACTCAGGACTGATCTCCTTTAGAATGGACTGGATGGATCTCCTTGCAGTCCAAGGGACTCTTAAGAGTCTTCTCCAACACCACAGTTCAAAAGCATACATTCTTCTGTGCTCAGCTTTCTTCACAGTCCAACTCTCACATCCATACATGACCACTGGAAAAACCATAGCCTTGACTAGATGGACCTTTGTTGGCAAAGTAATGTCTCTGCTTTTGAATATGCTATCTAGGTTGGTCATAACTTTTCTTCCAAGGAGTAAGTGTCTTTTAATTTCATGGCTGCAGTCACCATCTGCAGTGATTTGGGAGCCCAAAAAGATAAAGTCTGACACTGTTTCCCCATCTATTTGCCATGAAG
>SJYX01014450.1:30013-45104 GCA_006410675.1 Oreotragus oreotragus
TGGCAAAGTAATGTCTCTGCTTTTGAATATGCTATCTAGGTTGGTCATAACTTTTCTTCCAAGGAGTAAGCGTCTTTTAATTTCATGGTGGCAGTCACCATCTGCAGTGATTTTGAAGCCCCCAAAAATGAAGTCTGACACTGTTTCCCCATCTATTTGCCATGAAGTGATGAGACCAGATGCCATGATCTTCATTTTCTGAATGTTGAGCTTTAAGCCAACTTTTTCACTCTCCACTTTCACTTTCATCAGGAGGATTTTTAGTTCCTCTTCACTTTCTGCCATAAGGGTGGTGTCATCTGCATATCTGAGATTATTGATATTTCTCCCAGCAATCTTGATTCCAGCTTGTGCTTCTTCCAGCCCAGCATTTCTCATGATGTGCTCTGCATATAAGTTAAATAAGCAGGGTGACAAGATACAGCCTTGACGTACTCCTTTTCCTATTTAGAACCGGTCTGTTGTTCCATGTAAAATAGATAGCTAGTGGGAAGTTGCTGTATAACAGGGAGCTCAACCCAGTGCTTTGTGATAACCTAGAGCAGTGGGGTGGGAGGATGGGAGGAAGGTTCAGGAGGAATGGATGTATGTATACTTATGGCATCATCAACTCAACAGACCTGAGTTTGAGTAAACTCTGGGAGTTGGTGATGGACAGGGAGGCCTGGGGTGCTGCAGTCCATGGGGTTGCAAAGAGTTGGACACAACTGAGGGACTGAACTGAACTGATGGCTGATTCACTGTACAGAGTTTCGCCATCTTTGGCTGCAAAGAAAATATCAATCTGATTTTAGTATTGACCATCCGGTGATGTCTATGTATAGAGTTGTCTCTTGGGTTGTTGGAAAAAGGGTTTTGCTACGACCAGCATGTTCTCTTGACAGAACTCTGTTATCCTTTGTCCTGCTTCATTTTGTACTCCAAGGCCAAACTTGCCTGCTTTTCCGGGTATCTATTGATTTCCTACTTTTGCATTCTAATTTTCTTTGATGAAAAGGACATCTTTTTCTGATGTTAGTTCTAGAAAATCTTGTAGGTCTTCATAGAACCATTCAACTTCAGCTTCTTCAGCATTACTGGTTGGGGCATAGACTTGGATTACTGTGATATTGAATGGTTTACCTTGGAAATGAACAGAGGTCATTCTGTCATTTTTGAGATTGCATCCAAGTACTGCATTTCAGACTCTTTTGTTGACCATGATGGCTACTCCATTTCTTCTAAGGGATTTCCGCCCGGTGTAGTAGATATAATGGTCATCTGAGTTAAATTCACCCATTCCAGTCCATTTTAGTTCGCTGATTCCTAGAATGTCGACTTTCACTCTTGCCATCTCCTTTTGACCACTTCCAATTTGCCTTGATTCATGGACGTAACATTCCAAGTTCCTGTGCAGTATTGCTCTTTACAGCATCGGACCTTATTTCTGTCACCAGTCACATGCACAACTGGGTATTGTTTTTGCTTTGGCTCCATCCCTTCATTCTTTCTGGAGTTATTTCTCCACTGATCTCCAGTAGCATATTGGGCACCTGCTGACCTGGGGAGTTCCTCTTTCAGTATCCTGTCATTTTGCCTTTTCATACTGTTCATGGGATTCTCAAGGCAAGAATACTGAAGTGATTTGCCATTCCCTTCTCCAGTTGACCACATTCTGTCAGACCTCTCCACCATGACCCGTCCGTCTTTGGTGGCCCCACAGGCATGGCTTGGTTTCATTGAGTTAGACAAGGCTGTGGTCCTAGTGTGATTAAATTGACTAGTTTTCTGTGAGTATGGTTTCAGTGTGTCTGCCCTTTGATTCCCTCTTCCAACACCTACCGTCTTACTTGGCTTTCCCTTACCTTTGATGTGCGGTATCTCTTCACGCCTGCTCTATGCACTGTTTATTTAGACATAATGCTGTTGCCCACTTATTAGCCTACTGTATAATGTAAACATAAGTTTTTCATGCACTAGGAAACCAAAAAATTCGTGAGACTCACTTTAACAAAAAGGAATCTTTGTGACTTGATTTGTTGCAGTGCTTGGTTTATTGCAATGGTTTGGAATCAGAACCATGGTATCTTCAAGATATGCCTATGTTTTTAAAACAGTGGAAAACCCTACTTTTAAAATCACACAAAACCTGTATAAATCATATTGATTATGGGAAACAGCCCACCCTGGAATGGTTCTAAGGCATTGCATGATTGCCATTGATCTGATAAACCTGTCATATTCCAAGATGAGGAACTACAGAATGTATAGGTTAAGTAACTTGTTCAAAGTCCTTGTAATTTCCCTGGGTAACTGTCTGCAAATACAAATTTGGTTGTTTAGCTGCTGAGTGAACACTGAAATGCTACAGATTTCTAAGAAGTCACACCTCTTTAACATGATAGTGTTTCCATGGTACCCTTAAATGTTTTCTCTCTTTTTTTTTTAGCACATGCACCATATTGTTCATGTACCTTTTGATGTTTTTAATACATGGTGTATATTTCCATGGAAAATAATGCCAAATACAAATGTCTGTATTTTTCAGAGGTTTAACTATATTCGAATTGTTTTGTCCCGAGTTTGAAGATTTTTTAAAGAAGAAAGTCCTTTTCAGTAGTCCATATCATTAATTTTATGGCTTAGTTCTGGTTTCAGTAAAGTTGAGAATTAAAATCTTAATTACTACTTTTAGTTGATAAAATTTCTTGGTGTTACCTAGATATTAGGATTGGCTTGCTGGGATTTTCCCTGGGCATTTAATCTTTAGAGGGTGAAAAAGTTTTAATTAATGATTAAGAATAAATGTGTGTGTGTGTGTTAGAGGGTGGGGAGTTAATGTGTAGATTATTAATAATCCTTCAACTCTCCAGCCATGAGCTGCTGGCCCAAGGGCAGCCTGCTTGTCAGTCCTTTCAGCTCCCACTCATGCTCCTGCCTGCTGCTCTCTCCTGTCATTACCCTTTCCACCTTCTTCCCTTCGCCAGTAATCTGATTGATTTGAGAATGTATTTCTTACAACGTGGATGTCAGTTTATCATTGAACACAGTGAACTTACTTTATTATGGCATTGAAAAATAAATATCCAGTTCTAACTGTTGTTTCCTGACCTGCATATAGGTTTCTCGAGAGGCAGGTCAGGTGGTCTGATATTCCATCTCTTTCAAAATTTTCCACAGTTTATTGTGATCCACACAGTCAAAGGCTTTGGCATAGTCAATAAAGCAGAAATAGATTTTTCTGGAACTCTTTTGCTTTTTCGTTGATCCAGCGGATGTTGGCAATTAGATCTCTGATTCCTCTGCCTTTTCTAAAACCAGCTTGAACATCTGGAAGTT
Source organism: Oreotragus oreotragus (assembly GCA_006410675.1). Classification (NCBI taxonomy): domain Eukaryota; kingdom Metazoa; phylum Chordata; class Mammalia; order Artiodactyla; family Bovidae; genus Oreotragus; species Oreotragus oreotragus. The sequence continues at coordinate 33,332 of SJYX01014450.1, forward strand.
CACGGTTCACGTATTGCTGAAGCCTGGCTTGTAGAATTTTGAGCATCACTTTGCTAGCGTGTGAGATGAATGCAATTGTGTGGTAGTTTGAGTATTCTGTGGCATCATAGCTTATGTTAATAATACAGTAATGAAATAGGACCCAATTTGAGAACATAAACATTGCAAGTTTAAAAAAATAAATACACAATAAAATTAGTCTTTTAATTTCATGTACGATTCTGTGAATTTTAACCCATGTATAGGTTTGTATAATTGCTATCACAGTCAGTATGGAATATCCTTCAGCCCCCCAGAATTTCTGGTTTTCCTTTGTAGTCACATCCTTCTTCTACCCTAAATACTTGGCAACCACTGATCTGTCAGTGTAGTTTTGTTTTGTCAATAATGTTGTATAAATGGAATCATACAGTTTGTAGCCTTTGAGACGAACTTCTTTCATTCACATAATTATTTTGCAGTTGAGCCAGTCTGTTGTGTATATCAATAGTTTGTTCCTTGTTATTGCCGGGTGATATTCTCTTGTTATCAGTGTATCAGTTTGCTTATCCATTTACCTATTTATTTATTGCAAGACATTTGGGTTGTATAGTTTCTTCTGGTTGTGAATAGAGTTGCTGTGAACATTTTTCTGCTAGTTTTTGTGTGGATACAGGTTATCCTTTCTGTAGGATAAATTCCTAGGAGTGGGATTGCTGGGTCATATGGTAAGTGTATATTTACCTTTATAAGTTACAGCTAGACTGTTTGCTTGTGGGATTGTGCCATTTTGTATTGCCACTAGCAATGTATGATGGTTTTAGCTGTTCAGAATCTTTGTCAACACTTGGTACTGTCAGTATTGTAGCCATTCTGATGTTTGTGGGTAGTGGTATCTCATCATGCTTTTAATTTGCCTTTTCTTCCTACCTCATGTTGGTGAACATCTTTTTCATGTGCCAAATTGCCTTTTTATATCTTACTTGGTTGAGTGTCTGTTCAAGTCTTTTTCCCATTTAAAACTTCTGTTTGCTTTCTTTATTGAGTTGTAAGAGTTTGGGGGTTTTTTGTTTTTATTCTTGCTACAAGTCATTTGATACTTTCTCCCTGTCAATAGTTTGTCTTTTTATTGTTTTAACAATACTTGCAGAACAAAAAATTTCAGTTTTGATGGAGCCCATTTTATCATTTTTTTTTCTTTTATAGCTCATGCTTTTGGTGTTAGGTTGAAAACTGTTTAAATCTCAGATGACATTTTTTTTCCTTACATTTCATTCTGCTATACCCTTTTTCTTTGAATTATTGTGGTGCTTTGGAAATGAAATGATACGGCAAGAAACTTGTCTCCTAAAGTAAAGGTTGGTGTTGAATGTTAACAATGGCTTAAGAAAATCAGGACTTAGAACCACATATAGTATTATTTTTACTATTACTATTACTATTACTATAAACATTCATATTGAGGAACTTTTTGCAAAGGGAAGGAACAAAAATGTCTGGTTTGTCTCTTTAAGTTAAAGGGCCCCTAATCCTGGCTGTGATATCAGAATCACCTGGGTAGCTCTTTAAACAAGAATACCCAAGATTCTCTTTCTCTCAGATCCTTTGTGGGCCCCCGAATTTTTGTATGTGTGTTACGCACTCGGTTGTGTTCAACTGTGCGGCCCCATGAAACTGTGGCCAGCCAGGCTCTTCTGTGCATGGAGTTCTCCAGACAAGAATGCTGAAGTGGGTTGCTATTTCCTTCTTCAGGGGATATTCCTGATCCAGTTCTCCTTCATTGCAGGTAGATTCTTTACCATCTGAATTTCCAGAGAAGCTTTTTAAGATAGACTCTATTTTTTAAAGCAGTTTTTGATTCACAGCAAAATTGAGCAAAAGGTATAGAGATTTCCTATATGCCCACTGGCACATGTACAGTCTCCCCTACCACAAGCATCCCTGCCTGAGTGGTGCAGTTGTTACAGTACTGAACTTGGAACATTGACTTCCCATTATCACCCACAGTCCATTATTTACATGATGTTTATTCTTGGTGGTGTTTATTCTATGCGTCTTGGCAACTGTTTAATGAAATACCATTACAGTAGCATACAGAATATTTTCACTGCCCTAAAAATCTTCTGTATTCTGCATATTCATTTTTCCTTTCACCCTAAGCCCTGGCAACCACTGATCTTTTTACAGTCTCGTTAGTTATGCCTTTTCCAGAATGTCATGTGATTGGAATCATATCGTACGTAACCTTTTCAGATTGACTTCTTTCACGTTGTAGTATGTACTTAAGGTTCCTCTGCATCTTTTTTTTTTTTTTCATGGGTTTGATAGCTCATTTCTTTCTAGTGCTGAGTGATATTCCATTGTCTGGATGTACTGCAGTTTATTTATTCACCTACTGAACGGCATCTTCTTGCTTCCGGGTTTTGGCAGTGACAGGTAAAGCTTCTATAAACATTAGTGTGGGGGATTTTATGTCGACATATGTTGTCAGCTCTTTTGGTATTTACTCTGGGAAGCATAATTTTCTGGATCACATAGTAAGAGTATGTCTAGTTTTGTAAGAAACTGCCACTGTCTTCCCAGGTGGGTGTATCATTTTGTATCCCTCCCAGCAGTGATTGAGTGTTCGCTCCTATTGCTCTGCATCCTCACCAAATTTGGTGTTGTCCTTGTTTGGGATTTTGGCCATTCTAATAGATGTGTGGTGGCATCTGATTATTTTAATTCAGACATTGAACATCTTTTTATATGCCTATTTGCTATCTATCTGAATATCTTTTTGGTGAGGTGTCCAGGTCTTGCCAGTTTTAAAAGTTGAATTTTTATTTTCTTATTGCTGAGTTTTAGAAATTCTTTGTGTATTTTGATTGACAGTCCTTTATCAAGTGTATTGAAATTAAAAGATGCTTACTCCTTGGAAGGAAAGTTATGACCAACCTAGACAGTATATTAAAAAGCAGAGACATTACTTTGCCAACAAAGGTCCGTCTAGTCAAGGCTATGGTTTTTCCAGTGGTTGTGTGTGGATGTGAGAGTTGGACTATAAAGAAAGCTGAGTGCAGAAGAATTGATGTTTTTGAACTGTGATGCTGTGAGTAAACTCTGGGAGTTGGTGATGGACAGGGAGGCCTGGGGTGCTGCAGTCCATGGGGTTGCAAAGAGTTGGACACAACTGAGGGACTGAACTGAACTGATGGCTGATTCACTGTACAGAGTTTCGCCATCTTTGGCTGCAAAGAAAATATCAATCTGATTTTAGTATTGACCATCCGGTGATGTCTATGTATAGAGTTGTCTCTTGGGTTGTTGGAAAAAGGGTTTTGCTACGACCAGCATGTTCTCTTGACAGAACTCTGTTATCCTTTGTCCTGCTTCATTTTGTACTCCAAGGCCAAACTTGCCTGCTTTTCCGGGTATCTATTGATTTCCTACTTTTGCATTCTAATTTTCTTTGATGAAAAGGACATCTTTTTCTGATGTTAGTTCTAGAAGGTTTTGTAGGTCTTCATAGAACTGGTCAACTTCAGCTTCTTTGGCTTCAGTGGTTGGGCATAGACTTGGATTACTGTGATGTTGAATGGTTAGCCTTGGAAACGCACTGAGATCATTCTGATGTTGAATGGTTAACGCCTTGGAAACGCACTGAGATCATTCTGATGTTGAATGGTTAGCCTTGGAAACGCACTGAGATCATTCTGTCATTTTGGGGACTGCACTCAAGTACTGCATTTTGGACTCTTTTGTTGACTATGAAGTTTACTCCATTTTTCCTAAGGGATTCTTGTCCACAATAGTAGATATAATGGTCATCTGAATTAAATTCACCTGTTGCCGTCCATTTTAGTTAACTGATTGCTAAGATGTTGATGTTCACTCTTGCCAGCTCCTGCATGACCACAACCAATTTGCCTAGATTCATGGACCCAACATTCCAGGTTCTATGCAATATTGTTCTTTACAGCATCGGACTTTACTTTCACCACCAGAAACATCCACAGCTGAGCATTTTTTCTGCTTTGGCCCAGCCACGTCACTCTTTCTGGAGCTATTTGTAATTGTCCTCTGCTCTTTCCCAGTAGCATATAGGGCACCTTCCAACTGGGCATGAGGTGGGGCGCTCATATCTTTTTGGCTTTTCATACTGTCCATGGGGTTCTTCAGGAAAGAATATTGGAGTGGGTTGCCATTTCCTTCTCCAGTGGACCATATTTTGTCAGAACTCTTCACTATGACCCATCCTTCTTGGGTGGTCCTGCGTGGCATGGTTCACAGCTTCGTTGTGTTACACAAGACCCTTTGCCATAAAACAAACTGAAGAGATTAAGAAGAGCTGGCAAGTACACACAGAACAACTACGCAAGAAAGGTCTTAACAACCTAAATAACCACGATGGTGTGGTCACTCACCTGGAGCCAGACATCCTGGAATGTGAAGTTAAGCAGGCCTTAGGAAGTATCACCGGGGAAGGCAATGGCACCCCACCCCAGTACTCTTGCCTGGAAAATCCAATGGACGGAGTAGCCTGGTGGGCTGCAGTCCATGGGGTCGCTAACAGTGGGACAGACTGAGCGACTTCACTTTCACTTTTCTCTTTCCTGCATTGGAGAAGGAAATGGCAATCCACTCCAGTATTCTTGCCTGGAGAATCCCAGGGATGGGGGAGCCTGGTGGGCTGCCGTCTATGGGGTCACACAGAGTCGGACACGACTGAAGTGACTTAGCAGCAGTAGCAGCAGCAGTAGGAAGTATCACTACAAACAAAGCTAGCGGAGGTGATGAAATTCCAGCTGAACTATTTAAAATCCTAAAATATTATGCTGTTCAAGTGCTGCACTCATTGTGTCAGCAAAATTTGAAAACTCAGCAGTGGCCACAGGACTGGGAAACGTTTTCATTTCAATCTCAAAGAAGAGCAATGCCAAAGAATGTTCAAAGTACTGTACAACTGTGCTCATGTCACATACTAGCAAGATTATCTTCAAAATCTTTCAAGCTAAGCTTTAGCAACCAAGAATTTCCAGATGTACAAGCTGGGTTTAGAAAGGGTAGAGGAACCAGAGATTAAATTACCAACATTTGTTGGATCATAGAGAAAACAAGAGAATTCCAGAAAGACATCTGCTTCATTGACTACACTAAAGCCTTTGACTGTGTGGATCACAACAAACTGTGGAAAATTCTGAAAGAGATAGGAGTAACAGACCATCTTATCTGTCTCCTGAGAAACCTGTATGGGAGTCAAGAAGCAATAGTTAGAACCAGACATGGAATAACTGATTGGTTCCAAATTGGGAAAGGAGTACGATAAGGTTGTATATTGTCACTCTGCTTATTTAACTTATATGCAGAGTCAGTCAGCTCAGTTGCTCAGCCATGTCCGACTCTTTGTGACCCCATGAACTGCAGCATGCCCAGGCTTTCCCGGTGAAATGCTGGGCTGAGTGAATCACAAGCTGGAATCAAGATTGCTGGGAGAAATATCAACAGCTTATGACATGTAGATGATATTCAACAGATATGCAGATGATACCACTCTAATGGTAGAAAGTGAAAAGGAACTAAAGAACCTCTTGATGAGGGTGAAAGAGGACAGTGAAAAAGCTGGCTTGAAGGTCAACATTCAAAAAACTAAGATCATGGCATCTGGCCTTGTCAGTTCATGGCAAATAGAAGGGGAAAAAGTGGAAGCAATGACAGATTTTCTTGGGCTTCAAAATCAGTGTGGATGGTGACTGCAGCCCTTGGAAGGAGAGCTATGACAAACCTAGACACAGTGTTAAAAAGCAGAGCCGCTTTGCCACAAAGGTCCGTATAGTCCAAGCTATGGTTTTTCAAGTAGTCATGTACAGGTGTGAGAGTTGGACCATAAAGAAGGCTGAGTACCAAAGAACTGATGCTTTCAAATTGTGCTGGAGAAGACTCTTGAGAGTCCATTAGACTGCAAAGAGATCAAACAAGTTGATCTTAGAGGAAATCAACCCTGAATATTCACTGGACGGTCTGACGCTGAAGCTGAAGCTTGAATACTTTGGCCAGCTGATGTAAAGAAGTGACTCATTGGGAAAGACCCTGATGCTGGGAAAGATTGAAGGTAAAAGGAGAAAGGGGCAGCAGAAGATGAGATGGTTAGATAGCATCACCAACTCAATGGACATGAATTTGAGCAAATTCCGGAGATAGTGGAGAACAGAAGAGCCTGGCATGGCAGTCCATGGAATTGTAAAGAGTCAGACACGACTTAGCAACTGAACAACAACAAATAGTTGATCCATGGTGTTGTATGGCAGAAACCAGCACAACATCATAGAACAATTATCGCCCAGTTAAAAATAAATGGTTTAAAAGGCCAGCTATCCTTGATTCATAGTCCAGATGTTTTTGTTGTTGTTTAGTCGGTAAATCGTGTCCGACTTCCTTTGCAACCCAGTGAACTGGAGCCTGCCAAGCGCCTCTCTCCATGGGATTTCCCAGGCAAGAATACTGGAGTGGGTTGCCATTTCCTTCTCCAGGGCATCTTCCCAACCCAGGGATTGAACCCTCATCTCCTGCCTTGCAGGTGGATTCTTTACCAGTGAGCCACCCAGGAAGCCCCACAGTCCTGATACTAAGGCCAGCGACGTCACGCGCCTCAGGCTGTAGCAGTCCACGGGTAAAAGGAGGTGCACAATGCATTCTTTTGGAATGAATGATAGAGTTTCTATCACAACTATAGAATTATAGAGTTGGAAAGTCTTTAGAGAGCAATGAATTTCAAACTTTATGGTCATAGCTCACATCAGGAAAAACATTTTCCTTTGTGATCCATTACCTGTCTATGTGAAACAAGTTTTTTATAAAGCATGACATATCTTTAAATGCATGATACACTCTTATATCTCCTATTTTTCTTAATCTATTGTATTTCTTTTTGAGAGATGGTAATTAAATTTTTATTCAGAACAACTATAATGGCTGACAAAAATTAAACTAATCCCCAAACTATTTGCTTCAATTGGAAACTAATAGTAGTGGATTGGGGAGAAGGCACTAAAAGGTGAAAGTCTTAGCATTCTGACAACAGATAAAAGGCATGAAAATGATCAGTGTGCTCTCAGAATAATCTAGAGATGGAATATTTACAGTTAATGCACAGAAGAAAGAAAAAAAAACACATAAGCCCAAATCACACAAATTTAAATTCACTTAATTACATAGTTGTAAGCACTTTTCTGGACAAAATTTCACCATTCTTAAAGTAGGAGTGTTCAAAAATATTTCTTTATATAAGCTAAAAGGAAATAAAGATGACCCAATTGCCCTGGTTAAGGAGAAGTCATATAATAATCAGTCTATTTTCAAAACCCAGAGAAACCCAGAAACTCTGCCAATAAAATTAAAGGGACAAAAACCAAGACTGGCCAAAACTGGCAACCAGTTGTACAGGAAGACAGCAGATCACTCCTCATCCTCACTTCACTGTTAAAAGCCACTGCACTGGGGACTGATGTTAGGTCCTTTCCACACTCTAATAACCTGGATCCTGGCCATTGCAGTGTCAATTTCTGTTTGTTGGGTCCTGTGGAATTTCCCTGAATGCTGTGGTCTAGTCAGCACTTAGGTCAATATGATGGGAATTGCCTGCAGTTTGAAGACACGCTTCCTGGCCTGAGGGTATAATTTGTACACTCTTCTTTAGCTTCAGGGACAAATGCACTCTGGTCAAGTATATCCAGAATGGTTGCAGGGATAATGTGTGACTTTTAACAGGGGACATGTAAGAGTTTTGACAATTCAAGATTAACAACCGAAGCCTGCTCATTTTGACCCAAATTTTCTAAACCTGTGACATGTAGGGGATCCACTGGGGCTGGATGAAGTTTCCATTGACAGAGCTGTCACTGAAGGAATTACTGAGGACCAGAGAACAGGCACTGGGAGCCTTGTGAGTGTATTTAGCAAATTTCTGGGCCATAAAAATCTCCTCATAAGGCCCTCAAAGATTTTATCCAGTTGTATGGACAAGAGTTGTATGGTCTAACAGTTTTCTGAAATCATCATAGAACTCAAGATTTTTTAATAAACCAGATCCTGGGAAATTAACTTCCAAGGGTGGGCAGGGTAGGGTAAGGGTACATGGATATTTCAAGGGTTTACATTCACTGTGACCATACTTTACCATCATCCCCTTCTTCTAGACTCTTTTTGGACTTCTAAACCAGTTTTCGGGGAAGGCAATGGCACCCCACCCCAGTACTCTTGCCTGGAAAATCCAATGGACAGAGTAGCCTGGTGGGCTGCAGTCCATGGGGTCGNTTAGAACCACATATAGTATTATTATTACTATTACTATTACTATTACTATAAACATTCATATTGAGGAACTTTTTGCAAAGGGAAGGAACAAAAATGTCTGGTTTGTCTCTTTAAGTTAAAGGGCCCCTAATCCTGGCTGTTATATCAGAATCACCTGGGTAGCTCTTTAAACAAGAATACCCAAGATTCTCTTTCTCTCAGATCCTTTGTGGGCCCCCGAATTTTTGTATGTGTGTTACGCACTCGGTTGTGTTCAACTGTGCGGCCCCATGAAACTGTGGCCAGCCAGGCTCTTCTGTGCATGGAGTTCTCCAGACAAGAATGCTGAAGTGGGTTGCTATTTCCTTCTTCAGGGGATATTCCTGATCCAGTTCTCCTTCATTGCAGGTAGATTCTTTACCATCTGAATTTCCAGAGAAGCTTTTTAAGATAGACTCTATTTTTTAAAGCAGTTTTTGATTCACAGCAAAATTGAGCAAAAGGTATAGAGATTTCCTATATGCCCACTGGCACATGTACAGTCTCCCCTACCACAAGCATCCCTGCCTGAGTGGTGCAGTTGTTACAGTACTGAACTTGGAACATTGACTTCCCATTATCACCCACAGTCCATTATTTACATGATGTTTATTCTTGGTGGTGTTTATTCTATGCGTCTTGGCAACTGTTTAATGAAATACCATTACAGTAGCATACAGAATATTTTCACTGCCCTAAAAATCTTCTGTATTCTGCATATTCATTTTTCCTTTCACCCTAAGCCCTGGCAACCACTGATCTTTTTACAGTCTCGTTAGTTATGCCTTTTCCAGAATGTCATGTGATTGGAATCATATCGTACGTAACCTTTTCAGATTGACTTCTTTCACGTTGTAGTATGTACTTAAGGTTCCTGTGCATCTTTTTTTTTTTTTTCATGGGTTTGATAGCTCATTTCTTTCTAGTGCTGAGTGATATTCCATTGTCTGGATGTACTGCAGTTTATTTATTCACCTACTGAACGGCATCTTCTTGCTTCCGGGTTTTGGCAGTGACAGGTAAAGCTTCTATAAACATTAGTGTGGGGGATTTTATGTCGACATATGTTGTCAGCTCTTTTGGTATTTACTCTGGGAAGCATAATTTTCTGGATCACATAGTAAGAGTATGTCTAGTTTTGTAAGAAACTGCCACTGTCTTCCCAGGTGGGTGTATCATTTTGTATCCCTCCCAGCAGTGATTGAGTGTTCGCTCCTATTGCTCTGCATCCTCACCAAATTTGGTGTTGTCCTTGTTTGGGATTTTGGCCATTCTAATAGATGTGTGGTGGCATCTGATTATTTTAATTCAGACATTGAACATCTTTTTATATGCCTATTTGCTATCTATCTGAATATCTTTTTGGTGAGGTGTCCAGGTCTTGCCAGTTTTAAAAGTTGAATTTTTATTTTCTTATTGCTGAGTTTTAGAAATTCTTTGTGTATTTTGATTGACAGTCCTTTATCAAGTGTATTGAAATTAAAAGATGCTTACTCCTTGGAAGGAAAGTTATGACCAACCTAGACAGTATATTAAAAAGCAGAGACATTACTTTGCCAACAAAGGTCCGTCTAGTCAAGGCTATGGTTTTTCCAGTGGTTGTGTGTGGATGTGAGAGTTGGACTATAAAGAAAGCTGAGTGCAGAAGAATTGATGTTTTTGAACTGTGATGCTGGAGAAGACTTTTGAGAGTGCCTTGAACTGCGAGGAGATCCAACCAGTCCATCCTAAAGGAGATCAGTCCTGGGTGTTCATTGGAAGGACTGATGCTGAAGCTGAAACTCCAATATTTTGGCCACCTAATGCTAATAACTGACTCATTGAAACAGACCCTGATGGTGGGAAAGACTGAAGGTGGGAAGAGAAGGGGATGACAGAGGATGAGGTGGTTAGATGGCATCACCGACTCAATGGACATGGGTTTGGGTGGACTCTGGGAGTTGGTGATAGACAGGGAGGCCTAGCGTGCTGTGGTTCATGGGGTCTCAAAGAGTTGGAATTGACTGGCGGTTCATGGGGTCTCAAAAGAGTCCGACTTGACTGAGTGACTGAATTGAATTGAATCAGGCATATGTATCTTTTGTAAATATTTTCTTCCAGTCTGTCTTCTCGTTCTCTTGATTGAAATCTCTCAGTCTCTGTAGGATTCTGTCTCTTTGCCAGGTTTATGATCTATTGTTTTAAATTACTGTGTCTTGCTTTATCCTTTGCAAGGCTAGTTGCTTTGCATAGTCACCAGTTTTCAGCTACTACTGTAGCCTCTTGTCACAGCTGGTACATCATCTTGCTCTCAGCTTCCATGATCTTGTTAAACTTGTTCTTCATCGTCTCATTCACATTCCAGCTCTTTATCTGCATAATGTTCATATAGATTTTTAAGTAATGGATCTGGTCACAATATGATTGGCAGGACCCTTTGGTCTGATACCACCTTTATCTCAGGGTCCTTCTCCTTTGCCTTTGCTAGTGCAGAAACTAATTATGGTTTTGGTAGAGTGTGAGATTAATAATGTTACGTATCCCCCACTTTCTGTTTCAAACTTTCTGTGTTGTTATGTTAATGATTTGTAAGATAAAGGTTAAATGTTTTGTCATTTTATGCGTGTTTTGCTTTATATGCCAGCTTAGTCTTGAAAAAGCAGTTTTGATGTTCATAAACATTAAATTTTCATGTCATTCCTACCATTTTATTGTATGTTTGGACAAATCTTTCACTTTTCATATATCAGTACAAAGATACTTTTCTGAAACAGTTTTAAAGGGACAATTTCTTGCTCATAGAGTGATCTATGTTTTGTCATTTTATGCGTGTTTTGCTTTATATGCCAGCTTAGTCTTGAAAAAGCAGTTTTGATGTTCATAAACATTAAATTTTCATGTCATTCCTACCATTTTATTGTATGTTTGGACAAATCTTTCACTTTTCATATATCAGTACAAAGATACTTTTCTGAAACAGTTTTAAAGGGACAATTTCTTGCTCATAGAGTGATCTGAATAAGAGATGATTGCAGCAAGTATATTTAAGGGCATTTTTATCTTTCATCTTTTAGTCATATCTCTGTGTGTGATCATTCAAAAATAAATACAACAAAATTAACTCTTAATAGCAACTTCCTTTCTGCTGAGTAGAATTCACTGTTACTGATCTGTCAGGATAATTTTTTGAAGTATAATGCAAATAAAGCAGTGTTATCATGTATAACACACTGTACTAGTTGGTTATATTTTAATTTTGTTCAAAGGCAATATCTTGCTGATATATTTTTAGAGTATAATTAGTGGTTATAGGAAACTTGCCTTATTTTATAACTTTTAAATTTAATAGGTAAATTTTTCATTTATTCAGCAAATATACCAAGCACATTTTTGCATTCTTAAATCAGAATGACTTTATAAATAGAGTTAACATATAACTTGCTTTTATAACAAAGGGAATATTTTCACTTCAGTTCAGTTCAGTCGCTCAGTCGTGTCCGACTCT
>SJYX01014451.1:0-17063 GCA_006410675.1 Oreotragus oreotragus
AACCTGATAGCTCTGTGTCATGATTATTTAAAATCCCCTATTATGACATCCTCTCAGGAAGTCACAGCAGTAAACCTGTAACATTTTAACCTTCTAATAATCAACACAAAAGAGGAGAGAGTTTACCATGGATAAACAGTGGATCTTGTTAAATATTTCATACCTTTCTTTGTTTGGCTTAACGTTGATATCACCAATGACATGGATGTCTGCAAATTTTATCCTAAATTTGCTCAGAAGGGAAGCCATTCTGAAAATACAAGATAGAAATGCTTCATCATTGAATATATAACTATTTTCAATCAAAGAGTTTTGTGTTGAAAACATCAAAAGCAATCATGTCTTATTTCAGCTTAGCTTTTAGACAAAGGCTTTGGTTAGTATTTGATTTCCATTGTAGCACTTGATGAATATGGATAAATGTGGACCAGATTATTCCACCAAAGGCAAAGAGAAATTTCTGTAGGTGCAGTCACTGGAAACAGCAAATCCAGCTCTGCATTCATGTTTCAGGGAAAAGGTTGGGAAAAGGTTTCTCATTTGGGAAAAAGAGAACAAGTCTCAATACCTATTGATGATTGCTGATAATGTTTATAGAGTTACTGACAATCTACTGACAAACCAATAATTATTATATATTATATCGTTGTGGATAAAAGTCTTTCCCCCTAGCAACTGAACGTTTTTTGATGTAATTTCAAAGTTACAAAACATTATAAGGATAGTGCAAAGAAAGCTCAGATTCACTAGTTGTTTATGTTTTGCCCCATTTGATCTGTCATTCTCTTTTTCTCTGTCTATATCTCTCTATATCATTTTTGCTTGCTGGCTTCCTACGTCCTACCTATTTGCCATTTTAAAGTAAGTTGCACATATCAGGCCCCTTTAACCTCTAAGTTCTTCAGTGAATATTTCTTAAGAGCAAGGACATTCTCTTTTATAAACAGAGTACAGTTTCTGAAATCAAGAAATTTAACATGGGTGCCCTGCTACTATCTTGTCCACCAACCATTTTCAAATTTCATCACTTGTCTCCATAAGGTACTGGAGGCTTTAAGAAAATATAAATTATTGTAGACCTCATATTAGTTTCCATTTTACTATAATTTTCTTTAAGAGGAATTAGATATATATAATAACTTTCTAAGAAGGTGAAGATGAAGGTGAAGTCACTCAGTCGTGTCCGACTCTTTGCGACCCCGTGGACTGTAACCTACTAGGCTTCTCTGTCCACAGGATTCTCCAGGCAAGAATACTGGAGTGGATTGCCATTTCCTTCTCCAGGGGATCTTCCCAACCCAGGGATCGAACCCGGGTCTCCCGCATTGGAGGCAGACGCTTTAACCTCTGAGCCGACAATGTGAAAAAAAGACTAAGAGCTGAAGAATTGATGCTTTTGAACTGTGATGTTGGAGAAGACTCTTGAGAGTCCCTTGGACAGCAAGGAGATCCAACCAGTCCATTCTAAAGGAGATCAGTCCTGGGTGTTCTTTGGAAGGACTGATGCTAAAGCTGAAACTCCAATACTTTGGCTACCTGATGTGAAGAGTTGACTCATTGGAAAAGACCCTGATACCGGAACAGATTAAAGGCAGGAGGAGAAGGGGACAACAGAGGATGAGATGGTTGGATGGCATCACTGACTTGATGGACATGAATTTGAGCAAGCTTTAGGAGTTGGTGATGGACAGGGAAGCCTGGCACACTGTAGTCCATGGGGTCACAGGGTCGGACACGACTGAGCAACTGAACTGAACTGAACTGAAGAGCCAGTCATTATTTTGTGATTTCTGGAAGTAGCCATTCCAGGAAAGGCCAGGACTTAGGCATGCCATGAGGGACTACAGGCTGCCAAAAGTCATTCTCCAGATTTCCTCCAGAGCTCTTTGGATGCACCACACTCTTGGCATGCTTGTTGCTCTCACAACTAGAGATCAACTCTCCATGACTAAATAAATAAGAAAGGAACAGTCTTAGCACCATGGGACTTGGCTTATTTATTTATTTTAATCAGAAGAGTTACCAACAGTCACCCATATAAACACTTTCAAACTACAAGTGAGAAACTGGGGGGGACCCAGATCGGTACAGTAACTGTTGCAAAGTCCTGCATCTTGTCAGTGGCAGAGCTGGGGCCTGGACAGGGTGCCATCTCTCTGTTCTCTTCTAAGTGTGCTAGGCTAGAGGGACTGCCTCGAATTAACAGGTTTGAATCTCCCAGAAGAAACTGGACAGAATTTGGACACAGATGCCTTCAGGCTCTTCCTTTCTTGGATGCATTTACTAGTCAGAACAAAATAAACATGATACAAGATAATGATGCTCTCACTGAAGACCTGAGATGGGCTTCCATGCCAAATGCTTGTTGAAAGCATTGGTGGAAGGGGATAAAAGGACTTGAAGACAATGATTAGAAAAGTCACGCAGATAATTTATTGACAGAAACCAAGCAAGCCTAATAAGGCCTAGCGTGGTGACTTTTTGTCTTTAAATTTATTGTGCCTCAAAGACACTTAAAGTTTTTTTTTTTAATTAAAGCATTCAAGCAACAAACATCAAAAATGCTTCAACACAAGTGATAAATTACTTACGCAATTTTTTCTTCTTCAATGCGATTGATCTTCCCTCCAACATAGATTCTTAATTTACAGTCTTTCCATTTTTTTCTGAGAGTCAAGATGTAGGGGATAAGGAGTGTTAACCCTGAAAAAAAGATTAAATTATGACAGAAAGGATGAGCATATCCAATTGAAAGGAAATGAATAGCTTTATATCTGTATTCATTCCCACACTCATAGCTCCTAAATAATTTAAATCTTTGGAGAACACGGAAATGTTATTCTTTAACTGATACCATTTTCATATACCTTCCCATGCAGTTTGTTAAATTTATCAACAAGAAATTCTGCTCTCTGGTGTATATTCTGGAATTTTTTACCTCCATCATCAAACAACCACCAAACATCAATTGTGCCTTTTCCTTGCTTCTTTTTAAATTGGGTGCTGGCTTCCACCAGTTTCTGGTTGAACTCCCCAATGTGCATTGACTGGATTGTGTTAATGCTGCTATCTGTAAGGAAAGAGAAAGTAGTACATCCATTTGTTTTTTGAGGAAAGAAACAAAGTAACTTGCCAATAAATCTATTCAGGAAAATAGAAGAAGGGTCATGACTTTGTGTTTTTTATGCTTATGGGAAAATAGTGAGCCCTATTTGCCACAAAAGAAAAGATAAAGGTCAAATCCCACAATAATTTAGATCACCTTCCATAGTTCAGAAAAATTTGATATTGATCTTATGATTACAGCTTTTATTATAGAGTAGTGAATTTTTTCAGATCCTTAGTAATCTCAGTGCAGAATTATTATTTAGACATGTAGCAATGCTAATTGATACAAAACCCAAACTATCCTCATTTTCCTAAATTTCATATATACCTCAGGTTACAATATCAGATGTACTTAAAAGTATCAATAGAACACGTAGTTATTGGTTTTCTAGAGATAACCAAAAGAATCAGAGGTATTCCTTCGCTAGACAATATGTTCCTCTGAGCACAGTTTTGGTATGAGTTCCAGAAATGTCTGGATTATAAAGGTTGCCAGGGACCGTGAGCATCTCAACTCTCCGTGACCCTTTGGTCCTAACATGGGCCTGGCTTACTCTGCTGCTTTCTTTCCCTGGCATCTTGTGAGTCTAAGGTAAAGCCACTTGAGCTATTTGAACCTCTGTGAATGAGATGAAAAAGCCAGGAAACATGGATTCAAATGACCTCTTCTTGCGTTACAGTGAAGGGTGTACATAAAGTACTTAAAAATATGGTAATGCTATTTCCACCCTAACATGGACACAGTGAAAATGTACCAGGGAAGTAGGGCACTGTCATTCCTATTCGCCAGTAGGGGTTTCTTTGCTCCACCCTATGTATGATTTCTCATTTGAAAGCTGTGACTTCACTGGTCTGTTTCAAAGCGGTGGAGTCAGCGTCGTGCTTAGCGCAGAGTGACAGCCTCATTAGAGCTTCCTCTCTGATCTAAGAGGGTCTCAGGATGCTTTGTTCTGTCTCTTGCTGTTTCCAAGGTTGGGCTGGTCAGTTCTGAAGCAATTATCTTGTATTGTTTCTATCTCAGGACCGCTAAAGGAGAAAGTAAATATCTTTACCAAGTGGGCCAGACTCTGCCCCCACTTACAAGCAGATCAGAGCATCCAGAGGACTCCTGTATGAGTGCCTAGAGGCCGAGCTGGTCCTAATCTAGAACTCCAAGGAGTCCTCAACTGACAAAAGCCCAGAGCAGTAAAGGGGCCCACTATCAGAGCTGTGCTTGAAAATTTAGGCATTGAAACAAAACATAACATAATTTTGCTTTTCTGAACAATGAGACATGTTGACTTTCAGAGATGTATGTTTTTGCCAGAAGTATTGTCATGCAGAAACAGAGTTCCAGAATAAATAAGTTCCACTTTCACTAACAAGGACCTTATTACTTCTCTCCTCCCCAACAGCTAGAGAAGAGTATGGGCTATGACTTCTAAATTTCCCATTGCTTCTCAGGTTGTACTGTTGCACAGAGCAGATTCAATGGGTAGTTAATTCTTCTCATGACTACACCAAACAATTGAAAAGGAAAGACGATAGTAGTTAGCATCCAGAGGGTCTTATTCTAATATTTATACCTGGAAAGGCTTGATGTACCTCCAACTTAAGATTCAAACACATCATTTTTCTAGAAAATGTCATTTTAAGGCAAGCAATACCTAGTAGGTTCTCCCCTAGGAAATCAAATATTTCTGGCACCCAAGGGTACCTCTAACTATTTGAAGGGGAGAAATGTTTTGGTTTCTCATGCTATGTAGATATACAAAAATGTTGTATTACAGGTTAAATTTGGTCCTTGGGTCATAGTAGGGAAATAAGAAAACTGAACCAAACCTCTTCCAGAGTAAAGAGATGGCCTCTTTGAAAGATTGGGTCCTAGCAACCTAGACCATCAGCCTGCTAAGTCTCAATCTGGATCTTGCTACTTGACTTGGAAACCTTGCCAAAGAAATGATCTTTCCTGGGCTTCACACCAGTGAAGGACTTCATGAACTACAGGACTATTTGTGCGTGAAAGAAATGAACCTTAACGTTCTAATTTTCTACCAGCAGAGGTCGCTATGGACCTCATGAAAAAACTGTTTCTGTAAAGAGAGCAATTGTCAAAAAAAAAATCAGTCATTTGAATCACCTATTTATAAAACTTATAACAAGGTCTCATTCTGTGGTCCTCCATTCCTGGGATATACACTGAACATTCAGAGATAAGTGTACCATTTAGCCAAAATCTGCAGGTAATTAGTGTCAAGAAGTTCCAAGTCCAGAATTCTGGCTTGTGATAAAAATGTAGTTTTGAAATTAGAATTCTACCTGGATCCCTTACTTGCCTGTACCAGTCGACTTTCAGTCTCCTGAAATGTCTGCAAGGTGTGTGTGTGTACAGATAAACCAGTTTCGGGATTAGGTCGTGAACTTCTATCCCCTTTACATTTTAACTTAGAGCTTTTTTTTTTTTTTTGCTTCTTTGGCATTCAATCTGCTTAACCACTATATATCTTCATATGACACAGTAATATGTAATATCATGTAGTATCTTTATACTACATATTATTTTAAAACAGAGAGTTTTTACAGTAAGATGTTACAAAAGGGTGAATGTTGTTATTAAGTGACAATAGCTTCTACCTTTTAGCCATACTATCTTCTCTAAGGAAATGTCTTTTAGTCCTTACCTACACACAATGCCCCCAGTATCTTAGATATTGACTACTGACCCTTGAAGACTCATTTTGGCTCATTTTGTAACTTTTCTTATAAATCTTAAAAGCACTTACCTTTCTTAGGAGTTGGCTTCGTAATGTTCAGCTTGCCAGCTTTTTTAAACAAGCCTCGGATGCCTCCATTTCCTTCTTCACTTTCATTGTCTTTGATGGTGGCTTCCAAAGCCAGCCGCTCCTGTTCTAATTTCTCTAATTCCTCTAATGAAAGAAGACAAAAATCACTTACTTAACTTGGGACAACAAAGTTTCCAGGAATGGTCTTACTAATGATTTCAATATTGAAAATGGTGTGACTATGCAATTAAATGATTATTTATGCATAATATGATTTTTCTGAATGGTTTTTTAGAAGTAACACATATCAACAAATTGTATTCAGAAAGTAACAACTAGCTCAGAAAACTGGCTCTGTTAAGTTATAATACATGAGGACACTGAGTTTTTTATTTGTAAGGGCAAAGGGGGAGGATTATTTAATGCCACCTTTATTTACTACTGGCAAAACAAGATACCAGATCCACTGTATGTAAGATCTTGTACACTGAAAGCTACTGATTTACTGACCTAAGCTACCGGGGCCAAGATATTTTACAACTGGGAGTAACAAAATTACAGAAGTATGCTGAGTGTATATCAGACACACAGCAGTGCCTCCTGAATTGAAACATAAAACTAGAGAACAGGAACTAAAGAAAGAGAACCAGATCTGATAATAAACTTACAGTGAAAAATATTTACCACCACCAAGTCTTTCCAATAAGTAAAATACTTTCTGGAGTGACCAAAACAAAAGAAATAAAAGCTGACATTTCGGTGCGCCTGTCAGAGCCCACATTACTAAAAAGGGCCTCACGACACTTGAGTCTGCAGTAAGAGTCAAGCTCTATAAAATGTCCTGTCCAGGATTTAGACCCATTATCCAAGCTTTGATGCTGGGTCTGGATGCCTTTTATCTTTCCTGGATTCTGATGGTAACAGAAAGTTCCTAGCTGCATCCCTTGCTGGCCTCAATCTGCACAGTCATATGACTGTGTGAAAGACTGATGGACATTTTTGCTTACAGTGGTAAGGTGAGAGTCTTGTCAGATCCCTTCATCTTCTTGCCTGCTGAGAACAGAACCTTAGAAAATGAGCTAGGTTTGGAGGAAGAGCAGAAAACCTAGGTTCAGTGTTACAAAACACTGGAAGGGCTTCTGTAAATGTCAACCCTAGGAGCCCGTTGCCTTTTCTTTCTGGGAAGTGAAGCTATACAAACTCTAGATTTATCAATTATGTACTAACTAAATCTGTCAGGACAGTCACATCCCTATACGGTGTTGTTATTCAGCTACACAGAATTGTCTGGCCCCTTTCCAGGTCCCAGCGATTAATCTTTTGCCAGTGGCATGAGATTTAAGGTCAAATCATCCATGTGATTTCCCCAAAGCTTCAAAGGTTCTCAAGATCAGCAGGTATAGAAAATCTAAGAAATTAGATGAATGGCATTAAAGCTTAGACAAGAGCTGCTTACACCTGACTTTCGAGAGGTGAACACATGCTGTGTTGCCCTGGGGTCATAACCAATTACAGCTCTGCTGCCAGCTTCATGTGACATTGGGCAAGTCACTTACTTTTCCTATGCCTCTGATTTCCTATCTGTGAAATGGAAAATCGTAACCCCTTGCCTTTCCCACTCCCTAGCTTTGCAAAAAGAATAAGCAACAGGTCCTGCATGGTGCTTTGTTGCTCCTTAGAGAACAAAGCAATGAGTGCATTTCTATAGGCAGTGTATTTATGCAACGTCTGGAAGTGGGCTTAGTCATGCAAAGCAAATCAAGGACTTCGAGAAGCCTGGGAGTTATTTTAGAAGTTAATTATTAGTGTACTTTCTTCGGGTGCCAGGGTCTATGCTGCACATTATTCATTCCCAAACAACTCTGAGAAAGCGACTATTATTATCCTCATTTTGTAGGTGCAGAAACTCAGGCTCAGAAAGTTTAGGTAATTTGTCTAATGTCATCCAGCAAATCACAGGGTTCCAGTACAAAGGAGTCTGCTGCTGCTGCTGCTAAGTCGCTTCAGTCGTGTCTGACTCTGTGTGACCCCATAGTTGGCAGCCCATCAGACTCCCCCATCCCTGGGATTCTCTAGGCAAGAACACTGGAGTGGGTTGCCATTTCCTTCTCCAATGCATGAAAGTGAAAAGTGAAAGTGAAGTCACTCACCCCATGGGCTGTAGCCTACCAGGCTCCTCCGTCCCTGGGATTTTCCAGGCAAGAGTACTGGAGTGGGGTGCCATTGTCTTCTCTGCAAAGGAGTCTGCTTGACTCCAAATTCTGCATGCTATCAATGTGAAGACCTTCTGCTGTTGGCTTCTTGCTATTATTTCAGAGTTGTTTTATTAACCTCCAACTCTCTATCCTTAGATGAACGTAAACACTCAGGTACATGGTATAATGCCAAGCTAATTCCCCAAAACTTTGGTCCCTTCCAAACTGTCATTTTAAATAGAAGACCCTAAGGATACATATGGCAGGCTGCCCAGAGCAGTAGCTTCACTGTCCTGGGTGATGGCCCCCCAGCTGTTGCCCACTCTGTGGGGTGTTGCAAGGGGTCGGCTGTGGGGTAACCTATTCTTTGCAGTCATCTGGAAGGCAAGTATTTGCTGGCCCCTCTAGGGGCAACTGCAAAGTTTGCACTGGAGAGAGGATTCTTTTCCTTTTCTTTTCTCGGCAGGCTCCAGCATACCCTGTGATTAGCCACTAGTTGCCATGTTTTTTTTTTGTCCTCTAGTTTGGACAAAGGAAGGGAAAAATAAATTCTCCTTTGTAAAGGATTCGACTGGCTAAGTGAACTGGGAGCTACTCCAATAATGTGCTCGGAAAGTATGTGCAAAGCCCATCCTGGACAGAGCAAACTGCAAAATCCCAGGCCTGCGAGACAAAACCAGACTTTGTGTGAGCAAGTCAGATTCAGCAGTTTCCTCAAAGACGACAGAGCCAGAGGTTGACAGAGTCCATTCTAAAGGCTAAAGTCTGCCTGCTTGGACATCTTGGACTTTCAGATCCACACAGTGGTATGGTCACTCAAAGTGATTTTGCAAACTCTTATTAAAGTTAATTCTTAATTATGCACTTTGTAGGTGATCTGAGGCCTCCTTCTGTGCACTCCCTCCTTTCCTCTTTTCAGTGCTAAGTAGAAGTGACGTTTTGATGATCTGTTCTCCTGCATTATCTATGTGGCCTACTGCTTGCCTCTGTTTGCATGCGAAATCACAAGTAGACTTTGTCAAAACATTTCTTCCAACTGGAGCACTGGCTAGCTGACTTGTAAAAGTGTGCCTTTAATCACAGGAGAGATAAGGCAAGGGAATAGGAGTGGAGAGATGTGATGATTGCCATAAGGCTGCCTGAAAACCACTCATTTCATCACTGCTACCACGACCACGACCACCACCACCACCATTACACCGTGATAGTCAGGATTCACCGTGCTCTTTCCAGTAGTGTCTTATTTCACCCAGCATGAGTGCTAGGGTGAAAGCAGAGCTCGTAACATCCCTTCCGCCCCCATTTTACTGTGACGGAAACTTGGGTTTAGAGAGTTCAAGTGACTTGTCTGAGGTTGCATAGCTGGTGACCCCAGTCTTCTGTTTCCAGCTATAGTGTTCATCCCTCTACTGTCCTTCATCAGTGATGTGCTCTGACTTCCAATATCTCCCTGATGAAGCAATACCCAGTCTGCATGTTTGGAAAAAAAAAAAAACCATCCTCAAATTTCTCAGTCGAGAAATTTCTATAACATTTCATATTTTAATAATATTCTTCTTCAAACTTTATTCCACTAACTAAACTATGTGACATGGAATAGAGTTTTAAGATACATGTCTATTGTAACCCCACTAATCTGTAAACTCCTGGAGGGTAGCTTATGTCATATTTCATTACCACCACTTATTGAGAGTTTACTTTGTGTGAAGTACAATGCCAAACACCGTGCAGCCATCATATCCTTTAATCCAAAACAACAAACCTGTGAGGTAGGTATTACAGTTATTCCCATTAGAGTAATTGAATTTGAATCCAGATCTATCTGATTCCAAAGCCTATGCTTAGGCTTCCCAGACTCCCTCTCAAACATTCTTAGATGCGTTCATGCCTCACCAGTGCCCATCACCGCAATCACTCAAGAATATTTTGCTGAAATAAAAGAACAGCTCAATTCTGTTTCATGTGGTGGAATACATTTGACACAGTCATCTCTATAAAGGAAGAAAAACAAGCGAGAGCTGTCAGGGGTGGGGGTGTGTATAGTGTGTATGCATGGAGGGCTGTTGGTATAAAAGACACCGTTTGAAAGAAGGAGAGTTCATGCCTTGTACAGAGTTGCAAGAAGAGGGGCTGAGAGCAGCTAACAGTACAGATCAGGCTGGCACAGGACAGAGGTAGGACATGTGGGATTAACCCTAAAAATGAGAGACGAGGAAAGGGCTCCTTACCCTGGAATTGGCCACCATCTGGGCATTGGTATGACTCTGAATCTTAAACACTAGATAGTTTCATATTATATCATATTTACAAAGCCATACTGCTCGGGAGAGAGAGTAAGAGCCTGCCTTTCTCTCATGCCAAGATTAAGAGAATCCCTGAGGTTCTAATGATGGGGGAGAAAAGCAGACTTTCAGGATCTATCAGTTGAGCGTGAATTTCTAACCAAGGCTTCCTACATACCCTCAAACAGTTCTCATAGGAAAAACAAAGAGTGAAGCCTGAGCTGTAACCTCATGCAAATGCCAAAACCACTTGAACAGTAGTTGGTTTATTTTCAAGTGCTTTATAAATTGATTTTATGGTAACCAACTGCAGTGACTATTTTGAAATTCAATTTAGTTGTCAAGATTGCCTCGAATGGTCTATTTCCAGTCTTTTTTTTTTTCCTCTTTTAACATGTCTTTTAGAAATAGGCAGGATTCTACAATTGAATTCAGTCTGAATCTTCAGGATAGAGAGCAGTCAATTACCTGACAACAAGAGAGAGCACAGGGAAGTCCACTGAGGAACTGCGTACCCTTTGACTTTACAGCATCCTTTTTCTTTATTAATTATTAAATTATGATTCTTTCTTGGTCAATCAACTCAAAGCTGTAAATGCTCACATGAATCAATGTACCGTACCCCAGGTGAAGTTTAGTTGAATCGAAGGCAGGAAGCAATCCTGCAGTGGTCGGCTTCCAATCAAGTGATTATTTACTACACTGCCATCTGTCTTTATTTTGCTAAGCCACTCCATCAGACACAGCAGAATCCTCACGCTCTGAGATGGTCATAAATCGTGCAGTACTTCCACGGAACACTTGACCGCAATATATTGCGAATCACGTCTCATCACCTTATTTCCTACCAGTACAATTTGGACTCTATGTTGTAGTTGGCAACTTGCTAAATACCCCTGGGAAGTGAGCAATATGAAATACTGCATTTTTTTGTGTGTCGTCAGGCAATAAATTAACTTCTTAAGAGAAACTATCAGCCATCAGTATTGGATGAGTTGCTGCAGTATACAAGTTATAATGCTATGAGCATCAATCTTATTTACATAAAAAATTATTCTCCTCACATAAGCCTGTGACACAGTATAGAAATAATTGTCATTAGCTGGTAAATTACCTATAAAGTTGATTTCTATTCACTGCTTTATTAACTACACTATATGAGCACTCTGAATTGCTAATATTTCCTTTAAATTATAATCTGTGATGACACCATGGTGTCGGTGTTGGAAAAGCTATGATGATAATCATTAACATATTGTAATGCAATACTTAAGATTTATCAGGCTCTTATTAAGCCCTGTATTACAGTATAATACAATGAAATGCAAGCTTATTTCTTCCAATTCAAAATCTAATATGAGGGTTGTGGCATAAATTACACAAACTTCAAAACAATGCATAGAAATGTGGGGTGAAGTTAATTTCTGTCATTAGGCCGCTGTTTTTCTGCAGGTTTGTGTATTTGTGTCATGTTGTTTTGGTTTACTCTAGATAATTGGTACTTATAATTATTTTATTAGCATCCCACTGCATTTTTCCTTCCTTGACTAAGAAGCAAAAATATTTCAAACATCAAAGTTGATATAAATCAGATAATTCCCTTGGGAAATTAAAAGAGGATGCAGTTCACTGCCAGGATTCTCTCAGAAACTTACAGAAGTTGCTGGCTGTATTGCCTTATCGAACTAAATTGACAGGGCATTTTGGCAGATGGAGCAGTGAGGGGTGGGAGTTGCATCACATCTTTCAGCCTGAAGAGATCAACATACAGAGCAAATGTGTAATTTAATACAAATTATAGTTTATTCTTATTTTTTAGATGGAAAAACGGGACAACTCAAAAGGCAGAAAAATTAAACTAAAATGTAGAAGTTAATAAACCAGGTCTCTTAATATTAGGTTCTTGTGATTGCCCTCAGCATCATGTTTGTCTTACCACACTCAAACAGCTCCTATGCTGGGTTTTTTAAGGAATAGGTAGAAATGGCTTTGCTCATTCCTACCTCTCAGATTGCATCACTGCCTCTCATTATGTAAGTCATTGTCCTCTAGTTCTCCTCTTTTAAAAGGTAGAATAGAGGCTTCAAATAGACACAGGTTTGAATCTTAGCTCTACCAATTACTGCTGCTATGAATCTTAGTTGAGCCTCAATTTTATGAGCTGTAAAATGGGGACAATGATCGTATTTGCCTGATAAGGGAGTTGGGGTGATAACTGTTATAATACATGTGAACATGAAGCATAACACATGGCACATAGTAAGTGCTCGAAAGTGTTAGCTATTATTGCTATTAATGCATTACATTCTATTAGGAAGGAATATGAATTAATCATGACTACCACATAGAATTAGTATATCTGACCTGAAGATGCAAAAGGTCCATGAAAAAGAAAAGGAACATAAAAAGGAAGGCTGAAGGCATGAAAGATAACCTTAACACAGCAATTTTACATAGAATGGATTCTACTCTGAGTTTTATTTTTTTTAAGCTCTTCATGCAGAATTATAGAGTATACATATCAGATAGTGATTCTCCATCTTATACAAATGCTTGATTTCTAATTTCTTCTTCTTTCTCTTGCTCACTTGCAACAAAAGAATTGTTACATCATAAAATTCACCTGATTCACTCATGGTCCCTTCTATTATGAGACAGAGGTGAAATGGCCAAAAAAAAAACCAAACAAAAACTCTGAACCCATCAGCCATTTACACTCTCAAATCTTGCAGGCTTTTCCTTTTTGTGACCCTACCCAGCAAAACCCTGATCCTCTCAATCCCAGAGATCAAATGTCACTAGAGAAAAGACAGACAACTAGCAAAATTACTTCGGCTTCACAGAGAGAATTGAGAATGTTGTGAATGATCTTCCTCAGTTTACCACTCCTGCAAATCCACATAACTCTTCATCAATCCTCACTTCTTCTACTCCAATTTTAGAAGATGAAGCAGCTTTCATCTGTGTCACACCAACTCTTCCATCCCTGCCCTTCCTTTGATTCTTCCTGCTCCTCCAGGATCTTATTCCATGGCCATCCCTTTCTTACCCTCATCTTCACTCTCTCCTACTCAGTAGCACCCATTTCTTTTTTCACCTAGGAACAAACACTTCCCCTATTCTAAGGTCTATAGTAGACCTCCTCAACCTTATCTTCTCCTTAGCTCCTAATGGTGGGCCATATCCACATCCTCTGCTTCATCATCGCACGTTCTCTCCCTAACCCCCAGCACTCCGGACTCTGTCAACACTGCTCTACAGACATTGTTCTAAGATGATCTGTGCCGCCTCAATTATATTTCCTTTGCAGTCTGCTGGTATTTGTGCTGACGGTTCACATTCTGAGCACTCTGCTCCCGTGACTTCCACGACAACACAGACTCCTGGTGCCTTTTTGTCTCTGGCCACTCCTTCCTCGGTCTTCCTTTGGGACCCTTGTCTTGTGCCGTGGGGCTCTCAACTCTTACACACTTTTTGGGTTGTATTTTCCAGTGTCACAGTTTCAATTTTCATCTTAATTATGATGTTCCTTGTATTCATTTGGTAGAGCTGCCATGATATATACCATATAAATGGGCAGAACACAACTGAAATTTATTTTCTTGCAGTTCTAGAAAATCACACCAAGGTCAAGGTGTCGGCAGGGTTGGTTCATTCTGTGGCCCCCCTCTTTGGTTTACAGATGGCCATCTTTTCCTTTTGACGTCATGTGATCTTTCCTGTGTACTTGTCAGTGTCCTAATCTCTTTTCATGAGGACTCCATGCATATGGGATTAGGACCCAGCCCAGGGATCTCATTTTACCTTGCCTAGTTGATTAAAGATGCTGTCTCCAAATATAGCCACATTCTGAGGTTAGGACTTATAACATACAAATTCTGGGGGTATATGATTTGGCCCCAAACATCTAAATCAACATCTCCAGCTCAGACTTGCTCTGTAAGCCTAGGACTATTTAGCTGCCTATTGGACATTTCCCGCAGGATCTCCCTTAGAACACTGTTCACAACTGGACTAGACATCTCTTCATCACGCCTACTACTCTCCCTCTTGTGGCTCCCATCTCCACGAACAGCAGCACCATTCACTGTCAGCCAAGGGATCAAGGAGTCTTTTTCCACTTGTCCCTCTCTCATCCCACACAGCCTGTCAAACCCCAAAGCCTGCTTTTTGTACCTCCGAAGCACACTGTCCTTTTCTCTCCATCCACCGAGAGAGGCTGCTCTAGGCCAGCTGTCACCTGCTCTGACTTTGATTATGAAGGTGAAGGTGAAGGTGAAGTTGCTCAGTCGTGTCCGACTCTTTGCGACCCCGTGGACTGTAACCTACTAGGCTCCTCCAGCCATGGGATTCTCAAGGCAAGAATACTGGAGTGGATTGCCATTTCCTTCTCCAGGGGATCTTCCTGGCCCAGGAATCAAACCCAGGTCTCCTGCATTGGAGGCAGACACTTTAACCTCTGAGCCACCAGGGACTTTGATTATAAAAATCTTTTTATTTATATTTCTGTCTCTGGTCTAGTCCTCTTCAAGTCCATCCTCCATGTAACCGAAAGAGTAGGAGATCTAAGACTCAAATTTCACCATATTATTCCCTCCCTTCAAATCTCTTCAGCGGTTCCTCGTTGTCCATAGAATGTGGTCCATGCTTTTGAATACAGCAAATGAGCCTGTTGAAATCAGGATCTTTTATCACCAGCCTTATATTTCACTATGATCTGCTTCAGTAATACGAATGTGCTTTCAGTGGTCCATATACCTCATTCCTCCATGGTCCCATATCTTTGCTAATGCTCTCCTCTTTGCCAAGAATGCTGATGTTCAAATTCTCATTGTTCTCTCTCCAGCCATTGCCAAGTTAGCTCCTGCTTGGCCAGGAAGCCTTCCTGGAGTTAAGTGCCCTTTCCCCTTTTCCATACTACCCTATTCATATACCTATTATCACACCAATAGTGCACCCATTTCCATTACAAGGCCGTGAATCCTTGACGATACAGACTTAGCAGTCTTGGTCTACCCAGCACTGCAATATACACCATACCTGGCACGCAAGAGGTTACCCCCAAATACCCTCCTGTCGTCGTGTCATCTTGTCAGTGGACTCCACTGTGAAGTTCAGCTAAGAGATGAGTCAAGGATTGGTGCCGTATCCTAGTGTTTTACTGACTCTTTAGGTGTGTCCTTCACTTTATACACAAGAGGGTATGTTTATACTCTAAGCCTTAACAAGGAGTTTCTGGAATCCTCTACAGGGAAAAAGCAGAATCACTAATCTGAATTAGTGTTTCTGTCCCTGACTTAGATTAGTGCTTCACAGCATGATACATTCAGGCTCATTTCCATATCAGCTACAAACCAGATCATAGACTCTTAAACAAAATACATGGTTTTCCAAGGAAATAATTAGTCTTCATTTTTTTAAACATCTTGCAAAAATTAATTTGGCTGTTTACTTCACCAAAAGTATTTATTTTTAGTGATGCTAGGTTTGTGGTTTTGTGATGAGAAGACTGGTAACTGCCCTGAATTATTCTATATTTCTGGTGAGCCAGACAAACACCACTTACGTTAACAATGAGAAAAGCACAGGGAGTTCATGTACACCCATGACAGATTCATGTCAATGTATGCCAAAACCAATGCAGTACTGTAAAGTAAACTAAAGTAAAAATAAAAATTAAAAAGAAAAGAAAAGAAAAGCACAGGGGAAGGGTACACAGCTCATGTCAGGGCAAGAATGTCCTGACGAGAGCTCCGCTGTGAGCAGGTTTTGTCTGTACTGGGCTCTGCACTATCCCCTCGCACCTAGAACAATGCCAGGCAGGAAGTGAGTGCTCAATGAATAACTGCTTGTTGAATAAAGAGAGTACATACCTTGCACCTGCAGAACCTGGGAGATGTCAAACCCTTGGCTGATTCTGACTATGACAACACCAATCTCAAAATCAAATGCATCACTGAAAGTGGAAACAAAATAGTTAGGGATTTAAATGACTCACTTAATCCTCAAGATTTGGACTCATACTAAACTTCTATGGATTTTAATGTAATTAAACTACAAAAATTTACTTTTGAAGATAGCCAAAAGTTGATGCTTTTTCTGTTCGTTTGTTTTCCCTTTATGTCTTTTAAAAATGTATTCTGAGGAAAGGTAACTAACTCTTATTCAAACAATACTATCAACTAGAATTTTAAGATTAGAATTTTGATTATTTAAGATATTTGATTCTTTTCTAATGTAAACAAAACAATCATTGAACAGAAGTTTCAAGGCCACAAAGACCCTTTGAACTTATCAGCCAAACTGCTTACCCACTGAGGGAGAATCCTATAACATTTTTGACAGCAAGTTCCCAGTTAAAAATGACTCCAGTTCCTCTAAGAAACTTTCATTATTGACTTTAGAGAGACCATTTTAAGTAACGCCTTTTCAAGGCAACTCTATCATGTTGAAGTTGGCTATTGTAACTTCTCTAAACTCAACCCATGGAATTAGACTATCTGGAAGGGAAAGAAACACTAGCTCGTTTATCTCAGTTCTTAAAAAATACTTTTTCCCTGCCGTTAAATATCGAGCAAACCAATTGGTACTTTGAGTTCATTTGAAATATTCTCCTTGGAAGTTCCTTTGTTCAATCTTTTATGGATCTGAAACCCAAAGAGACTTTTCATTTGGTCACCCTTTCCCAAAAACTATGGAGATATGCAAAAAAAAAA
>SJYX01014453.1:0-15337 GCA_006410675.1 Oreotragus oreotragus
CCCCCAGCACCTTCCAGAAACCACTCTACTCATCCCCTCTCCCGGATCCCCTGAGTCAGTCATCATGACGTTTCATTTGTCAAGAACACACTTTACATACATAATCTGCTTTCATCTCCTCCAGTTGGGTAGGACTCTTGGGATGCCCATTTGCAAGGAGGAAAGTGAGTCCTGGAGAGATTATCATTTCAGGACCCCACAAAGCAGGAGGGGAAACATCTGAAACTGATCTCTCTGACTGTTTCCTCTTTTCAAATTTTTTTTTCCATTGAGGTATTGTTGATGTACAGCACTGTGCCAATTTCTGCTGCACAGCAAAGTGACTCTGTTATATACATACGTATTCATGCACTATTTTTTTATATTCTTTTCCATTATGGTGTATCTCAGAATAGTGAATACAGTTCCCTGGGCTATCCAGTAGGATCTGGTTGTTTATCCATTCTCTATGTACTGTTTTTGATGACGCTTGAAACTGTGTTCAGAGAATGAGCAGAGTTGATCCTCAAAGCGGGAGAATAGTACCATCTCACAGGCCAAGGGGCAAATATTTAACCTTGCTGGGACTCAGTTTTCATACCTGTAAAATGGGGAAGTCACACTCATTTCTGAGTTCACCATGAGGATTAAATGAAACACAAACAGTAAGAATACCCGGCTGCCACAAGCACCAAATCATATCCATCTCTTGCCACATCTTCCCACATCTGCGGTCCTGGAAGACATCTATCCCAGCAGATTTTCCAGGGACTCCCATGAATCCATGTAGGCTGTACACGGGCAGTGATAGTCACCCAGACCTTATGCGAATGGTGCTTTTGGGGACTGAGCAGTGTACCATCCCACACAGCTGTATGTGTGAGCCCCTCTTGACCAGACCGTGTATGGGACACCCTGCTCCCTTCTTCTAACCTAGTGGACTCTGCCCATCTCACCAGGCATGGCTCAAATTCTCCCTCCTCCAAGAAGCCTTCCTGGACCATGCAAGGCCACCTTGATCTCTCTTCCTCCGATCCCCTATCAATAGGTACCACCGTTTGGGTACTTCTGTGTGTGAGCTTCTGTATATCAGAGCATCCTTGAAGAGTTCCAGGAGGGCAGAGGCTGGCTCTGAAATAATTTGTTTCTCCAACCTCACCTGACAAAATGCCAAGCGTTCTATAAATATTTGTACCTTGGCAGATCTCCAATTTACCAAGGATGAGGCAAAAACCCCAGAAATGAATCAGAGGTTTTTCAGAGCTGGCCAAGTCTCTGAAAGAGCATGCCCTCCCTGTCTTCCAAGTAGGGAAACTGAGAGGTTCGGAGAGGCAGGTGACTTGCCCAGAGTCACGGGGGCAGTCACAGCCAGAGTCCCATCCATCGCTCTTTCCACGGACCACCCAGGGTCTCGGCTCGTGGCCCCGCTCCTCCCCCAGGAACACTGCAGCAGCTCTGTCTCCGAACCCCCACGCTTGTCTACTTTATCTCCAGGAAGGCTCCATAGTGCAGAGCCCTGTATTTTCAGGATGAGAAAGGACCTTCAAGGCCTGGTCCAAGCACCTATCAGTTCCTGAAGCTGCCGCCCACCCTTTGCCTGGAGCCAGCCTCCCCATGGGAATGGAAACTAGCCTTCTCTGGTTATATTCAATCAGCCACTTGTGAGTAAGCAAGCAGTACTTACAAAGTAAATGGAGCTAGTGGTAAAGAACCCCCACCTGCCAATGCAGATGTAAGGGAGGCGGGTTCGATTCCTGGGTCGGGAAGATCCCCTGGAGGAGGGCAAGGCAACCCCCTCCAGTATTCTTGCCTGGAGAGTCCCATGGACAGAGGAGCCTGGTGGGCTGCAGTCCACGGCACAGTCCACAGCACAGAGCTGGACACGACTGAAGCAACTTAGCATGCACGCACGCAAGCAGTACAGAGCCCTGATTTCCCCCAAAACCACAGGTCCGAGTAACTAGGAGAGGATTTAGGGTCCTCTCCAGTCCCACTAGGGACCAGCTGAGGGTCCCTAGAGTGGCTGCTCTCCTGTGCCCCCTCCCCCAGCTCTGCTGGGACAGAAGCAGCGACTCCCCCTGGGGACCTCTGTTGCTGGAATCCCAGCACCTCCCAGGCCTGCCCCAGGGACTAAGTTGGCCCGCAGTGCTGCCACAGCCAGCGCCCAGCAACCTGGGGTTTTTCCACTCCAGAAATACTGCAGGAACCTCCCCTGACCTGGCCCACCAGCAGGACAGTCAGTGGGAATTAAGCCAGCTGTACCAGGGCTCCATTTTCCTGGGGGTTTCAGGCCTGACTTTAATCAAGGCACAGACCACAGCGTCCCCATCAGTGCTGCACAGTAGAGGTCCCCAACCCCCAGCCACAGACCGTCAGCGGGACTCAGCCATGCAGCAGCTGAGCAGTAAAGCTTCCTCTGCCGCCCCGGTGCTCGCATTACCGCTTAAACAAGCCATCGCCTCCCCCACCCCCGATCTGTGGAAACATTTCCTCCCAGGAAACTGGTCCTTGGTGCCAAAAAGGCTGGGGACTGCGGCAGTATAGAGGTCTTCACTGGCTAGAAGATGTATTTGGGGATGGAAGGGCCCCACAGAGGAAAAACCTAGCAGGCTAGACTAAGAGTCCCTTTTTCAACCCAAAGAACATTTTTTTTTTTTAATTGGAGGGAGTGTTGGAGATTCTATGATACGATTAAAAAAAGAACAAAGGGAACAAAGGAATGGATATGATTTGGTGCTTATGACAGCCGGGTATTCTTACTGTTTGTGTTTCATTTAATCCTCATGGTGAACTCAGAAATGAGTGTGGCTTCCTCATTTTACAGGTATGAAAACTGAGTCCCAGCAAGGTTGAATACTTGCCTAAGGACAGAGAAGTGGGATTTTGACACAGGTCTGCTTCTTGCCATAGCCCAGGCTCTTTCTAGCATGCCACCCTCCTGGGAATTAGCTTTAGACTTTAAAAGTGAATCCATCTTATGCTGAAGTATTTCTGCATGATCTGCTATGAGGTCTGGGCTTCCAGACAGAAGTGAAAGACCATTGGCCTGGCTCTTTGAAGCTTCAGAGCTGGGCTCTGCTCCCCACTCCTGGAGGGAAGGGGCTTCTTGTCTGGGGACTATACCTTCTCCGTTTCTTTAGTGAGGAACGGAGGACTTGGAGGCCTAGATAAGGTACCTCTCAGTCCCAGGCTCATGTCCCGCATCAGGTGGCCCTAATTCCCACGGGAGGAGAGTGGGTCGGGGGAAGGGTTGCATCAGAGACAGGAACAGAGCCTTTGGACCCAGGCTGATCTGAATGCAGGTCCACCCAGGCGCCCAGGGCACTGTACTTAACCTTCCCAGCCTCAGTTTCCCATCTGTAAAACAGGGCGACTGTAGTTACCAACCTTGTCATGTGAGTTGGCAACAAATGCTGATACAAGGCATGCACTGTGCCCTATCGAAGGATCTGGTATGCAGAAGCCTTCAGTACACGTGTTTAGAAAAGAAGCAATGAGCCCATCACCAAGTGTTTGTCAAGCTCCTATCACACGGCCAGCGTGGTGAGACCATCTGTCCAGAGCAGTTCACTCGCACTTGTGATTGTAGCACAGACAGTGGCCGCCGGCTCCCAGGAGCCCCTGCCTGTGCATCCCCACATCCCCGAGAGGAGAGAAGGCAAAGGGCAGTCGAGTCATCACTGATTCTGGGTGGAGGGGGCTCAGTCCCAAGCAGGGGGGACAATGCCTTGCCTGTGATTTCCCCCCCACTGTACCACAGACCCATCCAGGCAGGTCCTCCTAGCCCCCACCCCAGGGGCCACCCCAGGGTGGAGTCCAGGCTTTCAGTGAAGGAGCTGCCCTGTGGTCACCAGCCCCCGAGATGTCCCCCAGTGACCTCGCTCCTGGTCATCACAGTGTTTTGTGGTCCCCTCCCACGCTGCATGTATGACCAACAGAATATGGTGGGAATGATGGCACGTCACTTCTGAGATTAGGTTAGGTCATGTGGCTTCCCCCTCTCTTCCTCTTTTTCTCTCTCGCTCATCACCATGAGGGAAGCCAGGTGTCACAGGGACATTCGGGCAGCCCGTGTGGAAAGGAATCAGGGTCTCTGGCTAAGAGCGATTAAGAACTCAGGGGCTCCAATGACCACACAGTGAGCCTGGCAGTAGACCCTCCCCTACGCCCCCACCCCGCACGCACTGTCTAGCTTTCAGATGGTAGCAGCCCCTGCCCACAGCGTGACAATGGCCTTCTGGGAAACCCTGAGCCAGAATCCCTGCTAAGCCGCTTCTGAAACCATGACCTTCAGAAACTATGAGACGTTAAAGGTTTGTTANAGGGGCTCCAATGACCACACAGTGAGCCTGGCAGTAGACCCTCCCCTACGCCCCCACCCCGCACGCACTGTCTAGCTTTCAGATGGTAGCAGCCCCTGCCCACAGCGTGACAATGGCCTTCTGGGAAACCCTGAGCCAGAATCGCCTGCTAAGCCGCTTCTGAAACCATGACCTTCAGAAACTATGAGACGTTAAAGGTTTGTTATCTTAAGACACAGTGTGAGGGGGACTTCCCCAGCAGTCCAGTGGTTAAGATTTTGCCTTCCAATGAGGGGGTTACGGGTTTGAGCCCACATGCCTCATGGCCAAAAAACCAAACCATAAAACAGAAGCGATATTGTAACAAATTCAATAAGATTTTTTAAATGGTCCACATCAAAAAAAAAAAAAAAAGTGCAGTTTGGGGATATTGCTACACAGCAATAGCTAGCTAATACACATTCCCCTCCCCCACCAGCGTCCGTGGGGTCGTTTTCTGCTGTCTACCCCTCAGCAAGGCACTAAATTCTTTGGGCCTCAGCTTCTTCAGCAGTGAAAATGATGAGAGAGAGGCCGTTTTCTTAGAGCTGATAGGAAGACCTACCGAGATGAGCTCACCTCTGCTTGCAGTGAAATACTCATATGCAGCTGTCATGGATTTAGAGGTCTCATCTCACAAGGCTTCAGCTGCCACTGTTGACATACAGGTCGTGTTGCAGCAAAGGTGAGCCAGGCAGCCATCGCATTCTGTTTTTCTTTTTTTAGTTAAACTAGGCTTGGCAGCAGTGGTGGTGGTTCTAGAATCACGATATGCTCATAATAGAAAATTAAAGCACCTCAAAAACTATGACATGAGAAGCCAGTGTTTTCCCTCATTCACCACTCCAAACTCTGTCCCACTCATAGAGGTAACACTACAAAGACTTCATGTTCTTCATGTGAATTTCCTATGCATAGACAAGCATATCCATTTGTTTATTTTTAACACCAAAGGGATGGTAATATGCATACTGTTCTTAACTTTGCTTTTTCACAATGTGTCTCAAACTTCTTTTCTTATCGGTACATGTGGATCTACCTCATTCTCTTTCCTTCAATCATTCAACAATTACTTAGTGAGCGCCTACTATGCATCAGGCTCTGTTCATTCATCACATAGGAAGTAAATGTCTCTGTCCCAGGCACTGTTCTAGCCTAAAGATTCACAAGCTCAGCACTACCAACATATAGGACCAGAGAATCCTTTGTTCTTGAGAAGAGGTGAACTCAAAAAAAGACACTGAGAAGTAATATTCCTAATTTGGGAAGAACCAAGAGAGTGTGATATGGAGAAAATCATCTTGCAGCCTTATAATATTCCATGGTATGGGGGGACCACAATATATTAGGTCATTTCCTTACTGTTAGACATTTGATTATTCTGATTTTTGCCTAGCATAATTAACACCGTAATGGACATCTTTACTTTTCCTTCTCCGCACACAGTTCAGGTATATCCATGGAAGAGATTTCTGGGAGGGAATTTGCCCCCATCAAGGATATATGTCTTTAAATTTTTGACAGATATTGTTAAACTGCCCTAAAAAAAATGTTGATCAAATTTATACACCCAAAAAGAGTATATAAGATACCCTGTTTTTCCACCAGAAGCTACCACTTGGTCTTTTCAGAGGGGGAACAAAGTGGGTACAAAGAGGGGATATGCCTGGAGACAAACAGCAGCCCCACTAACCACTGCCTGGGCCATCAACTCCTCACAAAAGCCCACAGGATCATCCAGGAGAATACCTGGGCAAGATGGAGACAGAAAAGGCTGCAAGGGAGAGTCTTTTCTGCTGCATCCTCTCA
The DNA here is from genome assembly GCA_006410675.1 of Oreotragus oreotragus. Lineage (NCBI taxonomy): Eukaryota > Metazoa > Chordata > Mammalia > Artiodactyla > Bovidae > Oreotragus > Oreotragus oreotragus. The sequence goes on from SJYX01014453.1 coordinate 6,129, forward strand.
TTGCATCAGCACAAGAGACTGATTCCCTCATGTTTGCATTCATTACACAAATGCTTAGTAGGTTTCTACTTAGGATAAGGCTTCAGGATTCTCAGTTGGGTGAATTTGTATCTTAACAGGTAATGAGATAGAATCTTCACTGCCTTCCTGTTTTTTACACTCCCCAGGGAATCCTCTTTTACCCTCTCAACCACATACACACACACACACACACAGACACACACACACATACAAACACACACGTTTGTGAGGGTCTCTACCACCCACAAGTGAGCTCTGAACAGGCCAATATGTCCTTCCAAATGGATGATCTTGACATATTTCTGCAGCATTTGTTTTGCGGGGGAGGAGAAAAACCAATTTCATCCATACGAAAAAAATTATTCACCTCTGTTTTATGTTTAAAACTTATTTATTCATTTATCAGTTCCTTCCACAAATATTTGTTGAGCACTTTCCATGGCTAAAGATAAGGAGAGATAGTGTAAGGATGGAGCTAACTTATTTGGATATGTTTTCCAAGTCTTGGTCAAAACACGTTTCAAACTCCTTCCTAGCTGTGTGCTAAGTGCAGGGGGCAGAATCATGAGCAAAAACAGATGTAGGCCCTGTTCTCAAGGATGCTGTGATGAGGTAGGGGAGGCAGCCCTGACTTAAACAAGCTCAGCAATAAATCCACAGTTAGGACCACTAAGTGCTATGAAGAAGTGCCTGTGTTGGAGCCAGCGACAGGGGATTTGGCCTAATTGATGGGATGTCAGGGTGGAAATGCTGGTTGAGCAAATGTCCAGGCAAGAGGTGAAGGCAGCCTGGACTAAGTAGGTTTCAGGGGAGATGGGGAGATGGGGGTGGGGAGGGGAAAGGGAGGTGTAGGGGATTCCTGGGTTTCCTTCGCCAAAGGGTGGAAAGATTGGAAGAGCCCCAGATTACACGCCCTGAGGGTAACACAATATTTTAACTTATTTGGACTTTTATTCCCTAGCTTTTCCACCACGCAAGTTGCTGAACTTGAGTCACTGTTTCAACGACTAACGCTAGAGCTAACTTACATGGACATGTTTATAGATTTTTGTTAAAAAATATAGTGCAAACTCTTCAATCTGGGCTTTTATGTCAGCAAAACCTCCCTCTGTTGTTCGTACTTCTTGTTCCCCCTTCTTTTTCCCAGTTTTCCTTTGCTGTTTTCCCAGACCAGATAACTTCTCGGAAGGCATGGAAATGGCTCCGGGCTTAGATAACGTGGATGGATAATTAAATCCATCGCTCCTAGCTTCCAGCACCATGTATGAGTCTGTCTCATTTGTTTCCAGTATTTGTTTATCTATTTGGCCTTGTCCGGTCTTGGCTGCGGCGCGCGGGATCTTCCGAGTGGCACACGGACTCCCTAGCCGTGGCGTGTAGGTTGAGTAGTTGCATTGTGCAGGCTTTGTTGCTCCATGGCATGGGGGATCTTAGTTCCCTGACGAGGGAACCCACATCCCCTGCACCCCATGGCAGATTCTCAACCATGGGACCACCAGGGGAGTCCCCTCTGTTTCAGGTTTGACTCCCTGGAACTGACGACTTCGGGGCAGTATCGGGTATATGCCTGTGACCTGCCACCAAGTAACACGCAAACAGAGCAGAACCACTCAGCAGAGAGCTCAAGTGAGACGGGAGACCCTGCCTCCCACGTCACCCACTTAGACGAGAGGTGGGGACTTAAACTCTGCCAGTCATATATAAGTCCTCTCTGAAAACTCAAGTTTACCAAGATAAAGTTTACCACTTTATCTTGAGGACATTCATTCCTGTATCTCCAGCTCCCAGAACAATGCCTGCACATACGAAGTGTTCAGTAAACATCTATTGAGTGAATGAACCAGAGGATGTTTTGTTATCTCTCATTTACATCTCAGTCTCCTTGGTCTGGTTCTTCCATCAACAAACAGTTGTTGGAAGTAGGCAGCCCTGGACTCACACTTAGCATCACGTAATAAAAGACCCTTATGGCCAGAACAGACAGAGGCAGGAGAGCGCAGAGGGCCAAGGACGGTGATCTGACCATCCAGAGAAACGAGGATGCCTTATCTGTGGGCAGCCAGAGTCTCTAGATTCCAAGACACAGATTTTAATAGTGTGGATATCTGATCGGGCCTTCCAATTGATATGCACATATAAAAGGAAGCATTTTTTTTTTACTCCCCCAAAGAGCTAGGATAAAATCAATGGTTTACAACTGATGGGAATACTGGGTTGGCCAAAAAGTTTGTTTGGGTTTTTCTATTACATATTATGGAAAGCCCAAATGAAACTTTTGGCCAACCCAATCAACAGTAGCTTCGCTTTTGGAAAACACTATCCCATCACTCAGCACATCACCTCTACAAGACCTCTTGGTTCCTCACTGGAAATGCAGGTGAGCTGGCCCTAGTGGTCAGCTCCAGAGTGCTCCCCGACCACTCCCATGCCCTGCACTTGCCCAGTGGCTCTTGCCTTTCTCAATTCCCTCTTGGCTGCACATGAGTGTTAATAACAAGGATTTGGGGGGCCTTTGACCCAGACATTGACGGGGCTGCACTCCCCTGTGACCCTGGCCTCCAGCTCTCTTTGCCCACCAGGCGATTCTTGGAGAGGGGCTTTGCTTAGAACTCACTGGGATGCAGCTGAGACTCCTTCATGGTTATCATCTCCAGGAGGGGCCTGAGTCCCTCTAGACCTCAGAAGGCTGTAAAACAGGAAAGGTGGAATGTGCAGTCTCATCAAGGGGGAAGGCGTTCACGAAGGTGCCGAGACTCAAGGCTGTTTTGGAGGCACCAAAGGCCAGTCCTCTACCTTCATCTACCTATGCATTCGAAGCTTCCCCTTAAGCCTGGGCACACATTCTCACTAAATACCAAATATAACCTTGCTGATGGCAGGACCATATGACGCAGTCTCTAAGTGGTATTGGAATCAAATGACACAATTCAAGGGTTCACAATTCATCTAATAGATTTTTTCCAAAGCTCACATTTTTTAAAAGGGTACTTAAGAGGAACCAACTCACAAGTTCTGCAAGACACTATTCACATATAGTTTTGTCTTCCTGCAATTTTTTTTCACACCCGTGTTCAATGGCACCCTTCTCTTAATCCTTCTCCTCCAGCTAAGTCCTAGCCTAAACCTCAGGAACTGGCTGAACACTCACAGACCCTCCTATGTGGTTGGGGAAGGACAGAAACGTCAGAATCCTCTTCCAACAGCAAAGGCCTGGGGACACTGAAACCACATCAGTCTTGTCCTGTTCAATAACAAGGGAGGCTCCCATTCACGGACCCTTGGTGGCTCAGCAGTACAGAACTCATCTGCAGGAGACGTGGGTTCGCTCCCTGGGTCAGGAAGATCCCCTGGAGAAGGAAATGGCAACCCACTCCAGTATTCTCGCCTGGGAAATCCCAAGGACAGAGAAACCCGGCGGCTTACGATCCCTGGGGCCATGAGAGAGCCAGACAGGACTCGGCAACTGAACAGCAACACACACAGAGCNTCCCTGGGTCAGGAAGATCCCCTGGAGAAGGAAATGGCAACCCACTCCAGTATTCTCGCCTGGGAAATCCCAAGGACAGAGAAACCCGGCGGCTTACGATCCCTGGGGCCATGAGAGAGCCAGACAGGACTCGGCAACTGAACAGCAACACACACAGAGCATTGCGCTTAATTTCAGTGACATACCAGCAAAAGTAAGAGAACCCGACACTCGTTTGTCAAGCATGTGGGATCCTGGCCCTGACACTATTCATCTGCATGAACTTGGACCTCAGTTTCCTGGTCTGTAAACAAGGGCTGATGTTAGCACCTACTTCCAGGTTTGTTGGGAGGGTGGAATTCGCTGGTACAGGTAACTTGCTCGGGCACTGCCCGGCACCCGGGAGTGTTCCCTGAGACCATTTAAAGCAGCAAACGTAGGAGACAGCTATTACCACCACTGCCATCCCCAGTGCCCAGAGAGGCTAAAAACTTGCCCAGGCGGACACACACGTGGGAGGTCTGCACTCAAAACTCGTGCACCTGCAAGTGTCCTTCCTCCTGGAGGCTAAGCAATATTCCAGTGTACATATGTACCACATACTCTTGACCCGGTCATCCTTCATTGAATTTTTAGATCGTTTCCAGATCCTGGCTATGGTAACTAGCACTGCAGTGAACACTGGGGTACATGTGTCCTTTTGAATTATGGTTTTCTCAAGGGATATGCCCAGACATATATACACTACCATGTGTAAAATAGATAGCTAATGGGAACCTGCTAAAAAGCACAGGAAGCTCAGCTTGGTTCTCCGTGATGACTTAAATGGGTGGGAAGGGGGTGGACAAACTAACTCTTGCACTCAGTGGACAAACTCCCCTTTTACAGATGAGAAATACAAGGCTCAGAGGAGCCCTGATCACCCCAGTGACAGAGTAAGAGTGGTCCCCCCAGTGTGATCTAGGCCCTCAGCGCCGCTCTCGGCCCTGATGGCTGGAGGAGGTCTCTGAGAGGTAAGCTGCCCGCTGACCAGAGCATGATCAGGTGCTGTGGTCCAGGCCCTGACCCTGGACCATGCGGTTCATGGTGACTGTGCCACCTCTTAGCTTTCTGCGGGAAGGAGGGGCCTCATTCCCGCAGCAGTCAGGGTCCCCAGCAGCACCTCCAAGAGCAGTCACTGAGCATCTGTGTATGGCCTAGAGTAAGTGGCAGCCGCAGAGGACGACTCATCCTGGGCTGAGAAACCTTTGGCAGATGTCCTCTGGGCACTGAAGTATCGGCAGGTCCAGCTGGATGGGACAATGAGACAGAAGCCTGGGCATCAGCCTGGAGAATCCACCGCCATCTCCCTCTCCGGGCTAGACCAGAGTCTCTTGTACACAGTGCTGGGTGGATGCTGTCTGTGCAAGAACTTCCTTCCTACATGCAAGTGTCTGATGCCCCTCGAGGGAGAGGTGAGCCCTACTGTGCTATTTCTAGGAATTGAGACAGATCTCTGTATACCATCCAAACTCCCGCCTGCACCGTCTTGTGACCATAGGAATAAAGATTACTGTGCACCGAAGGCCTACTGTGTGCCAGCCCTGGGCTTGTTCATTCCATCCCACCATTGCATCCTGTAATCCTGACCACAAATTGTCAAGGCATGCATTATTATCCCCATTTACCAGAAGGCCAGCCTGAGGCTCAGAGAAGTTGAGTGCCTAGCCCAAGGTCACTCAGCTTCTGCATGGCCAGGCAAGTTTCAAGCGCTAACTTTCCCATTACACTCAAGTGCCTTTTCTTGGGCTAAATCCAAGGCCTGGCCTCTGTAAAGAAATCAGGAGTTGGTTAAGAGGAGCTAGGGGGCCGATGACTGCCTAGCCCCCTGGAAGTCTCTTGCCAAGGGGGATCTTGAAGCCCTGGCTTTTGTTCAGACACTCCCCTGAAGAAATGACTCTAAATTCCACATCCAAGAGGGACATCTGGGAAGTCTCGGGCCTTGGGGCCTCCTTCTTGTCCAGGCTCTGGCGTGTCTGGCCAGGACGGGGGCCTGGAGCTGGGGGCTGCTTCTCTTAAACTGATTTCCAATAAAACTCAGCCCCCAGAGAGCCATCAATCTGAGGGAGAAGGAGCATGTGACACTCGGGGGCGGCCCCAGAGCGGATCTGCAAAACCCCAGAGCAGGCCCGAGGCAGTCTGCCCTGCAGCTCCTGCCCCCAGGGGCTACCAGGTGGCACGACTCTGGCCTTGTATGGGCAAAACTGTCCTGGAAAGCCTGGCTTTGGAGTCGGCTTTGTCGCTATTTTAGTCCCCGGGGCAGTGTCGGTCTCTCCCCTCGGCTCGCATTGGCTCAAAATCCAGCCAGGCCTGCCAGGACCCTGATGCAGCCTGGGGATGGGGGTGGAGGGGTGTTAGCTTGAGTCCCCAGCCCCAGGGAGGCAGAGAGCACTAAAAATAATAACGATAATAGCAACAACTAGCTGTTATTTCCACCAGGCATCATACTGACAGCTTTCCATGTACTGTCTCTTTAAGACCTTCAAGGTGGCTGCGAGGTGGTAGAGGGGGGCGCGCCATTGTTATCCCCCCTTTAGGAAGCACCTTCTAGGGGGAGTTAGGTAACTTGCCCAAGGTGACAGAGTCAGCTGAGGCGGCAAAGCCAGGCACGGACTCTCAGCCGCTCGGATGAGCTACATCCAGTTGGCAGGCAGTGCTGGAAGGGGCTTCTGCCTGCCGGCCTTCAAGCCAACCCCTCCTCCCCACAAGGGAGGCTGGGCCTCTGCTGTTGCACTTTGGTGGCAGGTCCAGGCTGGGATCACCCAGGCTCTGAGGCCAGAGCATCGCCCCTTCCCTGAGCGCGTTGTCCCCAAAGTCCAGCCAGGTCCTGGCTCTGCACCATCCACCCCCGCTGAGTCTGGCCCAGTCCTAGGGCCCGGGAGAGATGGTCTGTACAGAGAAAGGTGGAAACGCTATGGGCAGCCGGGTGGGCGGGGGCCCCAGGCCTCAGCCAGGGTGCAAAGAAAAGGTGGGGCGGGGCAGGGGAGGGCAGAGGGGAGCACACTGCGAGCTTGAGTGTGAGGACTTGCCCTCCCCTGCTCTTTGGCACTGGGGAGGGTTCCACGCCCTGTGGATCTTTGGAAGCAGATAGGCCTGGGTCCAAGTCCAGCTCTGGCACTTGGCAGCTGTTTTGCCCTGGAAAATCCTCAACCCCTCTGAGCTTTGGTTTCCCCACCTGTAAAATGGGGTTAGTGGCTTGCGGTCTCTTCAAGTTGTTGAGAGAATTACGCATAGTGTGAGCATCTGTCCCGGTTTGCTTGGAACTGGTAGAGGGTGGAGGATGGGTTCTGGAAATGCGATAAAACTGGGAACGTCAGGAATTCCTTGGCCGTCCAGTGGTTGGGACTTGGTGCTTTCACTGCTGGGCCAGGGTTCAATCCCTGGTTGGGGAACTATGATCCTGGAAGCCGTGCGGCGCTGAGAATGTCCCAGGGAAGTTGGGGTGAGCTGATCACTCGTGAAATCTGGTATACAAAGTACAGAGCACAGACCCTGGCTGAGAACACACCCAACACACGAAAACTGCTTTTGCGTTACCAGGCCCTCTTCTGAGCTGTGGCTCCCTCCATCAGCCTGGCTCATCACAGACGCTCTGCCTCCGAGCCCAGAAGCCCAAGACCCCAACAAAGCCCAGTGCTGCCCTCTGGGCCCTCCTCCCCACTGCAAAACCCTTTGTCCTCAGAATGCTCCCTTCCCCCCCCCAAGGCAGGCTGGGTGCCAGCAGTAATTACAGAATCACTTATTCACAGAAGCCGGCACGTGCAAACCCTGATCAGCGGTAATTAGGCAGCAAGGGGGTTTGAAAGCCTGTCAGCCAGTGCTGGGAGGGGTGCTGAATGGGACAATCAGCTTCGCCAGCTGGGGGCAGGAAAGATTGGGAGTCTTGGGGAGGCTGCCATTGAAATGGCCTCTCCCCACCCCCTCTCCAGCTGCCGGGTACAATGAGGGTGGGGGTGCGCTTGCCAAGGACTGAGGCACAGGGCAGACTGGCATGAGGGAGACGTGGTGGGTGTGAGGCCCCAGGAGGGAAGGGTCTTTGAAGACAAGGCCACCCTCATCACCCCAGTGTGGCCCTATAAAATAGAGCTTCTGAATACCCTAGGCTGGGGGTCGACCCCGTGGTATCCTCTCTGGGTCGGGAGGTTGCATCATCTTAAGGGAAAGAACTTCTCTAGGCAGTGCTTCTCCAGCTCTAAAGTGCTTGCAAATTACTAGAGTTCTTGCTAAAATGCGGATTCCGGTTGGGAGTCCAGGGAGGGGCCTGAAATTCTGCATTTCTAACCAGCTCCCACACCGGTGCCCTTGACTCTGACCACACTTTGAGCAGCGAGGTTATACATCTCTGGGGAGGGGCTGGGTGAAGGGAGAGGAAGGCCTTGGGGTCGTTTTCCTGCTCTGTGACATTGGGCAAGCCCCCTCAATTTCCAGAGCCTCATTATCCTAACGTAGAAAAGAGGGACATTATGCCTGCATCACAGGGCAGAGAATGAATGGGAAACAAGGGCTGTGGACAAGCCCCACATTTATGGGGAGGGGGCTGGACTTCAGCTTGGCCCAGAAAGCCCCGGGCAGTTGGGGGTGAAGGGCTGAGGGGGAGGGGGATAGGAATCAGCCAGAGCTCAAGTTTCAGAACAAGATGGTGAAACTGCTTCTCCCACCTGGGGTCTGGATGTAGTTTGGGGGTCCCCCAATGGTTCAGCAAGTAAAGAATCCGCCTGCGATGCAAGAGACTCAGGAGACATGCATTTGATCCCTGGGTCAGGCAATCCTCTGGAGGAGGAAATGGCAACCCACTGCAGTATTCTTACCTGGGAAATCCCGTGGACAGAGGAGTCTGACGGACTACCATCCATGGGGTCACAAACAGACATGACTGAGCATGCGCAAGCAAGGGAGGCACGCGGGTGGTCAGACACCAAGATGAGTCTGGCCCAGGATGGCCTGAGCTGCGCCCCTCCCCTGACTACCCTTCTGCTCTGGGGTCTCTGGGCTCCCAGCCTGGGACACTTTCCCGCCTGCACCCGACTCACTCCTGGGAGCCCTTGGCCTCTTTCCCCCGCCCACCTGCAGACATAGCCCCATCCCTGGTCCTTGGCACCAGTCAGAACCAGAGGTTGTAGATAGCTGGGCAGCCTCTGCTCAGGGTCCCGGATGTCTGTTTCTGGTGACCCTGACCCCAGCCTCTCCCAGGAGCCCTACCTTCCTCCTCCAGGAGGGAGGAGCTCCCTGCCACAGGCTGCTGCTCCTGGGGCCAGGGTCTTCTAGGGCAAGGCATTCGCCACCTGGCGCATAACAGGTGCCCCCAGCAGAACCCAGACCCACAACCCATGGGCAGCAGTTAGGGTCAGAGCTCCTGGACACTTTCCAGGCTGCCTCCCCATGCCGATCACCTGAAGGGCAGGTGGAAAATCAACAGGGAGAAGCTGGCGATGGCTGAAGAAGCCCTGAGAAGTTCCCTCCAGGACTCTTCCCGCCAAACCCTGGAACTTTGTGCTATATTTTAAGTTTTCTCTTTTTTTCTCACTCTTTTTAAAAACAGGTTTCCTAGCCATTAGATTACTTTTCTGCAAAAGTTAATAACGTTTAACCATTTACAAACATATGTTAGTTCACTTGCTCCTTGGAAGAAAAGTTACGACCAACCTAGACAGCATATTAAAAAGCAGAGACACTACTTTGCCAA
>SJYX01014454.1:0-16882 GCA_006410675.1 Oreotragus oreotragus
CCCAGCAGTGGGATTGCTGGGTCATAAGGCAGTTCTATTTGCAATTTCTTAAGGAATCTCCACACTGAACAAAGTTATTTTAATTTTCATGTTCTGATGACTAGTAAGTGTCAGTAAGTTTTTCATTTATTAATTACCTAAAATACATGTGTTAGGCATCTAATGTTTTCACCAAATGAATAGCTAATTGCTGCATCATTTACTATCAAATGAACTAACATTTCTCCATCAATTTGAAGTTTGACCTTCGTGTATGTATAATATTCTGTTTGTGAAAACTTTTTTTTCCATTGATCACTCATCCGTTCTGGTGCCATATGTTTTTGTGTGTGTGTCGTATGTTTTTGATTACTATAGTCTTTGTTATATGTGTTGATAGTTTTGGCTTCTATTATTAGTGTCTTAAGTTTTTCTTGGCTCTTCTTGAGCATTTTTACTTTTTAAGATAAGCATGGATTTATCAAGGTCTGTTTTAAAAACCACAGCCTTTGGGATTTTTAATTTTCAGTTTAGAAAGACTGATATCTTCACAGCATTGAATCTTCCTCTCCAGAAACTTAATGAAATGTCCTTCCATTATTCTGATCTTTTATGTCTTCCAATAACGTGTCATTTTAATTATATAAATCTTCTATATTTTTTGCCATGTTTATTGCTTGATGCTTCACACTTTTTGTTTGATTTTGAATAGGATATTTTTTGTTGTTACATTTTCTAACAAGTGTATTTTGTGTGTGAAACAGTGCTTTTGAGTTCTTCCTTACATCCAGTCAGAACTCTGATCGTTCTGATAGCTTTTCCATCATTTCACTTTGATTTTCTAAATAGGGGTAATGACATCTACATGAGTTGTTCTCTCTGCTGACATGTATGCCTCCTAGTATTCTTCTCCTATTGCGTTGGTTAGGATACCAGGGATGTCATGATAATGGCGGTTTTTTTCCTTGCTTTTTATTTTACAATGAAAGGTTAGCAGCATTTTTTTGAATGTTATTGCAGTGGCATTAAAATTAAAGATACTGTTTTTCTTTCCTAGAGTTTTTTGTTCATATTTAATAAAATACTAATTACTTTTGAAATTTCCAATTATTAAACCGCATCTGATTTTGTCTTTAAATCCTGCTTTATCATATTGTATTATCTTAGTTCACTGGTGGATTTCACTTGAAGACTTTACTTTGTTCTGTTTTGTTTATGTTTTTCATGTATGTGTGTGCCTTGTTTAGTTTTGGAATCAGAGTTAGACTGTTCTGGCAGAATACTCTGGAAAGTATTTTATTTTTTTCTGTGTCCTAAATAACATTAATCTTTTTATTCCAGTTTTTTTTAAGTGTCTTGATAGTTTATTAATTTTAATTCCCTGAAAAATACACGTTCACTTAGATGTTGGTTTATTGATATAAAGGTAGTACATTAGCTCATATTTGCTTTCTTTCTTTAACTTTTCATTTTTTAATAATTTCTGTCATAAAAATGTTGGAAAACAAGCACAAAAACTTTTCATACAGTGTTTATTCATCTTCCCAAATGTTAATGTCTTGTCTCAGGGTCTTTATAAGAAGACCCAGACAATTCTGGATGAAATAGTACAGGAATGCAAGGGGTAACATGAAATGCCCCCATAAACCTCCCCAGTCAAAGTCACTGCCTAACCAGCCCCAGGCCAGACTTAAGCCCAGCCAGTGCTTCCCCACCTTTTGGGAGTTGTCTGCTACCATCATAATGCTGCCATGTCGTGTCAATATGTACTGTTAGCTTTTTTATTAACTTAGCTAATTTTTTAAAAGCAAAATTTTTGAAAAATAAATTCAAACATTGCCAAAAATGAAAAAAATCACTCACTTTTAAATTTATATGTTAATATTTTTAAAGTGCATCCATTTACTTCCGAAATTATATGTATGCACTCAGAAACAGTGGAATGACGCGTGGCAAAGATTATACAGGGGCTTCCTTGTTGGCGCAGTAGTAAAGAGTCTGTCTACCAGTGCAGGAGACAGCGGTTCAATCCCTGGGTCAGGAAGATCCCCTGGAGAAGGAAATGGCAACCCACTGCAGTATTCCTGCCTAGGAATTCACACGGACAGAGGAGCCTGGCTGGGTACAGTCCGTGGGGTCACAAAAGAGTAGGACACGACTTAGCGACTAAATACAAACAACAGAGTCCTATGGTCCCCAAGGAGCTGGCAAGTGTGACCTGGCCTGTTTGCTGTGCCTTGAAAGGCTGCTCTAGGGACAGCAGGAGGATACACATGGTTTTCCAGGTTAACAAGTTGGGACAAGACACTCTAGGAAAGGAATCAGCATTTAGAAGACACAAAGGCAAAAGAATGCCAAGTATGTTTAGGCTTCGGTGAATGTCAGACTCCCTGAGGAGCTGCAGAAGCGTGAGCTGGTATCCTGGGCAGCAAGCTGGTATCCGGGGCGGGCGCAAGGGAGCCCCAGCTGCACCCCAGAAACTGGGGAGCCTTATCTACACAGTGGCTCCCAGCTATCGCAGCTTCCGAGCCACAATCCATGTAAACAGTATCAAGAAGCTGCAGCAACTACACCATGACATGAGATCACCTAAATTTCTATTGGCCACAGAGCACAGGAACTGCCAAAAGCTTGTGTTTGTTTGATGTTTGCTGTTCACATTCACAGACGACCGGAATGCTCTCTGTTGTCCCTGGAGGAAGCTTCCACCCACGGTCAAGGGATATCCACCTGGCCTGGCAACGAGAGGACCCAGAGGAGAGGCAGAGCCAGGAGGTGTGGGAGACGCAGCCCGCTGGGCCATCAGCTGCTTACTGCATCTACCCAACGGGCGCTCAGCGTCTGAAGTCCCTGTAGACACAAAACCATCTTTTCTGCAAGAGGAGAGTAGGTCAATCCCCAGCGTTCAATGGAGAAGGTGGAACTTCCCTGATGGTGCAGTGCCTGACTCTCTGTTCCCAATGCGGGGGGCTCAGGTTCAGTCCCTGGTCAGGCAACTAGATTGCACGTGCTGCAACCACGAGTTTGTACGCCATAGCTAAAGATCCCGTCTGCTGCAACTAACACCCGTCACAGTGAAATAATTTTTTTTTTTTTAATGGAGGAGGCACTCTGAGACTAAACAGGATGCCTAGTGGAAATGCTGAAGAATGTCAGTGGGATTTTCACACTGTTCTACAGAAGAATAATATGAACCACAAGTATAATTGTAAGATTTTCTAGTAGCCACTTTAAAGATAGGAACAAACAGGTGAAATTAACTTTATTGAAAATATTATATGAACTTGTAAATGATATTTAAAAAATTAGTAATGGAACATTTAAAATTTTTTCTTACTAGGTTTTCAGCATCCAGTGTGTACATCTCAATTTGTATCAGCTACAGCCACTTGAGGCTGATTACTACTGGCTTCTTTTAAATAGTGCTGATCTAGACTTCTGGAGAACAAAAAAAGAACACTTGTTTTTCATTTTGAGGCTTTTGGTCCCTTATAATTAAATCTAAAATGCTTAGGAATTTAGATTTCTTCCTTGGGTGATAGGCAGTCATAGAACTTCAAGCTGGAAAGTGAAATGACCAGATTTACATTTTACAACGCAGGATGAAACACTGTAAAAATGCTTCCTTCTCTTTCCAACTGGAAATACAGAGATTGGTCTTTCACAGTATTTCAGATAAGCCAGTACTCAGCAAGTCCAAATTAAGGTTGTTCTAGTTCAATTGACCCAACTGCAGTATATTTAAAATATTTTAATCCTTTAAAAATTAAGAATTATATAATTGAGATTAAAAATATATACGCTGGAGATTTCTGTTTTAACTATTACAGCTGCTTGTTCCTGAGCCTAGACTTCCTGTGGAGCTTGGATGGATCTGCATTCTTCCAGGCCTGGCAGCCTCTCCCTGGGAGGTAATGAAGAGCTCAGATTCCAGGAGGGATGAACTTGCGTTCTGGGAAACCCCTTCTAAGGGAAAGCAGAACCACTAACTGTTTTAAGACATAGGTTTTCTTCATTCAATTTCATTTTCTTCAAATGATTTTCTAGTAAAATTTTTTTTTTAAATCTAGATATTAATTTACATGAGGAAATACAAATAGTATGCAGACAGAAGAAATACATTTATTCTTATTATCATTTATAAAATGTGGCAAATACTGCAAGACTTTGGAGATCATCACACCAATAAATCCGGCCTTAAGATGACAGTTTATAGCTCGTAATTTAATTTAAAAATAGTAGCATCCATGCCAGGCTGTTAGGGTAAAACAGTTCACTCCTTTGCTGGCTGTTCATCATTCCTGCCTTCTGCAGAAGCAGTAGAATGGAATCTGAGAAACTGCAGTCTGGGTCTTTTAAACCCAGATCCAACAGTCGGTTCCTGAAGTGGAGTCAAGTGTCTAGAGACAGTACTTGAATTAAGACTCCTACCCAAGTCAATCAGTGCTAAGGGCAAGGTGGACTTGGAGTGTTTCAACTTAAACTCTGCCTTGATGCTCCCTAAACTGCCCTGTGAAGTACAGTATCACATGGTTTGGGGTCAATAATCCATGCTCCATCACAGAGGATATGATCAGTGATTGCCAACCTACCAGTCATTCCTAAAGGGTCTGAGTTTCTCTGCTATGATTTGTGCTAATGATTCCTCATCTCTGTTCTCAGAGTGGGCCCCAAGTAGTCAAAAAGCCAACCAGGATTGTCCCATCTGCCCTGTCATAGGGCTTCTCAGGTGGCTCAGGGGTAAAGAATCTGCCTGCCAATGCAGGAGACAAACCTACCAGTCATTCCTAAAGGGTCTGAGTTTCTCTGCTATGATTTGTGCTAATGATTCCTCATCTCTGTTCTCAGAGTGGGCCCCAAGTAGTCAAAAAGCCAACCAGGATTGTCCCATCTGCCCTGTCATAGGGCTTCTCAGGTGGCTCAGGGGTAAAGAATCTGCCTGCCAATGCAGGAGACACAGGTTCAATCCCTGGGTCTGGAAGATCCCCTGGAGGAGGAAATGGCAACCCACTCCAGTATTCTTGCCTGGGAAATTCCATAGACAGAGGAGCCCATGGGCTACAGTCCACAGGGTCTCAAAGAGTTGGACATGACTTAGAGACTGAACAACAACAACGTTTAACTTGGTCTTACCTGTGTCACTTCCTGGATGCAGGAAGAGCCATTTGCCAGCCCAGCCCAGCCTTAGATCATCACAGGCAGCCAAGCAGAGAAAACGCTTGCCATCAGCACAAGGTATCCTCTCCGCAGGGACACAGCCCCACAAGGCTGACCCCAACCATGGTAAGACGGAAGGAATACTGTGGGGCTCACATGGGTGGAGAGGGCTCTCAGTGCTGTATGTGGACAAACTCATCTAACACACACTCTGTGATCTCTGCAAAGAAGACACTTACTGGAAGATGTAATGTGCCAGTTTGAATCCGGTTGGAGGGCTTGGGGCCAGGGCATCCCCTGGCTGTCTGGTTCTTGGCCCTGGTGATTAGGGCAGGTGGCAAGGGCCTGAGCGTCAGAGATATGAGTGTGGACTCTGGGTTGGTCTGCACTGAAAAGCCTCTCCTTGGCAAGCTGTTACCTCTAGGAACTGGCTACCCTGGGTGGACAGACTCTCTAAGATGAGCAAAACCTCAGATACCCCAGAATGTAAAAACATGAATATTACAGAAGAGACAACAGGTCAGCAACTTGGCTTAAACTGATTCAGTTCAGTCGCTCAGCTGTGTCCAACTCTTTGCGACCCCATGGACTGCAGCACACCAGGCTTCCCTGTCCACCACCAACTCCCGGAGCTTGCTCAAACCCATGTCCACTGCATCAGCAATGCCATCTAGCCATCTCATCCTCTCTTCCCCTTCTCCTCCTGCCCTCAATCTTTCCCAGCATTCTTCTCCAATGAGTCAGTTCTTCACATCAGGTGGCCAAAGTATTGCAGTTTCAGCTTCAGCATTAGTCCTTCCAATGAACACCCAGGACTGGTCTCCTTTAGGATGGACTGGTTGTATCTCCTTGCAGTCCAAGGGACTCTCAAAAGTCCAACTCCACAGTCAAAAGCATCAGTTCTTTGGTGCTCAGCTGTCTTTATAGTCCAGCTCTCATATCCATACATAACTATTGGGAAAACCATGGTTTTGACTAGACGGACCTTTGTTGGCAAAGTAATGTCTCTGCTTTTTAATATGATGTCTAGGTTGGTAATAGCTTTTCTTCCAAGGAGCAAGCTTCTTTTAATTTCATGGCTGCAGTCACCATCTGCAGTGATTTTGGAGCCCCCCAAAAATAGTCTCTCACTGTTTCCATTCCCCATCTACTTGCCATGAAGTGATGGGACTGGATGCCATGATCTTCGTTTTCTGAATGTTGAGTTTTAAGCCAACTGTTTCACCCTCCTCTTAAACTGATTAGATTAGAGGGAAAATGTCTTTGTATAATACCTGCGGGGCTTCCCAGGTGGCACTAGTAGTAAAGCCTGCCAATACAGAAGACAGAAGAGACTCAGGTTTGATCCCTGGGTTGGGAAGATCCTGGAGAAAGAAGTGGCAACCCATCCCACTATTCTTGCCTGGGAAATCCCATGGACTGAAGAGCCTGATGGGCTACAGTCCATGGGGTCGCAGAGTTGGACACAACTGAAGCAAATTAGCATGCACTCACACGTGGTACCTCCAACTTTTCTATAAGTGTAAGCTTACTTTAAAGTTAAGGAATTTCACTAGCTGCCCTGATGGCTCAGTCCGGTAAAGAATCTGCCTGCAATGCAGGAGACCCCGGTTCGATTCCTGGGTTGGAAGATCCCCTGGAGAAGGGATAGGCTACCCACTCCAGTATTCTTGGGCTTCCCTTGTGGCTCAGCTGGTAAAGAATCCACCTGCAGTGTGAGAGACCTGGGTTTGATCCCTGGGTTGGGAAGATCCCCTGGAGAAAAGAAAGTCTACCCACTCCAATATTCTGGCCTAAAGAATTCCATGGACAGTCCATGGGGTCTCAAAGAGTCAGACACAACTGAGTGACTTTCACTTTACTCACTAGCTGCCCAGTGGGTAAGACTTGACCTCTCGATGCTGGGGTTTCTGTTCGATCCCTGCTAGGGGAGCTAAGATCCCACATGGCTCGTAGCCAAAAAATCATAAATGCAACATGGGTGGACCTCAAAATTATTATACTGAATAAAATAAGTCAGACAGAGAAGCAGAAACATTGTGTGATATCCCTTTTATTTGGAATCTAGAAAGTCATGATACAAACGAACTTATTTACAAAACGGGAACAGATCCACAGGCTTAGAGAACAAACTTATGGTTGCCGGAGGAAAGGTCGGGGTGAAGGGATAGTTAGGGAGTTTGGGATGGGCATGGACACACTGCTCTATTTAAAATGGATAACCAACGAGGCCTTACTGCACACGGGACTCTGTTCAAGGTTATGTGGCAGCCTGGATGGAGGGGGAGTTTAGAGGAGAATGGATACATGTATATGTATGACTGAGCCCCTTCACTGTCCACCTGAAACTATCACAACATTGTTAATTTACTATATTCTAGTACAAAATTTTAAAATTTAATAATAATAATTAGTAAAAACAATAAGATAGAAACAATTCAATAAATTCAATAAAGACTTAAAAAATGGTCAAAAAACAAAAAACTTTTAAAAAAGAGGATTTACAGGTGTGCCCACTTTCATTGCACTGGACTTCTGGGGGGCAGGGGTGTCTTACCGTTGCATCCACCAAGGCACCCAGACATTCAGCCTCCAGCATGTGTCGAACCCAAGAGCAAATGTGGTATTGAGCGCACAGAAATGTCTTGCATTTCCCTTGTGAAGTGACCTTGTCCGATGCTTCGGATGACAGTTTCAGCTGGGGTGCTACGTGACCTCTGGCGTGCTCCACAGCCAGGCTCAAGCTCTGCCTAGTCCACTGTGCTCTCTGTGTGTGACCCAGTGAAGCCTCTCCCCGAACCTCAGCAGATGGTGTGCTCTGTGCTGTGTCCAGGAAATGACACTTTTGGCCGCTTGGAAAAGAGACAGTTGTCAAGAGCCGTCTGTGTTAGGGTGTAGCTGCCCACTTCCTGTGCTTCTGGGGCCAGGAGCTTCCCCCCAGACTGCCCGCACCATCCAAGCTTGACATAAATCTAGTAACCTATAGCATTTTCCAATAAATACATCACTTTCATCAGTCTAGAGCTGTCTTTACACCAGGCCCAAACATTTGCGTGAAGAGTTCAAACATTTGATCTGTCCTTCAGATTTTGTACGTGAATTAATTAATGAATCAGGCTGGGCTGTGCTGGGTCTTCGCTGTTGCTGCTCAGGCTTTCCTCTGCCTGTGCAAGTAGGGGCTGCTCTCCAGTCGCGGCGCTCAGGCTTCTCACTGCAGTGGTTTCTCTCGTTGCAGAGCACAGGTCTAGGCACGCAGGCTTTAGCAGCTGTGGCTCCCGGGCTCCAGAGCACAGGCTCAGCAGTGCTCAGGGTGCAGACTTAGCTGTTCTGCAGCACGTGGGGTCCTCCCAGACCAGGGATTGAACCCGTGTCTCCAGCACTAGCAGGTGGATTCTCTACCACCGAGTCACTAGGGAAGCCCTATTCTTCAGATCTTTTCAGTATAGATGAAACAGACCATTTGGATGTCCCAGCTGTTGAGAATCACGTAGACAGGTCTTTTCCGTCTTGTTGTTTATCTGTCTCTCGTCACTTACCAGGATTCTATCCCCTAAAAGGTGACGAGGGAGAGGGGATCTTATTCTACCGGAAAGTCATTGCAAAAGGATTTATCTTTGTAGGCACTATAAGAATGTGAAGTCAATTTTCCTCCTTTCTAGGCACCAAAGGAATGCAATCTAGATGAGATTAGGCCCCGGTGTCCGGCTCTTGGGGTCAGCGCTGCTTTCTCTGAGCTCCGCGGTGCTGGAGAAGCCTCAACCTGTCTGTAGGTGAAACAGCTAGACTACATGACCTATGATGCTGTCATATAGGTATGGCCAGATGCACGGACTCTCTCGGTAGGCTGGAGCTCTTAACTGGTCAGCGGTAAGCTGTTTTCCTGGATGCTATACATTTTCTTTAGGAAAGACCTGAGATTGCTGAGGGTTTATGGTGGGTCCAGATATTAGAATCACCACCCCATAGCTTTCTGGAGATCGGCTTTGGTGCAATGTGGGGGCTGTGCACTGGGGACCCAGAGACCACCCCCACTCTCCACCCAGCTCTACCTTGATAGAAGCCAGCTTTTCATGAAAATGAGGTGTCCTCAAGTTAAAGAGCCAATGTGCCTGCAAGACAGAAGGTCAGGTTGGAGAGTTACCATGTTCCACACTCATCTGCAGAGGAGTGCAAACCATTTTTGTGAGTCTTTTTGGATGTGTTAGGACAATAACGTGTGAATTCTGCTTCGGGAATATCATGGAAGCTTTTAGCTAGGAACTGAAGGGCAATTCTAGAGTTTTGTTTTTAAGAAACTTTCACGGTCCCTCCTATCAGATCCTGGAAGTTGAACTCGGCATCCAGAAGGTAATTTTAAAGATAACCTAAGTGCTCCAGTTTCTTTACCCATTCCTCTGTCAGTGGCCATCCAGGCTGCGTCCATGTCCTAGCTATTGTAAACAGTACTACAATGACCTTGTACTTCCCTGGTGGCTCAGATGGTAAAGAATGCAGGAGACCTGGGTTCAGGAGATCTCCTGGAGAAGGGAACAGCTACCCACTCCAGTATTCTGGCCTGGAGAATTCCATGGACAGAGGAGCCTTTCAGTCCATGGTGTCACAAAAAAATTGGACACAACTGAGTAACTTTCGCTTTCACTGCAATGAACACCAGAATACATGTGTCTTTTGCAATTATGCTTTTCTCAGGTTATATGCCCAGTAGTGGGATTGTTGGATCATATGGTAGCTTTATTCCTAATTTTTTTAAGGAATCTCCATACTGTCTTACACAGTGGCTGCATCAGTTTACATTCCCATCAACAGTGCAAGAGGGGTCCCTTTTCTCCACACCCTCTCCAGAATTTATTGTTTGTAGATTTTTTGACGATGGCCATTCTGACCAGCATGAGGTGATATCTCATTGCAGTTTTGGTTTGTATTTCTCTAATAATGAGCGATGTTGAGTATCTTTTCATGTGTTTATTAGCCATCTGTAGGTCTTATTTGAAGAAATGTCTGTTTAGGTCTTTTGCCCACTTTTTGATTGGGTTGTTTGTTTTTCTGTTATTGAGTTGCATAAGCTGCTTGTATATTTTGGAAATTAATCCTTTGTCAGTTGTCCTATGGCTGATCCATGTTGATTGATGCATGGCAGAAACCAACACAATATTGCAATTATCCTTCAATTAAAAATAAATTAATTAAGAGGGGAAAAAAGATAACCTAAAAGGCTTCATTCAAATTAGGAACCAAACCCAGCCAGACTGGGGGAAGGGCAACGACTTGGACATTCTCCGCCTGGAGAAGTGGGAGGAACCAAGTCTCCTCCAATCCCCTTCCCGTCCCGCCCCAACTCCCACCTTCACCCCAGCAAGGAAGGGGCCTGGCGCTAGGGCCTCCTTGTCCCTGAGGGGTCCGGTGCTCTTATTCAATAGCTGTCAGAGGACTTAATTTTCTTTCCTTNCCCAGACATTCAGCCTCCAGCATGTGTCGAACCCAAGAGCAAATGTGGTATTGAGCGCACAGAAATGTCTTGCATTTCCCTTGTGAAGTGACCTTGTCCGATGCTTCGGATGACAGTTTCAGCTGGGGTGCTACGTGACCTCTGGCGTGCTCCACAGCCAGGCTCAAGCTCTGCCTAGTCCACTGTGCTCTCTGTGTGTGACCCAGTGAAGCCTCTCCCCGAACCTCAGCAGATGGTGTGCTCTGTGCTGTGTCCAGGAAATGACACTTTTGGCCACTTGGAAAAGAGACAGTTGTCAAGAGCCGTCTGTGTTAGGGTGTAGCTGCCCACTTCCTGTGCTTCTGGGGCCAGGAGCTTCCCCCCAGACTGCCCGCACCATCCAAGCTTGACATAAATCTAGTAACCTATAGCATTTTCCAATAAATACATCACTTTCATCAGTCTAGAGCTGTCTTTACACCAGGCCCAAACATTTGCGTGAAGAGTTCAAACATTTGATCTGTCCTTCAGATTTTGTACGTGAATTAATTAATGAATCAGGCTGGGCTGTGCTGGGTCTTCGCTGTTGCTGCTCAGGCTTTCCTCTGCCTGTGCAAGTAGGGGCTGCTCTCCAGTCGCGGCGCTCAGGCTTCTCACTGCAGTGGTTTCTCTCGTTGCAGAGCACAGGTCTAGGCACGCAGGCTTTAGCAGCTGTGGCTCCCGGGCTCCAGAGCACAGGCTCAGCAGTGCTCAGGGTGCAGACTTAGCTGTTCTGCAGCACGTGGGGTCCTCCCAGACCAGGGATTGAACCCGTGTCTCCAGCACTAGCAGGTGGATTCTCTACCACCGAGTCACTAGGGAAGCCCTATTCTTCAGATCTTTTCAGTATAGATGAAACAGACCATTTGGATGTCCCAGCTGTTGAGAATCACGTAGACAGGTCTTTTCCGTCTTGTTGTTTATCTGTCTCTCGTCACTTACCAGGATTCTATCCCCTAAAAGGTGACGAGGGAGAGGGGATCTTATTCTACCAGAAAGTCATTGCAAAAGGATTTATCTTTGTAGGCACTATAAGAATGTGAAGTCAATTTTCCTCCTTTCTAGGCACCAAAGGAATGCAATCTAGATGAGATTAGGCCCCGGTGTCCGGCTCTTGGGGTCAGCGCTGCTTTCTCTGAGCTCCGCGGTGCTGGAGAAGCCTCAACCTGTCTGTAGGTGAAACAGCTAGACTACATGACCTATGATGCTGTCATATAGGTATGGCCAGATGCACGGACTCTCTCGGTAGGCTGGAGCTCTTAACTGGTCAGCGGTAAGCTGTTTTCCTGGATGCTATACATTTTCTTTAGGAAAGACCTGAGATTGCTGAGGGTTTATGGTGGGTCCAGATATTAGAATCACCACCCCATAGCTTTCTGGAGATCGGCTTTGGTGCAATGTGGGGGCTGTGCACTGGGGACCCAGAGACCACCCCCACTCTCCACCCAGCTCTACCTTGATAGAAGCCAGCTTTTCATGAAAATGAGGTGTCCTCAAGTTAAAGAGCCAATGTGCCTGCAAGACAGAAGGTCAGGTTGGAGAGTTACCATGTTCCACACTCACCTGCAGAGGAGTGCAAACCATTTTTGTGAGTCTTTTTGGATGTGTTAGGACAATAACGTGTGAATTCTGCTTCGGGAATATCATGGAAGCTTTTAGCTAGGAACTGAAGGGCAATTCTAGAGTTTTGTTTTTAAGAAACTTTCACGGTCCCTCCTATCAGATCCTGGAAGTTGAACTCGGCATCCAGAAGGTAATTTTAAAGATAACCTAAGTGCTCCAGTTTCTTTACCCATTCCTCTGTCAGTGGCCATCCAGGCTGCGTCCATGTCCTAGCTATTGTAAACAGTACTACAATGACCTTGTACTTCCCTGGTGGCTCAGATGGTAAAGAATGCAGGAGACCTGGGTTCAGGAGATCTCCTGGAGAAGGGAACAGCTACCCACTCCAGTATTCTGGCCTGGAGAGTTCCATGGACAGAGGAGCCTTTCAGTCCATGGTGTCACAAAAAAATTGGACACAACTGAGTAACTTTCGCTTTCACTGCAATGAACACCAGAATACATGTGTCTTTTGCAATTATGCTTTTCTCANCTCCTGGAGAAGGGAACAGCTACCCACTCCAGTATTCTGGCCTGGAGAGTTCCATGGACAGAGGAGCCTTTCAGTCCATGGTGTCACAAAAAAATTGGACACAACTGAGTAACTTTCGCTTTCACTGCAATGAACACCAGAATACATGTGTCTTTTGCAATTATGCTTTTCTCAGGTTATATGCCCAGTAGTGGGATTGTTGGATCATATGGTAGCTTTATTCCTAATTTTTTTAAGGAATCTCCATACTGTCTTACACAGTGGCTGCATCAGTTTACATTCCCATCAACAGTGCAAGAGGGGTCCCTTTTCTCCACACCCTCTCCAGAATTTATTGTTTGTAGATTTTTTGACGATGGCCATTCTGACCAGCATGAGGTGATATCTCATTGCAGTTTTGGTTTGTATTTCTCTAATAATGAGCGATGTTGAGTATCTTTTCATGTGTTTATTAGCCATCTGTAGGTCTTATTTGAAGAAATGTCTGTTTAGGTCTTTTGCCCACTTTTTGATTGGGTTGTTTGTTTTTCTGTTATTGAGTTGCATAAGCTGCTTGTATATTTTGGAAATTAATCCTTTGTCAGTTGTCCTATGGCTGATCCATGTTGATTGATGCATGGCAGAAACCAACACAATATTGCAATTATCCTTCAATTAAAAATAAATTAATTAAGAGGGGAAAAAAGATAACCTAAAAGGCTTCATTCAAATTAGGAACCAAACCCAGCCAGACTGGGGGAAGGGCAACGACTTGGACATTCTCCGCCTGGAGAAGTGGGAGGAACCAAGTCTCCTCCAATCCCCTTCCCGTCCCGCCCCAACTCCCACCTTCACCCCAGCAAGGAAGGGGCCTGGCGCTAGGGCCTCCTTGTCCCTGAGGGGTCCGGTGCTCTTATTCAATAGCTGTCAGAGGACTTAATTTTCTTTCCTTTTCTCAAACAGTTAATTGACTTCCTGGAGAGCAGGAAAATCCCTTCCCCTAGCAAATAAATTCTTCCTTACTCGGGATGTTCAGTTGCTCGGGTGTCTAACCAGAGTAGCTGTTACCGCTGTGTTTACAGGGTTTTTCAGGAGGGAGAAGAGGGCTTTGCAACCTTCAAGGAAGGCCGGCTGGACCCAGGAGAGCCGGCCTAGGAGCCCTCCGGCCACCCCATAGAAGGAGCGAGTTAAATCAGGTCTCTGGAGAGGGGCCCAGCTGTTAGCCAGGAGGAAGCCCGGGGAATGGAGAAGTGAGACCGTTTCAGCATCATAGCGTTGAGCACAGCCTCCCTGACCGGGGCGGAAAACCGCAAATGGAAAAAGAAAAAAACTGCTCAGAGAAGCCTTTGAGAACCTGCAGTAAGTGCACTGTATCAGCACCACGGCTGGGTTCCCTCACCCGGAATCAAACAAACAAACAAACAAAAGCTTTTCTTTTTAATTGCACAGCCCCCTCTCCTGTCCAGTCCAAGGTTCTGAATCTTACAAGGGACTGAGCTGAGAAAAACAAGGCTTGCAGATCCTCCTGGTTTCCAAAGAGGGTGAGTTTGGTAAAAGCCGCCTAGCCACGCAGGGGACTGGTACCCACCCCCTCCCCAGCCCCCAGGCCCCAGTCCATCAGCCTGGGCCCTGGCTGCTGCTGCGGTTCTGTGCCACCCAAGTTGCAAGCCAGCTCTGAGCTCCATGTTCTCATCTGCATCCTGCAGCCAACGGTGGCATTTCTCTCCCAGGCTTTGTGAGGAGTGCGTGGTGGGGGCGTAGGGGTAAAGAACCCGCTTCCCAGTGCAGGAGATGCAAGAGAGGAAATGGCAAGCGACGCCAGTATTCCTGCCTGGAGAATCCATGGACCAAGGAGCCTGGTGGGCTACAATCCATAGGGACTCTCACTCAGGCACATGAGATTAGGTCCAAGAAAATCGCCTGGTGAGCTTTCCTTCCAGCACTAGTTCAATCTTCACTTAAATATTGAGTTAAAGCATCACTCACATAGAAATGTCATGTCTCCTCCCTCCTAACTTTCCCCTCTCTTTTTTCACTTCTTCTTTTTTCATAGTATCGAGTTACACATTTTGTTATTAGGTGAAGTCAATAAACATCTGATGAGTTAGTTACAAGAACACTGAGCTATATAGGTTTGGGTTGAAGTGCCCTCCGAACCATCCAGATGGGAAAAAAAAAAACACATCAACACATCAGAAGCTTTTCATTGGTGCTCTTGTCAAGTGACTCAAGAGCCTGGAAGAGATGTCTCTCTCCAGTGCATGACTAATTGCTGTGAGAATTTGCTAAGACTGTGACAACAACATACCACAGACTCGGGGGCTTAAACAGCAGAAGTTCTTTTTCTCAGCATTCTGGAGCCGGGAGGTCCAAGCCCAGGGCGCTGGCGTTTCTCCTGACATCTCTCTCCGTGGCTTCTGAGTGGCCATCCTTTCCGTGTGTTCTCACCTGGTGTGTGTGTCCTCCGTGTGGTCTTTCCTCAGTGTGTGTCTGTGTCCTAGTCTCTGCTCATAGGGACACTAGTCCTTTAGGATTCAGACCCACTCTCAAAATCTCATCTTACCTTAATCAGCTCTTTAAAGGCCCTCTCTCTGAATACAGTCACATTCTAAGGTACCAAGGACTGGGACTTCAGCATGTGGATTTCGAGAACACAGTTCAGCCTGTGCATGCGTGCATGCTCAGTCCCTCAGTCGTGTCTGACTCTTCACAGCCCTATTGATGTAGCCCTCCCGGCTCGTCAGTCTGAGACCCTCCAGGTAAGAACACTGAAGTGGGTTGCCATCCCCTCCTCCAGGGGATCTGCCCAACCCAGAGATCAAACCAGCATCTCCTGCAGCTTCTGCATTGCAGGCAGATTCTTCGCTGCTGAGCCACCAGGGAAGCTCTCAATAACAATAACAATGACAATAACTAAATAAACAGCAGAGACTAGGGG
Organism: Oreotragus oreotragus; assembly: GCA_006410675.1. Taxonomy (NCBI): domain Eukaryota; kingdom Metazoa; phylum Chordata; class Mammalia; order Artiodactyla; family Bovidae; genus Oreotragus; species Oreotragus oreotragus. The sequence continues at coordinate 15,613 of SJYX01014454.1, forward strand.
TTCAGATGTTGCCTGGGATGAGCCACAAGGGACTTCTTACAAAATCTCAGATGGATCCCAACACACAAATCTTTCTTTGGTTCTTTTGATGATGAACTGCCTGAAAAATGTGTGCTATTTAAATTGTTTGTTATCTTCCAGTTAAATAAGCTCAATAATTCCTGGTTTGTTTTTCTGTCTATGGACTATTGTATCAAATATTCACATCAAGTTTAAAGTTCAAATAATCATTGGAATGAATGACTACTTGTGAAAAACAGTAAATAAATAAATTAAGGCAAGTTAATTATTTTTCTCTTGCCCCTCTCTCCCTTCCTTATTCCTTTGGAATGGGGAGGGTCCATGCTGTGGAGACTATTGAGGGTCCATGCTGTGGAGACTATTGAGGCCATGGTATCAGGGAGGCAGATAGTGACGCTGAGAGGCAAGAGACGTGGATGGAAACAGAAAGCCTCTTTATGGTGGAGGTGGGCCTTAAACTGGGGCCCTGGGTGGATCCATAGATCAACAGTTCCAGGTCTCCCCTGTTTGGCCACAAGCCTTTCTCTACTGAGCTTCACGTAGTGTGTCTACACTAGTTCTACAGAGTTCTTGAAGCATTTCTCTACGTGCATGTACCACAATTAGCTAGAGGGGTAGAATGGGGCAGGGGGTGGAAGGGAGGTTCAAGACAGAGGGGGCATATGCGTAATGATGGCTGATTCATGTTGTTGTGTGGCAGAAACCAACACAACGTTGTAAAACAATTATCCTCCAATTTAAAATTAAAATAAAAACAATTCCGTTTTTTGATATCTAGGCTGTTTTCAGTCTTTACTCAAAAGAGCATTGCAGTGAACATTTACATTGGGAATCGTATTTTGCCTTTAAATTCCTTCTCACCTGAACTCTGACTTTTTTAGTGTTACGCTCTCTGAACCTGGGGTAGCATTCCTGACTTGCTTCTGCTGCTCAGTCATCAGAACTGGGTGGCTCTCACACGCTCTCATTCTCTCCCAAGACACACACACACACAGAGACACACTCCAAAGACACGTTTCCTCCTCGGGGCACCAAGACAAAGAGGGAGCAGCCAGAGGACAGACTGGTGCATCCACAGGTCCTGGAGCCATTCAGGAAGCACCAGTCTTGGGAAGCAAAGCCTTTGGATCCTGTTGTGTCGTTGGTGTTGTTCACTCGCTGTCATGTCCAACTCTTTCTGACCCATAAAGTAACACTGGGCTCCTCTGTCCTTTACTATCTGCCAGAGCTTGCTCAGATCCATGTCCGT
>SJYX01014457.1:25605-134443 GCA_006410675.1 Oreotragus oreotragus
TTCTTCACAGTCCAACTTTCACATCCATACATGACCACAGGAAAAACCATAGCCTTGACTAGACGGTCTTTAGTCAGCAAAGTAATGTCTCTGCTTTTCACCATGCTATACAGGTTGGTCCTAACTTTCCTTCCAAGGAGTAAGCGTCTTCTAATTTCATGGCTGCAGTCACCATCTGCAGTGATTTTGCAGCCCCCAAAAATAAAGTCTGACACTGTTTCCACTGTTTCCCCATCTATTTCCCATGAAGTGATCGGACCAGATGCCATGATCTTCGTTTTCTGGATGTTGAGCTTTAAGCCAACTTTTTCCCTCTCCGCCTTCACTTTCATCAAGAGTGCAGCCAAATAAATAAATAATTTTTGAACAACGTATTGGTGATTTTATTTCATCAAGTTTCCTAAGTTAAGGTTGTCTTGACATGCTACACATCCACCATCATATTTGTAGTCATCACTTAACAACAGATCAGGTAGAACAAATGAACCACCCAAACAAACAAAAATAGAGAGATCACTGAGGACAGTTAATGTATGTGTAAGCAAGAGTCCAAGATAAGATCTGAACACTGAAAAGAACGCAGGAAGATTTTCCAGGGAGGAAGAGGACTGACCCGCAATGAGACAAATATTTTCTGACCTTAGATATAAAAGGTATGGCTATAGACCCTGACATTGCTCAAGAAGTTACAAATTAGAGATCTTTTCCCACGTTTACTCAAAGGTCAGAAATATAACTTTCCATTCATCAATGGGGTATTTCTGTGAGATCACAGAGTGACATGGTTAAATACACAAGCTTTATAAGAAGACAGATCTAGGTTCCAATCCCATCTCTATCATATTCTAGCTGCACTATTTTTGATCAGTTACTTAAAATCTCTAAGCATGTTTCCTTGTCTACAAAATAGGGATGAGAATAGTACCTATACCTCATAAGGCCTTTGTTACTATTAAATGAAATCATGCACAGTGAAGCTTGTATTAAGATATTTCTAAAAATGTTAAAAATAAAAAACTTTAGCACTCCTTAAATCTCCTTATCCAAAATACAGTATGAATTTTAGGCATATTCTTCTTAAAAATTATTAACACTTAATAACATTTCCTCATTTATTGAAAACTATTTTAAGTATATGAAACATGCAGAAGACTCTAAAAAGATACTAGAGGGACTCCTGGCAGTCAAGTGGTTAAGACTGCACTTCCAGTGAGGGGGGCATGGGTTTGATCCCTGGTCAGGGAAATAATAGCCGACATGCCAAGTGGTGTGCCCAAATAAATAAGCAAAAATAAAAAATAGATACCAGACTTCTACAGGTTGACTTTTTAAAAAAGATTTCATAATTTGATATTTGGTACTCAAATCACATCACTTGCTTTCTTTAAGTTGCTGTTATCCAACTTTCTGTATATTCATTACTATATTTAGCTCTGGCCAATTCACAGTGAAATAGACATAGAAGCCACAATGGTAGGGGAAGGGGAGATGTGGAGATAAAATATACTTATAGTCCATGCACAATTCTGGCAGAAAGATATCAAAACACATTAAGGTTCTAAAACAAAAATCTGCCCCAGACTTTCAGAACTTCTGAAGTCATTATTTGTAAAGGGTCCACTTACACTCATTGGCATGCTCAAAATTAAAAAAAAAAATCTTATCTGTAATGAAAGTATCAGAGGATTCATTGAACCCTATGGCCACAAGAAAGCAAGATTCTCCCCTCTCTGGCTCTAGGGCAAAAAAAAAAAGTGTAGAAAACTCTATAAATGTACCTATTTTATGAGGGAATGAGATTCTGTTCCTTCACAGTCTTCAAAAACTTTAACCTCTTTTATCCATAAGTTGGATATTTGGACCCTGAATTATTTATAGTTCACATAAATATAACTTAAAATCAGACAGTGGATGGCTGAGTTCAGTATTCTATATGTAAAATATACATATAAGAAGTAGTGACTACATGCACATTTATGATTAGACTGTCTGGATTCACATCTTTCTTTCGAAAGGGTTAAAGCTAAAATTAGAAAGTGCTTTCCTGAGTCAGCAGTGACTGAGCTGGAAAACTCAGCAGTGGCCACAGGACTGGAAAAGGTCAGTTTTGACTCAAACCCCAAAGAAAGGCAATGGCAAAGAATGCTCAAACTACCACACAGTTGCACGAATCTCACATGCTAGTAAAGTAAGGCTGAAAATTCTCCAAGCCAGGCTTCAACAGTATGTGAACTGTAAACCTCCAGATGTTCAAGCTGGATTTAGAAAATGCAGAAGAACCAGAGGTCAAATAGCCAACATCCGTTGGATTATTGAAAAAGCCAGAGAGTTCTGGAAAAATATCTATTTCTGATTTATTGACTATACCAAAGCCTATGACTGTGTGGATTACCACAAACTGTGGAAAATTCTGAAAGAGATGGGAATACCAGACCACCTGACCTGCTTCTTGAGAAACCTGTATGCAGGTCAGGAAGCAACAGTTAGAACTGGACATGGAACAACAGACTGGTTCCAAATAGGAAAAGGAGTATGTCAAGGCTGTATATTGTCACTCTGCTTATTTAACTTCTATGCAGAGTACATTATGAGAAACATGGGGCTGGAAGAAGCACAAGCTGGAATCAAGATTGCCGGGAGAAATATCAATAACCTCAGATATGCAGATGACACCACCCTTATGGCAGAAAGCGAAAAAGAACTAAAGAGCCTCTTGATGAAAGTGCAAGAGGAGCGTGAAAAAGCTGGCTTAAAGCTCAGCATTCAGAAAAATAAGATCATGTCATCTGGTCCCATCACTTCATGGCAAATAGATGGGAAAATAGTGGAAACGGTGGCTGACTTTATTTTGGGGGGCTCCAAAATCACCGCAGATGGTGACTGCAACAATGAAAATACAAGACGCTTACTCCTTGGAAGAAAAGTTATGACCAACATAGACAGCATATTAAAAAGCAGAGACATTACTTTGCCGACTAAGATCCGTCTAGTCAAGGCTATGGTTTTTCCTGTGGTCATGTATGGATGTGAGAGTTGGACTGTGAAGAAGGCTGAGCACCAAAGAACTGATGCTTTTGAACTGTGGTGCTGGAGAAGACTCCTGAAAGTCCCCTAAACAGCACGGAGATCCAGCCAGTCCATCGTAAGGGAAATTGGCCCTGAATATTCATTGGAAGGACTGATGCTAAAGCTGTAACTCCAATACACTGGCCACCTGATGCGAAGAACTGACTCATTTGAAGACTCTGATGCTGGGAAAGATTGAAGGCGGGTGGAGAAGGGGATGACAGAGGATGAGATGGTTGGATGGCATCACCGACTCAATGGACATGAGTCTGAGTGAACTCCAAGAGTTGGTGATGGACAGGGAGGCCTGGCGTGCTGCATACCATGGGGTCACAAAGAGTCGGACATGACTGAGCAATTAAACTGAACTCAACTGATCCTGAGTCCCATAAGCAGTAAAGGCAATGAGTCTCCTGTGCAGGAGTCCAATATTAGTCATGTCATCCCTTTATCACTGTTTGTGCACTGCTAAAGGCTAGTATAAAGGGTTATGTGTTCTGTACAAAGGATTTTATTTCCCTCTAATGGTGTTCTGTTCCCATGTGTAATCTCATACTACAACCCAAAATCACAAGAAGATCAAATAAAATGAATGATAGTTCAGAGATTCATCGTGGAGTTGAGAAAGTTGATAAAATTGTAAGACATAAGACAACTAATTCAAAGCATTGAGTAGATTTCAAAAATGACTCCAAATAGTGTTTACATATTTTAAGACCAGGGAAACATCTTGTTTTAACACGGATATTGCCAATGTAATATTTTTGAATGAAAATTAAAACCAAACCTTAGTTATTGGTCCCCATGGAAAGAAAAGGTCCTGGGGTGATTAAAACCAATGTACAATTTAATGCAAGCAGTATCATACCTTCAATCCACAGATCAATATCTCCAAAGAGTAGTCAAGAAAACCTTAGACTTTTCAGCATTTTTAAGCTATAATTTGTTCAGCTAAATCAACTTCATAGATAATTCTACTATCAATAGCATACAACCATGAAAAAATAAATGTTAACAACAAAAACAAAATGGATTTGTATATGCTATAACTGCCCTGGTCTTATATTAAAGAAAAGAAGCTTACATCCACTCAGGTTTGTCTACATGAAAGCAAATGCAGTACCCTTCAGCATTTCAATGTCCTTCAAAACTATTTATCATGGTAGATTAGTGCATCAGCCATTTCTGACGAATTTAAAATATCTATTATCATACTGCCATTTCCAGATATTTGTGCATGTTCTTTTGAAGCATGACATTCACTGACCACTTACTTCACCTGATTCATAAAAAGGTTGAATATGTCAATTTTCCAGCTCTGCCTCTCAGTCCTTTTGAATTCAATACTGAAACAGATTATAATTTCCTTCGAAAATACCAAAGAAGACAATTCATCTCTCCCTATATCCTCTGGTTTTTGCTTTGAGAGGGTTTTACCTGGCTCATTCATTCTCTCCATCAGGTCTCAATGGAAAAATCCTGCTCTATTTCATGCTACTCACAAATTTTTATTTTAAGAATTCCTCACAAAGGAGGAAATGTGTGTGCTTTTTAGATGTTCTTGGGTCAGGAATTACCCCGGAGAAGGAAATGGCAACCCACTCCAGTACTCTTGCCTGGAGAATTCCAGGGACAGAGGAGCCTGGCGGGCTACAGTCCATGGGGTCACAGAGAGTTGGACATGACTGTGCGACTAACTTCTTTCTTTCTTTACTAAATAAAACCAAATTTCTCTTAAATATTTACAACAAATTGTAAACACCTTACATACAAAAATTTCCTAAAGGCAATAGTTTAAGTAAAATTCTCCTTCAAAGGGAAAAACATTCTTATTAATTAAAATCACTTTCTTAAGCTCTCAAAATATTTTGGAGACAGTCATAATGACCTAAGTCCAAATCTTTTAAAATGTCGAACAGGTTACAGAATAATGAATATTTTTATCCCCACTCTCCATTAAAAATATTGCTAGAAAAATATATAAGAGATGGCCTTAGCCCACAGTAACAATGAAAACAAAATGTACAAAAAATATGAATAAAATTAAAAATAGAATCTTAAATTTACAGTAAGTAGAGGGGAAGCAGGGAAGAAGATCATTTCAAATAGTCAAACATAAACTGGTCATATTTTAAATATTCTTCATATGTTTGAATTGTGAGTATGTCAGGATACTTAAAATACACTTAACTAAAGTAATCTTCTTAGTGATGTAACCAGTCAAACTTAAAATGTTAACTTTCATTTAAAAAAATGTATTCGTTTATTTTCCTAAGCTAAGTAATATGGTTAAAACTCTATCACACACTCCTCAGGACATTCAATTTCTTTTAATAGTGGAATTTTGTTAAAATGAACTTATTCCTGGTCTATAAACCCTGGAAATGAAAGAGAGCTGACATCAAGTTGATCTGCTATGAATAAGGTAAGAAGTTCTTTGAATGCGAGGAGGGAAACAGAGAGGCATAGAACACACCAGCGTGCACTGCCATTTTCCCTGCACCAATCTGCATGTTATACTGAATGGTTCTGGTGGGCAAGAGAGAAGGTCAGTGACTATTCTTTCATGGTGACAGGGGTAAGGAGAGTTGAAAGCTGATCACCATTTGATGGCTGAACAACAGAAAGGCAACAGCCCTTCTCACCTACATAGTTAAAGACTCCTTACAGAGTGTGACAGCCATGTAGACAAAGACCAAAGAAATTCAATGTTCCTGAATACTTTTAGCACAGGGTAACTCTTAGAATGCAAGCAGGTCAAACCAATCCTAAAGGAAATCAATCCTGAATATTCAATGGAAGGACTGAAGCTGAAGCTCCACTACTTTGGCCACCCGATGTGAAGAGCTGACTCATTAGAAAAGATCCTGAGGCTGGGAAAGCTTGAAGGCAGGAGGAGAAGGGGTCAACAGAGGACAAGACTGTTGGATGGCATCTCTGACCCAATGGACATGAGTTTGATACAGTGAGGGAGAGGGAAGCCTGGCATGCTGCATTCCATGGGGTCACAAAGAGGTGGACACGACTGAACAAATGAACAACAACAACCAACAGGCAGTAACACAGTCGAGAGTAATACAAGAAGTATTTGACTCCAAAGGCACAACTTAGCGACTGAACAACAAAGAATCAAAGAACCTGCAATCAAACCACAAAGAATCCACAATCAAACCACAAAGAATCATTTCTTTGGGTCTTCACGGTAGATGTTAAAAAGTTCTTAGCAAGTTCAAATGTTTTATTGTCTCAGTATGTGATCTGTAATGTTTTCTGGTCTTTTCTAGTTTATCTTCATGTAATATTTTAACATCTCTTTTCTCAAAAACTGAGCAAAACACTGTTATGTATCTGTATGCACATACATGCACTCTTAAGATAAATATCTTAATACCTCCAATTTTAATAAATTTTTTCAAAGCATAATCATTCAACAATGAATAGTTAAAATCCTTAATAACCCCACATTATACACCTTGATAATTTTTAAGGCTTATCTAACAGAAATTAAACCCAAAAAGCTCACTATTAATCTCTTCCACTGTGATATAAATGATCTAAAGCAATGACAACAAAACAAAACAAAATAATAATAAACTGTACATGGAATGGAGATAAAACCTTTATAGGATTACAATGCAGTATGAAGTTCCTAAGTAAAAAAAATATTAACCTTCTACTATATTCAACCTGGCTGGCACTCATTTTCAGAAAAATCTAGAAACATAGCTACTCCTAAAAGTTACACATTTGATGTCTCTTAAAACCTATGAATGCTTTTTAAAGAAAGCATAATGCTTTAACTGTTGAAGTAACTTTGACCTCTTTCAAAAATGCAAAGACTTTCTTTTCAATTAAAACAAGTAAAAACCACAACAAACACTAAAAACTTTAACATGAAAGAACACGAACTAATAAGAGTAGTTTCGTTAAACTAAGTTACTCCATACTGGCTCCTTCATTTTACAGATGAAGATAAACAATTTCATTGAATTGTCTTAGATCATGAGGGTTTTTAATACCAAAACTATGATTGGAATCAATCAATCCTCAGTCATTACATACATCCCATTCAACTATATTGTCAACAATTAACAACTATACCACCAATTAGTCATTATGAGTTTTTTAGGCTATTTTCCTTTCATGAAGGAATACCAGACGCAAGTGAAAATTTATCTAAATATCGTCAATGTGTATATTTTAACATGAAAGCAATACAAGTGAAGTGATTTTGTTTGCTTTTAAATTTATTATGGAATCAAGAAACAAGAGAAACTTTAGGTAATAAACACATTGGAGATGTTCAAAAATATACTTGCTTTCTGCTTTCCAATTACCAGTGAATAAAATAGTTACTTGCTCAGCATAGATACAGAGCCTTCTCATGTTGCAATTCATTATTAGAGTTGTAGACATACCAACAACATACAATAAATACTCACTTCAAAAAATGTACCAAATGTTAACTGATATCTGGCTTGATACAAAAATACAAGTATTAGGAAGCACTTGGAAAAATGGAGCCATTCAACTTTCAGCTCAGTTCAGTTCAGTCACTCAATCGTGTCCAACTCTTTGCGACCCTATGGACTGCAGCATGCCAGGCCTCCCGGCCCATTACCAACTCCTGGGGTTCACACAAACCCAAGTCTATCAAGTCGGTGATGCCATCCAACCATCCCTTCCTCTGTACTCCCATTCTCCTCTTGCCCTCAATCTTTCCCAGCACTGGGGTCTTTTCAAATGAGTCAGTTCTTTGCATCAGGTGGCCAAAGAATGGGAGTTTCAATCTCAACATCAGTCATTGCAATGAACACCTAGGACTGATCTCCTTTAGGATAGACTGGTTGGATCTCCTTGCAGTCCAAGGGACTCTCAAGAGTCTTCTCCAACACCACAGTTCAAAAGCATCAATTCTTCGGTGCTCAGCTTTCTTCACAGTTCAACTATCACATCCATACACGACCACTGGAAAAGCCATAGCCTTGACTAAATCGACCTTTATTGGCAAAGTAATATCTCTGGTTTTCAATATGCTATCTAGGTTGGTCATAACTTTCCTTCTAAGGAGTAAGCGTCTTTTAATTTCATGGCTGCAGTCACCATCTGCAGTGATTTTGGAGTCCCCAAAAATAAAGTCTGACACTGTTTCCCCATCTATTTCCCATGAAGTGATGGGACCTGATGCCATGATCTTCATTTTCTGAATGTTGAGCTTTAAGCCAACTTTTTCACTCTCCTCTTTCACTTTCATCAAGAGGCTCTTTAGTTCTTCTTCACTTTCTGCCATAAGGGTGGTGTCATCTGCATATCTGAGGTTATTGATATTTCTCCTGGCAATCTTGATTCCAGCTTGTGTTTCTTCCAGACCAGTGTTTCTCATGATGCACAGAAGTTAAATAAGCAGGGTGACAATATACAGCCTTGACGTACTCCTTTTCCTATTTGGAACCAGTCTGCTGTTCCATGTCCAGTTCTAACTGTTGCTTCCTGACCTGCATACAGGTTTCTCAAGAGGCAGGTCAGGTGGTCTGGTATTCCCATCTCTTTCAGAATTTTCCACAGTTTATTGTGATCCACTCATCAGTCATTGCAATGAACACCTAGGACTGATCTCCTTTAGGATAGACTGGTTGGATCTCCTTGCAGTCCAAGGGACTCTCAAGAGTCTTCTCCAACACCACAGTTCAAAAGCATCAATTCTTCGGTGCTCAGCTTTCTTCACAGTTCAACTCTCACATCCATACACGACCACTGGAAAAGCCATAGCCTTGACTAGATTGACCTTTATTGGCAAAGTAATATCTCTGCTTTTCAATGTGCTATCTAGGTTGGTCATAACTTTCCTTCTAAGGAGTAAGCGTCTTTTAATTTCATGGCTGCAGTCACCATCTGCAGTGATTTTGGAGTCCCCAAAAATAAAGTCTGACACTGTTTCCCCATCTATTTCCCATGAAGTGATGGGACCTGATGCCATGATCTTCATTTTCTGAATGTTGAGCTTTAAGCCAACTTTTTCACTCTCCTCTTTCACTTTCATCAAGAGGCTCTTTAGTTCTTCTTCACTTTCTGCCATAAGGGTGGTGTCATCTGCATATCTGAGGTTATTGATATTTCTCCTGGCAATCTTGATTCCAGCTTGTGTTTCTTCCAGACCAGTGTTTCTCATGATGCACAGAAGTTAAATAAGCAGGGTGACAATATACAGCCTTGACGTACTCCTTTTCCTATTTGGAACCAGTCTGCTGTTCCATGTCCAGTTCTAACTGTTGCTTCCTGACCTGCATACAGGTTTCTCAAGAGGCAGGTCAGGTGGTCTGGTATTCCCATCTCTTTCAGAATTTTCCACAGTTTATTGTGATCCACGCAGTCAAAGGTTTTGGCATAGTCAATAAAACTTTAGTTTATTCAGCTTTAGTTTAGGAATAGAAGTTCTTGGTTACCCTTTCTTGCTTCCTTACCTAGCATGAAGTGGTCAATCATCTTAAGTTTGCTTCTGATAGAGTTCAGAACACAATATCCAAAAATATGGCACTCTAGCATATTCAATATCTTAAGCTGAAGGACTAAGAAAAGGACCGAAGCAAGAAAGTCACTATGACCTCATTCTTCCCCAGCCCACCCCTCTTCTTCTCTGAAAGCAGGAGAGAGATCTTCCATGTGAAAGGTACCCATCATGCCTGTAACTCTAGGAGGGAAGGCATTTGTGTCATCTGACACAGGGAATTGAGGACACAGGGAATTGAGAAGCCTGTATACATAAACTTTGTTAAACTAACCCTTAGCTTCCTAGATACTTCTTCATCATGTACTACCCCTAGCCCAAATCCCTTGGTCTTGTCAATTTTTCACAAATTTGTTGTTTCTTTGTCTAAAAGGTATAAAAGGTTTTGATTTTGTTCAGTTCTTTGGGTCTTCATTCTCTTGTGAAGTTTCCAATGTTTATGTACCAAAAAAAAAAAAAAATCGGTAAAATTTGTTCTTTTCTCCCATTAATTTTTATTACGTTAATTTGCAGACCCAGGCAGAGACTCTGAGAGGGTCGAGTAAAACATTTTCCTTCTCTACACTTCCCGCTAACTTCCTTAACTTCTCACCCTCTGTGCTTTGCCTTGCTCACTCTGGCTTTACTAATCTTTTAACAAAGCCAATGAACTCTTATTTTGCTGGATAGATCAGTTCCTCTGCCAGTTCCTGTCTGCAAATGGAATGAGGCCTGAATTAGAGTACTGACAATGGAAACACAAAAACTATGCAAGAGATATGTCAAATAAGAATGGGAAATATTATGAACAGGAGTATCAAAGATAAGCCTATATCATATACACAGGGTTCCTAGCCAAACCCTTGAATAGATGGGTGAGTGTTCTAAGTCCAGAATCATGCTTACCTAAGCACCAGAGTATGTGTTCAGAATGGTGCTTCTAATCTCCACAGTACTATTTGATCATTCATATTTATCTAGCATCTCTCCTTTCAATATGTTTCAAAGATTCCCAACCACATGTCTGAAAAATCAATATGCATGTACAGTCTGCTCTTGGCCCTCAAGACTAACTCTTCTATAGCTGGCCCTACTTTTATTACTCTAATTTTCCAAGATTATTTGAAAGACTTGAGAAATGCATGAAGGTGTATATTTGCACCAAATTATTGTCATGAGCAAATTAAGACACATGATTTCAACCTGTAAAATCAGTAGTATAATTTATAAACAACACGAAATAATAGCAGAAACCAAAATTAATGAAAAGCTCACATAGTAATAGCTCAGCGTAACGTATCCTGTATCCTATTTCTGGGAGAAAGTATATGACGAAAAAAACTGACAGAGAGAGGTTTGTTTTTTTTTTTTCAAGGTACAAAACGTGTCATAAAGTCAGAGTCCCAGGGCAATATCCCATACCATTTACATTTAAAATATTTTGCCATTTTAATTGATGCTTATAATGCTCACCTCAACAACACTACAAAACTGTTTAACATTGTATTTATTAAAGAAAAATGCTTAATGTAGTTTCAGTGTTAGAGTCATTTCAGGGTATTCTTATTCTTGAACAAATGCTACTTCACATATGGAAATTTATGATAACTCAATTTTTTGAAATCCATTTAACACTCTAGCACTTAGTCTTCAATACTTTTTGATGAATGAATATTAAATACAAAAATTTAAGAAATGATCTCCAGGAACTCTCTTGGAAGCCGATATTAAGGATGCTATGGTACTCAGCATCCACGTGCAATGTGCATTTGATCCCTGGGTTGGGAAGTTCCCCTGGAGAAGAAAACGGCTACCTACTCCAGTATCCTGGCCTGGAGAATTCCATGGACTACAGTCTATGGGGTCACAAAGAGTCAGACATGACTGAGCTACTTTCGCACACATTCATATATGAAAACCTAGAGAAGGAAACGGCAACCCACTCCAATATTCTTGCCTGAGAATCCCATGGATAGAGAAGCCTGGCAGGCTACAGTCCATGGGGTCGCAAAGAAATGGACAAGACTGAGTGACTTCACTTTCACTTTCAGAGCAATACTCAGTACTCAGGTCTCATTCTCCAAAACAGAATTAGACCCAATCTGCATATTTTCAGTAATGCTGGGTGCTGCAAAACAGACCTCACAAATATGAGTGGATTGATTCTGGACTTAGAAAGGTTTGAGATTCATATTCATATGGCAAGCTACTAAGGTAGCCATCTCACTTGAAGCTGATTCAGATTTTCAAAGTGCACTACAGCGTTATACTCCCTTCTACGTTCTCCCTTCATGGATTCCATCTCAATAGAAGATTTTCAGGTTTCAACTGCCTGATGTGAGAGGCCACACACCTATAGCTTTGCTGACCAGGCAGGAAATCTCCTCAAATGAGTTGTCCATTATCTGACACCAGTCGAACAGCCAGGGTCATAGAGCAAACACTGTTATCTATTGCACAAGGATTTTCTTTCAATTGACTGCACAGAATACCTGCACTCCAGGTGCTAGCTGGCATCTTAATCGTGAATTGTCAGCTATCCAGCTCCTATCAAAAGTCCAACAGAGATGATAGATATTCCAGAGGGAGAGCCTTGGGGACATTTCTCAAGTACATCTTGGTAGCAGCTTAGATTAAGGGGAAGCTGTACACCAGTATTATTACTCTGGGTTTTTGTAGAAATACCATGACTTTTTTTTTTTTTTAACTCAATGGAGGAAATGGATATTCAAAATCTTCTGTACTTTATGGAAAACTATCAAAGACTCAGTTCTACTGTGTTGTTCAATACCCCTCATCTAGAGAAACACAAAATAAAATTCTCTCAGCTTAGAATTAGAAAGAATGTCATTCCCTGAAAAAAATAAATGCAATATCATTCATCAGATATATCAGTTATATCTATTAATATTCTGCCATCTTCCCCCCTTGGCTACAGGGTAGATTGGAATCATTTTATACTCAAATCACTACCTGGCATTGTCCTAGGCATTTTGAAAACTACCAGGTTTACTTGGAGCTTATATGTTTATCCACATCTTAGTGGGATATCTGCATCTATTATTGAGAGCTGCAATTGCTTTAGTAAGAGTCCCATAACAATGTGTATAAAACTCTAATGTGTGTCCAAGATCTTTACTTAAATTAATTCATATAAACCAAAATATAAATATTTCAAATGATACATATTTAGAAGCTTTCTCTTCCCAAGGCAAATGTTGAATATATAGAAAATACAATAAAATGCATATAAAGTATTTTTAAACGGAAGCTCACCTTCTATTAAGAAATCCATTTAATTATTGTGCCTAGACTCTACTGCTATATTTTATATACCTTTAGACAATTGTTATATATACAAATAGATTTTCAAATTTAAAACACAGCATTTAAATAAGAATAGTGAGCTTCCTATGCCATATAATAATGCCAACATAGGAGTCATCATTTATTCTACTTTAATGTTTATAACTTCTTACTAAAACAACACTTCAGAAACTTGAGTCAGTATTTGCTGTTCCTATGTTTTTCAGTTTGAAAATAATATAGAACACATAGATCTACTTTGGTTCTGTTATGAGATATAATAATAAATCTGCCATAAACTAAAATTCTGTTTTAAAGCTAATATTATATTTTAAAAGTTCAATATCACTGAATATTTATGGGACCAACGTAGCTAAATGAGCCAACATGGTTGCCATGAATACAAATTGTTGACCAAGATTTTAAAAGAAAGTATAAAATTTGACTTAACTATTCTGAATTTACTATTTTCTAGTGTATGTGAAAATGCAGTAGGGTCCTCTAAAACAATTTATGCATTTCAAAGTTAAAGCGAACAAATTTAAAATACAACCTTGATTTTGCGATGCTGCATATAATGGTGCCTTATGAGGTGTGCTCACAATTTTAAGTCCTATTCACATTTCTGCACCATAAAAAATTGCCCTCATTATTCTGTTTTTCATAGGTAGTCCAATGCAAAATGTTCTGAAGGTATTGATCTGCATCTAATGTTGTATTAACTCTCTAAGCAGTGTCAGCTGCTTTGCCAAGCTTTTAATACATTTAATATAGGCTGTTTAAATAGCTATTAACATTCATAGTTCAGAAAGTACTTTCTATTCCTAATTTGTATTACTGTCAACAGTCAGCTATTTTCATTATGATGATTATGTTAAAATGCATATTAATGTGCTAGACAAAAATGTTTAACTCTAAAAGGAACTTAGAAAGTACCAAGTAAAAACAAATGTGCCAGAGGTAATGCAAATAACTACACATACAGAAACTGTAAGAGATATTTTATGTGTTTTCACCTGTTTGAAAACTGGCTAAGGAAGCCATCATCACATAAAGGGTAAATATACACACCTATCTCATGAGTTTGGCTGATTAACTAAGATACTAAGCCAAAACAAACAAACAAACAAACAGTTTCTCAGTGGGACAATATACCCTTCAATCTATAAGGCTATTTCAGCAACAACTCTGAAAGAATTCTACACAACCAGAATTCTCATACTATTCTTCAAACCAATATTTGCTGTTTTTGTCATATGTTGAGAAAGCTTAGTAACAATGGTTTATTGCTACACATTTCTCTGGATCTTCATAAAATATATTGCCAAATACCTATACATCCTGTAATGGGTTGGCTGGGAACAAAATTGTTCAAACTCATTGGTCATTTCTCAGCAGACACGGCTTCCTTTCATAAACTTTAGTAAAAGAATATGAACAAAAATCTGTAAGTAACAACACAGTTCTCATTCTAAAACACACAGACCATGGTATGTGCAAAGTCTAACTCAATTTGTGATAGCAGATTGGGATTTATAGTCAAAACTCATGGATTTTTAGGGTGTTAAACAGAGTTGTAAATGTCAGAGGAGTGTGTAATCTCCTCGGTTCTGTCATGCTACAGTAAAGATTTGAAGCAGCAGACCAGTGTTACAGCTCAGTTTTATTTGGCAAGCAAAGCATAGTACATCCTCCAGGCATGAGGGTGGGCTAACCCAAAAAAACAGAGGGGCTCAATCTTGGCTCCTCTTTTATATGTTTTGTCTCCTCCCCCTGAGCCTACGCTATGTAAACTGGGCTAGCCAGGAGGGCTGTTTGTTTCACCTGAGGTTCTCACTCTGGTCCTCGGATTTTCTTTTGTTCCATCTTTGCAGGCTTTTTCCTTTCTTTGTCTTGCCACTGCCATTTTGGACTCCTTTTTCCTATTCTAACTACCTAACATAAACACTCAATTTCATTAACTCACCATGCAACCATAAAAAGACCATTGCGGAAAACAAGCTATTTTATCTATGAAGTGAAGTCGCTCCGTTGTGTCCGACTCTTTGTGACCCCATGGACTGTAGCATGCCAGGCTTCTCAGTCTATAGGATTTTCCCAGGCAAGAGTACTGGAGTGGGCTGCCATTTCCTCCTCCAGGGGATCTTCCTGACCCAGGGATCGAACCCAGATCTCCCACATTGTAGGCAAACACTTTACCCTATGAGCCACCAGGGAAGCCTGGTATTTTATCTATACCTGATGAATATGTGAATATGGTTCAAATCAAACCAACAGGTTTCACTCCTGTGAGGAGGAAATTAGCTTCATTCTTTTTCTCTGATTACATCTAAAAATGCATGGCCACAAAATAGAGCCAGATTAATGCAAACTCATTCTCACTGTTGGAGAAGCACTGGTTGTTATTCATGATGGGTCAATATCTACATCAAATCACACTTTATTGTATATAAATTACACCGTACCTGCCATCGTGAAACAAATAAGAGGGCAAGAGGTTCCCTTCCCCAGAGGAGTCTAAAATCTAACTGAAAAAAGCAAGCAAACATGCATGAAACTATTATGGAGCATAGGCAGGTACAGGTGAATGTATACAGTACAAAATAAATGTTAAAAGAATTTATAGTAAGGGAGTGATTGGGATATGGCCAGTTAATGATGGCTTATAAAAGGGATTGACTGAAATGGACATGATTTTGTTTAATTTTCTGAAATGACTGTACTTTGAGAATGTTTAGCAAAACTATTAGTGTGTATGGGTGCTTAAATATTATTTCACTATGGGCTGAACACAAGGAAATCAGTTTAAACTGTGGTACAGAAGCAAATCAGTCACAAGAGGCCAAATGTCCAGATTCTAAAGAATAGAAGCTCTGGAAAATAGTTATATAACAGAGACTTAGAGACTACTTCCTCCAATATTTTAAAGGAAACTATATCCTAAGTCTGATTAGAGTGTTTTTCTTTTTTGGCCAACCCAATACTTCTTATTGATTTTTTAGGTACATTTCAAAAGCTGATAATTAAATTAGCAATTTTCTTTTCATTATTTTGAGGTACAGTAATTTATCTCCATGTATAAATCATTATTATTTTTATTTCCATTGTTTTTACACCCCCAACTGAAATTATGATTATATTTAATGATTAATTCATTTTTTTTACATTTAACCACCAAGTCTTTTTCCATTATAATTTTTTTGTATTTAAAATTTCTTATACAACTGTAAAGGTTACTTTCCATTTATAGTTCCCCTTGTTATACAGTATCTTACACCCAGTAGTTACTTCCCTTTCCACCACCACCCACTGGTAACCACTAGTTTGTTATTTGTATCCATGAATTTGGAGCACATTATGCTAAATAAATTGAGTCAGGCAGAGAAAGACACTACATGATACCACTTATGTGTGGAATCTAAAACATCCAACAAACTAGTGAATATCCAGTATTTTTTTTTTTAAGCATTATTCTCACAAGAGGGCTTCCCAGGTGGTTTTATTGGTAAAGAACTTGCTTGCCTAAGAAATGCAGATTTAATCCCTGGGTGAGGGAGATCCCCTGGAGGAGGGCATGGCAACCCACACCAGTATTCTTGCCTGGAGAATCCCATGGACAGACGAGCCTGGTCACAGTCAGACAGGACTGACGTGACCTAGCATGCATTGTTATAAGAGGCAAAGAAAGGACAAACGGAGAGGCAGAGAAGGTCATGTGACAGAGGAGGCGGAGACTGGAGTTTCGCTGTCCCAAGCCCATAAGTGCCCTAAGCTAAAGAAGCTCTAAATACCTCCCTTAGAGCCTTCCTTCCGAGGGACCTGACTGTCAACACCTTGATATCAGACTTCTGGCCACTTGAACGGTTTAAAGTCACCCAGTTTTTGGTAACTGTCATGGAAGTCTTAGGAAACTACTAACAGAACAATAATATTAAATGACTCCTGTTGAATTTCAAGGATTCCTTTTCTGTTATATAAGAAATAAGACATGATGCATTCAAGTTGGCCTTTCCCTCTGTGTGTTATTTTTTGTTTTCTATACAATTTCCTCATCACCGTGCGAATTACTCTTTCCTGGGTTTATTCTTACTTTGGTTTCCTCCTTTTCTGATCTTGCTGTTGTTGTTTCATGCCTCCTGTTTGTTCCTGTCCACCAGGAAGACTAATTAGTTGTTTGCTCTGTTGCTTTGATCAGTTAGTTTTTGGTTTCTGGGAAGGAGGTTTTGAAGTAGAGGGTGGTTAGACAAAATCTTACAACTGTTGGTGGGTTTAAATCTGATGAAAATAGAAAGTATGGTTTATACTACAGAATGATTATTTGCATGTCTAAGGAATAAAAGTGTTTTTCTTTTTAAATTTGGAAGCTCTGAGTTAATACATTTAAACATGTTTCTTTCCTGCAGGATTTCTAAAAGCCTTTTAAAAAAGCAATGCTACAGTTCATTGTGGGTGGGGAAAACACTACAGTACTTTCAGAACTTGAACCACATGATGTAGACACAAATCCCACTACCACCACTTTTTGATATTTTTTGTTGAGGGGTGGATTGAGAGTGTCAGGAAAAAGAAAGAGTTTTGGTCCAGAGTCAAATGGTAGATAAAAGTATAAGGAAAGGCTACTGCTCGGGGGTGGCTTACTTGACTTAGGTAAGAATTCACAGTACACTCAGAGGAAAATTAAGGACGCTGTTGCTCTTTGATTTTTTTTTCCCTCTGCTCTCCAAACCCACACATACACACAGGAACACTAGAGGCAGTTCATGGTAGCAGTTCATTACATTTTTTCATTCACTCAGCTTTTAATGCCACAATTGTGTGTGTGTTAGTCACTCAGTTGTGTCCAACTCTGCGACCCCATGGACTGCAGCCCACTAGGCTCCTTTGTCCATGAGATTTTCCAGGCGAGGATACTTGAATGGGTTGCCATTTCCTTCTCCAGGGGATCTTCCCAACCCAGGGATCGAAGCCGGGTCTCCTGCACTGCATGCAGATCCTTTACCAACTGAGCTACAATGCCACAAGGAATAAAGCTAAATGCATAGTATACAGCACAAACAAAACATAATCTTTGACCTTCAGGAAATGTCCACATAGAAACTTTCTTATTTTAATAAAGTTCCTGTATTGGCGGTACTTGACAAGCTCATATCCCCTTCTTAGGGAAGCACTCTCCAGAGACACTTTCTAGGGTGGAAAAAATCTGGACCATATCACTGTGCCCGCCTCTCCCTTAACAAGGACAAACCTGAGTCAATTAGGGACTGTATCTGACCAGCAGTGTGGCCAGCACTTAAGCAGGCCTGTAGGCTGACGTGGCCTGGCATGAAAACCTGTGCCAGAGCAAAAACAAATGGGAACCAGAGTCACCCCATTAAGAATTCAAAATGGGGAATACAGAGAAGGGCAGGTAGTTAATGTCAGGGAAAAAAGCAGACTCAGGTAGAGTCCAAGTTCACAATGGAACAAATCAGGGAGAGGCACCATGAATTTCTGCTGCTGTGTTGGAGACTCACGACAAAAATAGTCAGGTTCTAGGACTACCTTGGGATGTCAAGTGACCTTGCATATCAGCCTCCATGAGGCACAGCTATATGGCTGACGCTAGAATTTCTGTGAAATTTCTAGCTCTTTCATTGCAACATGTAACATGTCTCCCTGCTTCTACCCAGAGTTATCCCTTAAAGATCTCTTCAGGTCAGGTTCACTACTCTCCTCGACACCCTCTAAGAGCTTCCCAGCTCACTCAGCGTGAAAGCCAAAGTCCTACCAACGGTGCACAATTCTCTGCCTCCCGCCACACTGTGCTTCTTGACGTTCCTGGACCAGGCCGAGCATTTGCTGCAGATGTTTCCCGTCTCTCACAACGGTCTGCCTCCAGTGGACGTCATAGCTCACTTCCACACTTTCCTTAGACTTCTGCTCACATGTCATTAAAGTCAGGGTGGTCTTCACTGGCCATATGATACAAAACAGCAACATTCTCTCCCAGGACAGATCACAACCTGACAATTCATGTATGTGTATATATGTGTGTATATACATATGTTTATTAATTGTCTGACTTCTCTTACTAGAATGTAAGCTCCATAAAGACAGATCCCAAATGGACAAGGGGAATTTGGTATTCCTTTATGGGATATCCATCTGCTCTATAAAAACAAACTACATAATACTGAATGTTATTTATTGACCCTCTCCAATGTAAGGTATTTCCAAAAAATTAACACATAATAGTATAATAACCTTTCTTAATTTATCATATAGCTATGTATCAGAATAATATCAAATGGATGGCATTTGAATTACTAGAAGTATCATCGATATGTATGGAGCAAGTGAAAGTCGCTCAGTCGTGTCTGAGTCTTTGCAATCCCATGGACTATATAGTCCATGGAATTTTCCAGGCCAGAATACTGGAATGGGTAGCCATTTCCTTCTCCAGGGGATCTTCCCAACCCAGAGATTGAACCCAGGTATACCACATAGCAGGCGGATTCTTTACCAGCTGAGACATTCGGGAAGCACAGAGCAATGAGGTCATAAAAAAAGGGCTTTCCAATGCAATGATATATATTCTTAAGACACAATTACACTTACACTTTACAAATACAATTGTAATTACACTTGAAATAATAAATGCATTGGTCTAATGCACTTAAACCATTGATGATTTTTAATCAGTAAAAATGCAGGCATAGTGTGTTATAGTGTTATTAAAAATTAACAAGTTATATGGCTAAGTTCTTTAAAACTATAATAAAAATAAAGTATTGTTTCTTAAACTGGTAGATGAAAAACATAGGTATTTTTATATTCCCTTTTATACCTGTTGCTAAAATATTTCATATTTCTTTTTTTTTTTTTAACTCAAGTCAGGCAAATTTTAGAGAAAGAAATAGTCAAAAGATTTAGTATGTGACTAGAATGAAAGGAGGATATTTTAAAAGACTTTCCTTATTGTGAGGTAGTATAAAGAGGTGGATAAGGACCCAGCATTGGAATCTTAGCTCTGACAGTTACTAGCCATATAGCATTAAAATGGAGCAAATTACTTAACCTTTCTGAGCCTCAAGTTCCTCATCTATAAAATGTGAACAATATTAATACTAATCATAATGATTCTCTGGTTTTATGTGTGTATTTCAAGTTCTTAGAACATTTCCTGGAGGATAATAAATGGTATATATGTAAGTATTTCTTGCTATCATTTTTTTAATATTTTAAAGATGCCTGTAGGGCATCTGGGAAGACATTTGGAGACGAATGTCTGAATTTCAAGAGGAAAGTCTGAGCTGGAGATATAAATCTAGCCATCACAGGGGCACACACACATACACACACACTCTCTCTTTTAGAACAGTACCTAGCAGACAATAAGTACTATATAAATGTTACAATGTTAACTATTATAATTTTTAATAAGCATTTCAGAAATCAATTAAATTTAAGCTTATTAAAATGAAAGCTAATACTTATTGAATAAGTAAGTACTCACTAAAAGTTTAATGACTGAAAAGAATTCGCAGTTGTTACCTTTTCTTGTTCATCATTATAAAAGGTGAATAGAAATTGTAAAGATAAGACAATTTATAGTTCTCAGATTACACTCAACATACAAATCTAAATTTAGTAGATAAAACATTACTGGCAGTTGTAACAATAATATTGACCTTGACTTGAAAACATTTTCAAATTTATTTATTCTATTTAGAATCAACTTTAATACAAATCCAGTCATTTCTTATGTCTATGAGCTATAGAAAACCCCCAGGGGCTAATAATCATCAATTATGTTCTTCAGGCTCCTCAGAATTAAATGTCCCTGCCCAAAATAGTCAACAGTATTTCTCCAGGATTTCTATCTTATCCTCAAAGCTGTGGCTCACATCTAGGGCAGAACTGGATAGGAAGGGGAGCACTGGCCACATGTGTTCACTGTGTAAGCAAAATTGAAAAATAAGTCTGCATGTCAAGTGGATGATTTACAATGAATCTGAGAAATCTGCTAACCCTAACATGCACTAAATATGCAGGGATGGCAATCTAGTAATTGTTACTGCCTCAAATATTTGTTGATTTACATTCACATTGTTGATTTCCATAACATTCCATTCACATCCATTCACATATATTCCATTCACAGAATACTTAGTATTCTTCCATTGCTGTCGCTCAAGAAGTGTAAAGTGGGGAAGAGTGCTAGGGTAATTAACAAAGCTAAAAAGGATCCCAAGTCACAAAGAGAGAGGGCAGTTCCTGTCAAAGGATGGGGAAGAGAGTGGGGGTGTTCTCTGGCCTTAAATTCAGGTGTACATAGAAGCGTCAGTTCCCAGGCACTAAGGCAACCAAATAAAGCTTTTTTTTTTTTTTTTTAAAGTTGCTATTTTCCTGGTTCTGAAGGAATATTCCTAGAGGGGAAAACTGACTACCTATCCAAACACCAATTGAGTCAACTTGGCAATTAGCAAGTGACCTACCAAGTCATAAATGTTAGATTTTAATCTCAGGGTGCCTGAATCTGTACAAGGGATACCACAAAAGAATATTGTCTCTTAGACTACTTTCCGCACTGAGATACTAAGGAAGAAATATGCCCCTTGTCTCTCCCTCAGTATGGTTTTCCCCAGGGCAGGCAACCTTTTCAACAGAGTGGTTCAGCATTTCTGTTTGTGAAGACTAAAATTTGGAAAGATTATCTGATTATTTAAATAACAAACACATTTTATAGTATGTTAACCATTTGCACCTTTCAAAGGAATATCGTTTATTTCATTGCTTTTGAAAGGGAAAAAAAAAAGTTTAGTTTATGCCTCAGGAAGTTTAAGCAACAATTGGTGATAATTTTTTCTTAGAATTGGCAAAGAAAGGCCATGTTCTGACAGTCTGGACTGCTGGCTTTTAAGAGCTTTTCTCTGTTTTTTTACCTTCTTTTTTGATTGAGACAAGTAATGCTTTTCTCTTCTACCTGTCTAAATGAATATATATAATTTTTCTTTCCACTAATGTAACAAAACCAGTAACTTGAAAGATACCATCTTTCATGTATGCACAACTTAGTGCTTACTTTATTCAATTATTTAAAAGCCTCACATATTTAATATAATCTACACTAAAATGCAGGGCTTCCCAAGTGGTGCAGTGGTAAACAACCTGCCTGCCAATGCAGGAGACATAAGAGACGCAGGTTCGATCCCTGGGTCAGGAAGACCCTCTGGAGAAGGAAATGGCACCCACTCCAGTATTCTTGCCTGGAGAATCCCATGGACAGAGGAGCCTGNTCTACACTAAAATGCAGGGCTTCCCAAGTGGTGCAGTGGTAAACAACCTGCCTGCCAATGCAGGAGACATAAGAGACGCAGGTTCGATCCCTGGGTCAGGAAGACCCTCTGGAGAAGGAAATGGCACCCACTCCAGTATTCTTGCCTGGAGAATCCCATGGACAGAGGAGCCTGGCAGGCTACAGTCCACAGGGCTGCAAAGAGTCAGACACGACTGAAGTGACTCAGCAGGCATGCATGCTAAAATATATTATTACAAAAAGGATATAACATGTTATTGACATCACATACAGAAGAGAAAAAAATCCCTCTGGATAATTAAAATATTAATAGTCAAAAGAAAAACTAAAGGCTTTTCAAATCAATTTAGGAAAACAAATCACACAATGAAGATTTGCAAAAGTGCTTTAATAAAATGTTTGCATAAACTTTCATTAAATTTGCTAAGCTTAATAATATTCCTATAAGTACTTGTTCATCTAACCTATGAGAATAAAACCTTCTTATACATAAAATAGAGCATTTAGTACTATAAATAATACATCAGAACATAAAACTTACATCAAGTCTGGTATCCGTGTACTATGCAACCACAAGAGATTATAATTTATAAAAATATCACCACACTGAATTCAAAACAATTATACTTTAAGAAAAAAAGTCAAAGCTGACCCTGCCATTTAAATGTAGTTTAATTTTATCTTTAAAAAAAAAAAAAACTTATGGTAATAAGAGCAGATTACTATATGAACATGAACTGGGTACCTGAATTCATAAACTACTTTCTTTAGCTCATCAGAATTAATCAACTACTATATTTAGCATAATATAACAGTATGAATATAAGATGCTAAATTAAAACATAGAAAATGAGTCTATGTAAAAACAACACTTTTTTTTGTCTCTTACCTGGCTACTTGACTGCATCTATTTTCTCCCAATACTTAGATATTTCAGAAAAAGAAGCTCCCACACAAGAAAATAATAATTTTTGACTTTTTCTGTGCCTTTGCTTCCCCAAATTCATCCATCCAGGAGTGTTTTCATCTGCTCATTGGTAAATCCTATAAAAAGGCCAGTCAACTGGCCATTATCTCTTTCTAAGCTTCAAATATAGTCAGAAAAACAGTTCAGTTCAAAGAAGCTAGAAAAGCAGTGAGGTTCCAAAGGATGCCACTTCCAATCTTTTGTTAAAAAAAAAAATCTGCTTCCTAAAAGTCACACAAACTCAGTCACAACAGGAGGCAGGGTCTTCGGAAAATGAAAAAAAAAAGTTTTCAGTGCTTCAATCAGCAGATCTGAAATGCTCTTCATCCACAGTGGGGGTAGATGTGGCCCTCCACGGTCACATAATCAATGGCTTCCTTGACGGTCCAGATGCTCAGGTCACAAAGCTTGGTCTGGAGCTCATGAATGCTCTTGCCTTCCTATGGAGGACACTCATGAATCAAATGCAGCACCTCGTTCTGGACGAAACTGGGGTGGTCCTCCCCGTGCTTCTGGGCCTCACCCATTTCTGAAGGATCAACAGGGCCACTTTGCCCAGAGGCCGCTTGGCAGGTGTTATCCAGCATTGTGTACCTTGACCGTTTCTAGAAAATGTGTGTGCTGTACGGGGGCAGCGGCCTAGAGTGCCAGGCTGCAATAGTGTAGGAACGGCCGAGAGGAGCTACCCTGTGTCTGAGGTCAGGGGCGGCAGCCGAGATGAGCTACCCCGTGTGCGAGGCCAGTGGCAGCTGTGAGGAGACACCCCACGTTCGAGGTCAGGGGCGGCCAGGAGGAGACACCCCGCGTCCGAGGTCAGGGGCAGTGACCCTGAGGAGCCACCCCGAGCCTGAGGCCAGGGGCGGCAGCCGGGAGGAGCCAGCCACACCCAAGGCCAGGGCCAGCGGCCCAGAGGAGCAACCCGAGGAGCAGGGGCTGCGCAGGCGCAGGAGGGCCTAGAGGAGCTGTCCCACACTGACGGTCAGGAACTGCGGCGGTAAGGAGATCCCCCTCGTCCAAGGTAAGGAGCAGCGGCTGTGCCTTGCTAGAGCAGCCCTAAAGAGACAACCCAAGCCAAAGTAAGAGAAACCCAAGTAAGATGGTTGGTGTTGCAAGAGAGCATCAGAGGGCAGACACACTGAAACCATACTCGCAGAAAACTAGTCAATCTAATCACACTAGGACCAGGGCCTTGTCTAACTGAATGAAACCAAGCCATGCCCATGGGGCAACCCAAGGCAGGCGGGTCATGGTGGAGAGGTCTGACAGAACGTGGTCCACTGGAGAAGGGAATGGCAAGCCACTTCAGCATTCTTGCCTTGAGAACCCCATGAACAGTATGAAAAGACAAAATGATAGGATACAAAAAGAGGAACTCCCCAGGTCAATAGGTGCCCAATATGCTACTGGAGATCAGTGGAGAAATAACTCCAGAAAGAATGAAGGGATGGAGCCAAAGCAAAAACAATATCCAGCTGTGCATGTGACTGGTGATAGAAGCAAGATCCGATGCTGTAAAGAACAATATTGCATAGGATCCTGGAATGTCAGGTCCATGAATCAAGGCAAATTGGAAGTGGTCAAACAAGAGATGGNAGGCCTCCCTGTTCATCACCAACTTCCAGAGTTCACTCAGACTCACGTCCATCGAGTCAGTGATGCCATCCAGCCATCTCATCCTCTGTCGTCCCCTTCTCCTCCTGCCCCCAATCCCTCCCAGAATCAGGGTCTTTTTCAATGAGTCAACTCTTCTCATGAGGTGGCCAAAGTACTGGAGTTTCAGCTTCTGCATCATTCCTTCAAAAGAAATCCCAGGGTTGATCTCTTTCAGAATGGACTGGTTGGATCTCTTGCAGTCCAAGAGACTCTCAAGAGTCTTCTCCAACACCACAGTTCAAAAGCATCAATTCTTCAGCGCTCAGCATTCTTCACAGTCCAACTCTCACATCCATACATGACCACAGGAAAAACCATAGCCTTGACTAGACGGACCTTAGTTGGTAAAGTAATGTCTCTGCTTTTGAATATGCTATCTAGGTTGGTCATAACTTTTCTTCCAAGAAGTAAGGGTCTTTTAATTTCATGGCTGCAACCACCATCTGCAGTGATTTTGGAGCCCAAAAAAATAAAGTCTGACACTGTTTCCACTGTTTCCCCATCTATTTCCCATGAAGTGATGAGACCAGATGCCATGATCTTAGTTATCTGAATGTTGAGCTTTAAGCCAACTTTTTCACTCTCCACTTTCACTTTCATCAACAGGCTTTTTAGTTCCCCTTCACTTTCTGCCAGAAACAGGTATGTATTATTACCTTCATTTCTCCCCCGAAACTTAAGATTCTTACCCCATAGAGTCAGTGCCCTAAATAAATTACATAATATTTGAAAAATACTTTGTCAACTATGAAGCATCAAAAAAATGTTAGCTATGAATTTGCCTAAAGAAATCTCAAGACTTATAGCATATAATCCTTCTAATGATGCTTTCTAAGTGGGGAATGAAAGGCAATTTGGGTCTAAAGCTGACATTATCTCCTATAAACCAATGAGTTTTGATAGAAGAAATGAAAACCAAAACAAGCTGAGAAAGACCTAACCACAAGGAATATCCAGAGACTGGGGGGACATGAGCATTCTGAAGTTGCTTAGGGAGTCAGATCAACTGTTGACTTTAAACGTTGGAAAATTCCATGGATAGAAGAGCCTGGTAGGCTACAGTCCACGGGGTCACAAAAGAGTCAAGCATAGGACTTCTAAAGCACTTTCTGGATGGAGCAGGGCTTTCACATAGAGTCTAACTGTAGGGAATCCAAGACAAATACAGTAAAGATTACTATTATCTTCATTTTTCGTGTAAGGAAAATAAGTCTTGATGAGGTTAAGTGATTTCTTCTCTCATCCCCTGCCTCCCTATGTCCTTTTTCCCTTCCTTCTTGCATGAAAAAGAAATACCCCCATCAACACCCTGAAGTCATTTATCATAACTCTGTTTTCTAAAGCAGTCACTGAACATCATCCATCACAGATTTCAATAACAGTACTTTAGAGCTGAGATCATGTACAGGCATCACCATTCAAAAAAAGAAAGCACAAGGTTTTATTTTTTTTCTTTCGTTCACTAAACATCAGCCTCAAGAAATCCCAAATCGATGCTCTGTTCCAATAAACGCTACAGAAGACTTCATGCATCCACCAATTTAGCAAATCACTGTCCATAGGGATCGTTCCGTCAGGGAGCTGAGGCGGGGGTGGCCCGGGCTTGGGAACCGACCAGGAGGAGCCGGAGCTCTCCTCTGAGTGCGCAGAGCTGCCCTGTGAGACAGCGTCCAGACAAGTGTTGTGGCAAAGCGCCCGTCATTTCAAGAGAAAGGGCAGAGGCAGCCTGGGAGAATCTCCACGCGTTATCAAACGTTTTTAATTTAAAGAAGTATTATTTGTTTGCGGCTGCGCCCGCTGGCATGTAGGGCTACAGGCCCCACCAGGGATGGGACCCCCAGCCTCTGCCGCCTGCACTCACCACAGGGCCCCAGCCTCAGCCGGGAAACCCTGCAGCCACGGCGGCGCGGGGCCTCAGCAGCGACAAGGGCCCCGCTGCAGACACGCGTGCCCCCAGTGAGAGCACGGGCCCCCCGGCGGGGCCGCTGCACAGTAACGACAGGCCGTCCAGCCGACACAGGGAAACGCCCGTCAAAACAGGGCATTTCCCCGCGAGGCCTAAGTGTTCCTGTGCCAGCACGGAGGCACTCAGCGCCGGAGCGGGGCGCTGGGCCTCCTAACGAGCTAAAGCGCCTCTTTGTAAAGGGATTAAAATGGGTTGGCCCCAAAAGTTGGTTTAGGTTGGGCCAACCCAACAGAAGAAGAAAAATAAGAAGAGGAGAAAGGGTCAGCAAATCTCAGGGTCCTCAGTGTCTGGACTGGGAAATTAGGCACATCTAGAGAGGTGTCACGTGCATTGGAGAAGGAAATGGCGACCCACTCCAGTATCCTTGCCTGGAGAGTCCCAGGGACGGGGGAGCCTGGTGGGCTGCCGTCTGTGGGGTCGCACAGAGTCGGACGCGACTGAAGCAACTCAGCAGCAGCAGCAGCAGCAGCAGGAGGTGTCACGACAAAGAGGTGAATGTCGGCTTCCATACTCCCCACTCACTTACCTCGGCTAAGTACGAAATACTCAGAAAGCGCTCGGGCTTGTGAAGTGCGTTCTAATTCTTCCTCACAGTTAGTTCTGCCTTCTGCTCAGACAGGTAAGTATTGCCATTGCTCCCATTTTATTGGTGAGGAAGTGCAGGATCATAAATGCTGAGTGACTTATTCAAAATTGTAAATTAATGGAAAAGTTGCGGGTTGGCCTGAGTGAAAGTAACACTATTGCGCATGAATCCATGTTCCTGGAGTAACCGATCCAGATCAAGGAGGAATCAGTCAATGGTCCTAAAGGAAGTTTAACAGGAAAGCATTGCCTGTTTCCTTTCCATAAAAAGATTTACGATCTCTGTTTGCTGCGGACAGGATAACATAACAGATTCTTTAATTTTATTGACATGGAGAAAGTGGAGAGAAAGGGAAGGGATAGACCACTCATAAACAGGGCTGAAGAGAAGACCAAGGAGGAGGCTAGCGCCTGATCACTGTCACTGTCTCCTGAGTCAGGGTGCCGTCACGGTCAAGAGCTCGGCACAGGCCCTATTTCATATTTTAGAAGGAAAAAGCACTCAAGTTCAGGTTCCCCCGTCACTTCCACATCTTTCTTCTAGAGAATGATGTCTTAAGGAGGCATCATCTATTCCCTTTATTGGATTTTGCAGGCAAACTATAATAATATTTACAATAATAACCTATTAATACAGCATTTCCTCTGTGCCAAAAACACTTTACACTGTTTCAATCTATTGACTCCATTTCCCAGCAGGACTAGGGAGTGGTTACAATTATTACTGCATTTTACAGATGTGGAAACTGAGGCCCAGAGGGTTTAAGACTGATATATCAGCTCGTCAGTGGCAGAGCACAGATTCTGAACCCACAGCTCATGCTCTTCACCGCTAGGCACAGCAGTATCACATCAGTCTTCTGTCCACACCAAACACTGGGTAGTGAGTTTGCACACAAGGATGCATCATCTTCTTCCTTTAAAAGTTGAAATATGGTTGATCTACAATGTTTTGTTAGTTTCTAGTGTACAGCAAGTGATTCAGTCATATATACACATATATTCTTTCCCAGATCCTTTTCTTTTACAGGTTATTACAAGGTATTAAGTATGGTTCCCTGTGATATATAGTAGGACCCTGTTTTGTAAACCTATTTTATATGTGTGTGTACATGGCCTTCCTAGGTGGTTCAGTGGTAAAGAATCTGCCTGCCAGAGAGGAAACTTGAGTTCGATCTCTGGGTTGGGAAGATCACCTGGGGAAGGACATGGCAGCCCACTCCAGGATTCTTGCGTGGGAAATCCCATGGACAGAGGAGCCTGGCAGCTACGTCCACAGGGTCACAGACTGGGACACGACTTGGTGCCTAAGCAGCTATAGCAGCAGCAGTGTACACATGCTAATTCCAAACTCCTAAACAACCCCCCGCCCGTCCCCCCGCCCCCCACGTCACAGAGAGTCGGGGTCACAGAGAGAGGGCCAGGGCTTGGTGCCTAAGCAGCAGCGGCAGCAGCTTACACTGCTAATTCCAACTCCTAAACCGCCCCCCGCCCCCTCCACATCCCCTTTGGTAACCACAGGCTTGTTTTCGATGTCTGAAGCTCTGTNGGGTCACAGAGAGGGCCAGGGCTTGGTGCCTAAGCAGCAGCGGCAGCAGCTTACACTGCTAATTCCAACTCCTAAACCGCCCCCCGCCCCCTCCACATCCCCTTTGGTAACCACAGGCTTGTTTTCGATGTCTGAAGCTCTGTTTCTGTTCTGTAAATAGATTCATTTGCATCATTTTTAAAAATGCACACTTATTAGGCTGCGCCAGGTCTCTGCGGCAGTGTGAGAACCTGCACGTGGGATCCAGCTCCCTGACCAGGATGGAGCCCAGGGCCCCTGCGGTGGGAACAGTCTCACCACTCGGACACCAGAGAAGCCCCTTATGTGCATAAGCGACGCCACAGGCGTGTGTCTTTCTCTGTTTACTGCCCTTAGAATGAGCTTCTCTGGGCCCCAGGATGCAGGTTCCTGGTGAGCAGTGCATCCATATCCACTTCTTATAGCTCTTTTCCCTTCGGATGAAGCATCATCCTAAAGAGAATATATGCCAGACACATGCCCAAGTCTACCTAGTGTTCGTGGCAGCTACTCAGATTTTATTCCCGTATTAAAAATCTCTCACTGCAGCCATGAAATTAGAAGACGCTTACTCCTTGGAAGAAAAGTTATGACCAATCTAGGTAGCATATTGAAAAGCAGAGACATTACTTTGCCGACTAAGGTCCATCTAGTCAAGGCTATGGTTTTTCCTGTGGTCATGTATGGATGTGAGAGTTGGACTGTGAAGAAGGCTGAGTGCTGAAGAATCGATGCTTTTGAACTGTGGTGTTGGAGAAGACTCTTGAGAGTCCCTTGGACTGCAAGGAGATCCAACCAGTCCATTCTGAAGGAGATCAACCTGGGATTTCTTTGGAAGGAATGATGCTAAAGCCGAAACTCCAGTACTTTGGCCACTTCATGCGAAGAGTTGACTCATTGGAGAACACTCTGATGCTGGGAGGGATTGGGGGCAGGAGGAGAAGGGGACGACCGAGGATGAGATGGCTGGATGGCATCACGGACTCGATGGACATGAGTCTGAGTGAACTCCGGGAGATAGTGAAGAACAGGGAGGCCTGGCGTGCTGCGATTCATGGGGTCGCAAAAACTCGAACATGACTGAGCGACTGAACTGAACTGAACTGAACTTCACTCATTCATGTCCTAGAGGACATGGATTTTCAACATCTCAAGGCTCTGCATCTCTGGAGAACATTCGCGGCTACCAAAACTTTGGCATGTACTCCCACTGGAAGCAGAGCCTCCTCCTGCTTTGCTTTATCTCTGCCAACCCACTGGCAGACCTCAATAGGTTTAATGGTCATATTGTCAATTTTGTAAAGTAACTTGCAGTCTTCTCTGCCTGCCTTATTATTCCCATGACAGAAACTTGGGAAATCTTGATTCCTCTGTTCTTGATGATGTTATCAACCAGAGTGGAGGTGAGCAGTTGGTTTACACAAGGAACAATAGCCTGGATTTGGGCCCTGGATCCCATGGACTTAGTAGCAAGAGCTACCCTGCCCTGAGACAGTGGGTCACTGCTTCCGCTGGCTCCACGTGGAGCAGAAGTGCTGCCATAGCTCCCAAACCCATTCTTAGTCATTATAAGGGCGGCTCCAGCAAAAGAGGAAGTGGGCTTTGGCTCCAGCTAGCAGGTTTCACAGGCAGGCTCCAACCTTTAGCATAGGCTACCACCCAACGTGGAGTTTGTGAGGCCTGCAACTCTGGAGCCAATCAGCTGCCAGGATGCAGCTGTCTGTAGTCAACTGGGACCTGCCAGCTTCTCAATTCACCCAAGAATTCTTTGGGGTGTTCTGATACCTGTTCTGCTGTATTTTAAAAGACCCATGTGCAATTTCAAACTTTTTCTGCTGTCTTTATAAAAATACATTTTAACAAGGTTCCCTCACCCCTACTTTATTACTAAATGTCAGGACTTCTATAGGCACATTTAAAAGATTCATTTATTCACTCATTCAATTAAGCATTCAACAGAAATTTTCAGGGCAGTAAGTTCAGTATAGTTTGTGTGAGGAGGCACTGGCAGCAGAGCAGGGTGGCAGGACAGGGACAAGGGAGAACCTGCCACTTTTACTGTCCTCAAAGGACTCACATGTTCAAATCATTAAAACCAGAAGCATTCTGGAAAAAATAGCAAGACAGCCTCCTCTGAATAATGATCAAATCCAAATACAAGTGATATCTTATGATTACCTTTTTAAACTATTTATTGGAGAATTACACTCTTCCAGTTATTCTGCCAAATGCATTACTGGTAAAAATAAATAATATAAGATATTTAAATTTATACATAAATTCAAACAAAACAAGTGAGCTCTAAATTATTTGCAAGCTTCGGTGGATAAGTCAGGGAAGTACTAGTGCCATCATATATTAGGAAAACCAAGAATAAAACGGAAATAAGTTTCTGTATACTCAAATTTCTGAACTTAATATTTTAGTAACTGTGGAAGTAGATCCCAGAATATTTTCACATTATACTGAAAATCTATTTATCCCTAAAAAACATTTTATGTGGAGTGCATTTAACTTAAAGGCTTTTTATGGTTGATAAAAGAACACCAGTTATTGGAATCTACCACTAGCCAGAACTTCTTCCTTAAAAATCCTTCATACCTAGGTAATAACCTAAATGTGTAGATTTTTTAGGAGTTATTAATATTCTCCTATTTACTTTATTGTTTAAAATAAACTGATTTTTGCTATCCCAAATTACATAAAAGTGTGAATAAATATCTAAAACTTGTAAGAGAATACAAAATTCTGTTTACTTCTCAAGTTACAAAGGAATACTATCAGACTTCCCTGGTGGCACAGTGGATGGGCATCCACCTGCCAGCACAGGGATGCGCGTTCAGTCCTTGGTCTGGGAGGGTTCCACATGCCACTGACTGGCTGGGCACGAGCTCCACACCTGCTGAGCCCACCTGTAGAGCCTGCCAGCCGCAACTACTGAGCCTGCGTGCTGCGACTACTAAAGCTGGCACACCAAGAGCCTGTGCTTTGGGATGAGAAGCCTCCACAGTGAGAGGTCAGCACACTGAAAGAAAGAGGAGCCCCTGTTCCCCACAGCTAGGGAAAGTCCACATGCCCACAAAGACCCAGCGCAAGCAAAAGGAGAGGAAGTCCTTAAAAGAGCATAACAGAGTCGCATGTGTAATTTATTTTACAAATAAATATATAATAATTGTTATCTGAGTACACACTTTCATATAAATGTGGATATTTAGCCTCTGGACCCATATTTTACATAATCATTGAGGACTTTACCATCCAAGTAATACTTGTATTCTTAAAATTGCATGTTATTGGAGAACAGATTATATATTTTTTAATGGTTAGACCTCATAATTAGACATTGTTTTATTAGCTAACATCAGACATTTGGTCATGAAATCTTGAGGTTAAAATGATGTGATCATATTCCCAACGATTATATACAGTACACATTGTATGAATCGCACCAAAATAGTAAAAAGCACTGACCTGACAGGATTGCTGGTTAAAGAAACCCTCAGAGATTCTAGGCAGTTAAGAAGTTTCTCATCAGAAATACCAGATCGTAATTCATGAACATATTCTTGTGAAGACAGGGTGCATTCATGTTTGCTGTTTTTCAGTCCTCCCTATTAAATAGGAAAAAAAAAAAAAGAAATTCTTTTAGACAAACAACAAGGTTTTATTAAAAACTTTTAAAATAAAATAATGTATAGAATATGTAAACATTTTACTACAAAAAACTGTGTGCAGAGTGTCAGGAGTTTAAAATTTTTTGGTCATCTAGAATTGACAAGGTAAAGACATGTTGTATTCAATACTCTCCTCAACCTCATTTAAAAGAAAATTACACTGATGGTGCTTATGACCTGAACAGAATGTGGACGAGTAGCATTAATGCTCGGAGAAGGCAATGGCACTCCACTCCAGTACTCTTGTCTGGGAAATCCCATGGATGGAGGAGCCTGGTGGGCTGCAGTCCATGGGGTCGCGAAGAGTCCGGCACGACTGAGTGACTTCACTTTCACTTTTCACTTTCATGCATTGGAGAAGGAAATGGCAACCCACTCCAGTGTTCTTGCCTGGAGAATTGCAGGGACGGGGGAGCCTGGTGGGCTGCCGTCTATGAGATCGCACAGAGTCAGACACAACTGAAGTGACTTAGCAGTAGCAGCAGCAGCATTAATGCTTAAATTTAAAATCCAAGCATTAGGATTAATATTAGCTGGTCCTCCTTTACTCGTAGGACATATATCTAGAAATCATTTTATTAAGTTTACTAGTTACCTCTATTCTACAAAAAATAATGCAATACATTATACATAACCCAAATCTATTGAAATATGTCAGAATATAACCCTATCGCAAAACCAAGTAAAAATGGTTATTAAAATGTAAGACAATATTAGCATGTTAATCTAAAGCATTCACCACAGTTCCCAACTATTCCTTCCGAACTATGCTACTCCCATGCTATCGATTAATCTTTAGAAGTCATTAAATGCATTTATCTGATAGTGACTAGTTTTTAGCTTAATTTCCAATATACACAGGGTTATTTCTAGAACTCATTATCTCATCACAGCTTCTGAGCTTCATCACCTTGCCATAACTATGTAAGTCATTTGGGGAAAAGGCTGCGAGAAAAACATCATCAACACATTCATGGTTCTAATAATTCATGGTTTCAGATCCCAGATCTACATAATCATAACTGCCCCTTTCCTATATTACAAATGTATTCCCCTGGATTAAAACTCTAGCTTGGAGCCCATTTTGTAAGTTCACATGAATTACACTCAGTTTTTGCTAAGTACATAAGCTAGAAACAGGAAAGCAATTTTTTTTCAATTTGATAGAAGTTATGTCATTAGAGGACATAGAGTTAAAAAAAAACAATATGTTAATAATGAGAAATAGATTCCCTAGGGTTTCCTAATATTTGGCTTTTAATTGAAAATGCTTCCTGGTATAGAAATTGTCAATCATTCTTCTTGTCTGAGTTTTTTTTTTATTCCATTAAATAGTAAATGTTTAAAGTCTGATAAAGTCTCATGTACAAAAAATATTCCCTTGCACCACCATGGCCCCTTCACTATTACAGCACTTAAGACATGGGGGCAGAGGTCATTGCGCGTGTGTCTTTCTCTCCTAGACTGGAAGCTCCATGTATGTCAAGTGTCTAAAACAGTGATGGTGTTTAGCAAGCATCAGCAAAAGTGTGCCATTATGGAATCTGTCCATAATAATGACAGAACAAAGAATACAATTTCATATTTTCACTCCAGTTGGACAGTAGATATTCAGGAAGTCTACTGAATAAATCACCATACAGATGGCACAGTAAGAAAAACCATCACCTTGAAATCATTTTCACAGTTCTGTAACTTATTTGCCCAGCTCTTAAGGCTACAGATACACAACGACTAGCAAGTAAACATTTATAGTATAAAATCTTGCAGATCTGAAGTCACATTCCACTTTCATAGGACCCCCAAATTTCTTTTCTCAATTAATGGATGACAAGGCCATATTGCTCCTATCCTGGAGGCTTTATATATACAGGGCTTATTCCTGTAGAACGTTCTTTGTATTTGCTGTTTTTTTCTGCCTGGAAGACTCTGGCCTCTCTATTGCTGGTTCTCATCATTTATGTCTCATCCCACCAGTCTTCCCGTCTT
Source organism: Oreotragus oreotragus (assembly GCA_006410675.1). Taxonomy (NCBI): domain Eukaryota; kingdom Metazoa; phylum Chordata; class Mammalia; order Artiodactyla; family Bovidae; genus Oreotragus; species Oreotragus oreotragus. The sequence continues at coordinate 60,161 of SJYX01014457.1, forward strand.
AACACTGCACTTATCATCACAACATCATTTTAAATCTCACTTATCCTATTAGCTTTATATAAGTTTACTGCTTTATATACTTGTTTACTGTGTACGTCTCATTAAAATATAAGCTCCACAAAGCAGGAAACTTGCCTAACTTGTTCACTGCTCTATCTGTAGATATTAACACAGTGCTTGGCACAGAATTAAGTACTCAACATATATTTCTTGAATGAATGATGGATATATGAAGAGTGAATAACCAAAAAGGTGAATGACTGGTGACCTTTAACATGCCAAAGATTTCAAATTCAGTTTAGTTTCACTTCAAAATATTACAGTTCTGAGACATTCCAATATATTCAGAGATGCTGCTGCTGCTGCTGCTGCTGCTAAGTAGCTTCAGTTGTGTCTGACTGTGCGACCACATAGACGGCAGCCCACCAGGCTCCCCGATCCCTGGGATTCTCCAGGCAAGAACACTGGAGTGGGTTGCCATTTCCTTCTCCAATGCATGAAAGTGAAAAGTGAAAGTGAAGTTGCTCAGTTGTGTCCACCTCGTAGCGACCCCATGGACTGCAGCCCACCAGGCTCCTCTGTCCTTGGGATTTTCCAGGCAAGAGTGCTGGAGTGGGGTGCCGCTGCCCTCTCGCAGAGATGCTAGCATAAGGTAACTTTAGATAGTATATGGTATGCTGGGAATGGCTCAAACTGCCATGAGGTATGCATCAAGACCCCCTCATTTACCTTCTAGGTAATCTTTGCTCAGATGACTGAACAGATCTCTATAAAAATGATTGCTCATGCTTGATTCAGGGTAATAAATATCAATCCCTCATATTTGTTATGAGGATTAAGTCAGACAATGCATATCAAAGTGCCAAAAACAAGAAACATTTCATATATGCTGTGGCTTCCCGTGTGCCTCAGTGATAAAGCATCTGCCTGCCAATGCAGGAAACAGAAGAGATGAGGTTTCAATCCCTGGGTCAGGAAGATTCCTCAGAGGAGGAAATGGCAACCTGCTCCGGTATCTTTGCCTGGAAAATTCCATGGACAGAGGAGCCTGGTGGGCTAAACTCCACAGGGTCACAAAGACTCAACACGACAGAGCAAACATGCGCCTATGTATGTTGTACCATAGACAGAGTAAGGTACTGAGGAAACGTTAACTTCTCTTCTCCCACAGGGTTGTGGGTGAGAGATTCTTTATGGAAACACTGGGTCAGTCTATCACCTTGGGACTCACCCCTCCCTCAAGTCCTAGAAATTGATTTAAGTTTCACAATTGAGGATACTCTATGGTTATACAGAATGAAAACAAACAATATAATGGAGCAAGACAGAAAATATATAACTGTATAGAACAAATGCCTTTTACCAAGCTTAGAAGGACTTTGGGGTTTTAACAGTGGTTCATATTTGAGAATTATGAAAACATGATAGAAATAGCATAGAAAGCCTGTACTGACCCTTAAAGACCAGCTCTGCTAATACTACCACTATAGAAATAGGGAATCAAATTGATTTGCATGACCCTAACTACAGGTAATTAATGAGGTTGTGAGGATAAGACACCACCATTCTGGTCCTTGGGTTACTTTTTTTTTAACTATATGTCACTTTTTCTCAACATTTCGAAAAAAAAAAAAAGCAACAAGTATTTACTTAATTCTGAAATCTCTATTAAAAAATGTCAAAGTATCTTCAGCGTAATCAACATGGTACAACATAATATTAAAGAAATCACCTAAAGACAAAACAGTGCAATAGATTAAACTAATTTTCACTATGTTTAATAGAGCTGTAATACAAGAATGGCTTATTATTAACATCCTGTTCTGATACTGAACAAAGGCAACAACTAGATAATGGATTGATAATAATGGAAATTTTAATTAGCTGCTCTGTACGAGATTAATGAAAATTACCACTGTGCCCATTTGATCTTTAAAAAATAATGCAGACAAAGTTAGCAATTAGCACACATCATGCTATTCCAAAGCTAGGTGAACAAAGAGCTTTGCCAATTTGAAACCATTCCTTTAATTTGAAAATTATTAGAATGGAGATACTTATCAGTATGACTGTGTTTGTATTATTCTAAAACACTACACAAAGAACCAAAAGAAACTTCGGTTCAGTTTACAATCATCCTATTCTACTATGAAATTTTCATCTTCAAATTAGGCATGCAATATTCTAAAGAGCTATTTAAGATTGCCGTGAAGATGTCACTTCTGACTTCACATTGACTTGGTCTGAGTATGACCTGTTATTCTTTATTGTAAATACAGACTTGCTTACAAACCAAGGAAAGGTTCTACATTCTAAGCTGTAAAGGTGTCTTGCTGCAGACACTGGGAAAAATTATTAATTGAACACAAGTCTTTTCAACTACAGAGTGCACACAAATAATAATTACTATCAATGGTATAATCTTCAAATAGGAAGGATAATATTATTGTCATGAAAGCAGTAATATCATTATTCTTATTGACCATGATTTACAAACTCTAATGTAGTCAGGTTACTTTAGCTACTTCAACCAAGTGAGTGTCTTATCTTTGACTTCAGTTTTCTGAAAAAAGCAATGTTACAGAATAGCAAATTTGGAATTATATCTAAAAAGGGTCACAGCATTGTTTTTGAGAGGCTCCTATAAGTTTAAATGCATAAGAAATAGAAAGCCATTTTCCTCACCATCAGTTCCATGAATTCCAGTAAAAAAGGAAAGAAAAAACATGTGCACAATACAAGTTGATCTACATATTTATTCTAAAGGGGATGTTTCTGGTGGGCTATACAAAGTTGAATATGCTAGTAAAACTTTTGGTGACCTCTGTCTATTATACAAGAAAACTATCTTGTAAATGAAAGCTATTAGAGATAATTAATTTATTCCTAAAATATAAAAGGTACTTTAAAACAAATAAATAACTACAACATTTCAAACAATTTATATGCAATTTGCACTGACAATGTAACTGCATGAAAATATAGTGTAAAATATACTAATATCCATTTAAGGTCTGTGAGATAAAAACATATACAGAAAAGTAGTATCACAAGATAAATTCATATAGTGTCATTTCTCATTGCAGGACATTGCTTATAATTAAGACCTTTTCAGAGGTCAAATGTAGAACATAGAATAAGAGAACGTATCCTAATATCAAGCAGAATAATATCTGCATCACTGAGGTCACAGAAAAAGAAAAGACAAGAGGCCAGAAAAATTATTTCAGCAAATAATGGCTGAAAACTTCCTGAACCTGTGGAAGGAAAACAGATATCCAGGTCCACAAACTCCAGAAAATTCCAAATAATATGAACCCAAAAAGAAAAAAAAATGAGATGTATTATAATTATAATGAAAAAAGTAAAGGATAAAGATAGAATCCTAAAAAGAGAAAGATAAAAGCAACTGATTAGATACAAAGGAAATCCCATAAGGCTATCAGTAGATCTTCTGCAGAAACTTTACAGGTCAGAAGGGAGTGGCAAGATAGAGGAATAATGCTGAAGGAAAAGCTTGCTAACCAAAAATTTTCTAAATGAGGCAATCATTCAGAATCAAAGGAGAAATAAACAGGTCTCCAGAGAAGCAAAAGAAAAGGAATTCTTCACCACCAAGACAGCCTGACAAGAAATGTGAAAGGGAATTCAGTAAGTTAAAAAGCAAAGGACTAATTGATAATAAGAACACATACCTAAGTAAAAATCTCATTGGAAAACATAAAGAAATAATAAGCATAGTGGAGCAATCACTTACAAAGCAAGTATGAAGGGTAAAAGACAGAAAGAGTAGTACTATTTTTAAAACCAGAAATTAAAGGGTGTATGAAATATGGATGTAAACTGTGCCAATTAAAACATAAGACATGAGGGGAGAAATATAAAGTTTTGGAATGGGTTCAACACTAAGTTACTATTAACTTAATAGAGAATGTTATGAACTTATGTGACCCTAACAGTAACCACACAAAAATAATTACAGGAAATACATAAAAGAAAATGAGAAAGGAATCTAAATATAATGGTCAAATCACAAGAGAATAGAGAAAGAGAAGAAAAAACAAAAAAGAATTACAAAACCTGCCAGAAAACAACTAACAAATTACAATAAATATATACCTGTCATTTACCTTAAATGGAATATTCTACCTACCAAAAATTACCTTAAATGGAATAAATGGCCTAATCAAAAGACATAGAGTAGCTGAACAGATGAAAAAATAATGCCTTTCTACAGGTATAATAATAATGCTGTCTACAGGAGACTAACTTAAAACCTAAAGAAACTCACAGACTTAAAATAAGGGGATGGAAAAAGATATACTGTGCAAACAGAAATGAAAAGGAAGGTTGGGTAGCAAGATTTATATCAGACAAAATAGACTTTAAAACAGAAACAGTAACAAAACTCAAAGAAGGGCATTATATAACAATAAAGCAATCCATCCAACAAGAAGATGTAACATTTATAAATATTTATACACCCAACAAAGAAGAACCTAAATATATAAAGCTAATATTCACAGACATAAGGGAATATAGAGAGATAGCAATACAATAACAGTGCAGGACTTTAAGACCCTACTATCCTTACATCAATGGATAGATCATACAGATAGAAGATCAGTAAGGAAACATTAGCCTTAAAAAACACATTAGACAAGATGAACTTAATATATATACAGGACACTGCATCGAAACACAGCAGAATACACATTGTTTTCAGGTGCACATGAAATATTCTCCAGGATGGATCAAATGTAAAGTAAGAAAACAAGTCTCAAAGTTTACTAAGACTGAAATCTTATGAAGCATCTTTTGCACAAGGGTATAAAACTAGAAATCAATAACAAAAAACTGGAAAATAAAACATGGAGGTTAAACAACCTGCTATTAGCAACCAATGGGTCAACAAAGAATGCAAAGAACAAGTCAAAAAATACCCTGAAACAACACAAATGCAAACAGAACATTCCAAAATCTTTGTACACAGGAAAAGCAGTTCTAAGAGCTAAACTCACAGCAATACAGGCCTATCCCAAGACACGAACAAACCTAACTTTACATTTAATGGAACTAGAAAGATAAGAAGAAAATGAAACCAAAGTTGGTACAGGAAGGAAATAATAAAGATCAAACAGGAAATAAATGAAATAGAAACAAAAGAAAGAAAGGCAAATAAAACAAAGAGCTGGTTCTTTGAAACTGTAAACAAAAGTGATAAGCCTTTAGCTAAAACAGAGGGGGCCCAAATAAAATCACGAATGAAAGAGAATTTACAAGCAAAAGCACAAAAACACAAAAGATAGATTACTAAGAACAATTATACACCAACAAATTAGACAAGTAAAAACAAATGAATCAATTTCTAGAAACACAAAATCTTCCCAGATTCAGTCATGAAGAAATAGATAATATGAATAGGTAATTACTAGTAATTAAATTGAATCAGTAATCAAAGAACTCCAAACAATGTTCAAGTCTAGATGGCTTCACAGGTGAATTCTACCAAACATTTAAAGAAGAGCTAAAGCCAATATTTTTCAAATTATTACCAGAAACTAAAGAGGAAGGAGCACTTCCAAACTCATTTTATGAGGCCATCATTAGTCATACCAAAACCAAATAAAGATACAACAATAAAAAAAAAATCACAAGCCTATATCCTTGATGAACATAGTTGAAAAAATCCTCAACAAAATATGAGCAAACCATAACCAACAAGGACCTACTGTACAGAACATGGAACTTGGTTCAATGTTATGTTGCAGCCTGGATGGGAGGGAGTTTGGGGGAGAATGGATACATGCATATATATATGGTTGAGTACATTCACTTTTCACCTGAAAATATCTCAACACTGTTAACTGGCTGTACCTCAATACAAAATAAAAAGGTTTCAAAAATACTGAAAATGACAAAGTTTTGATTAATGGTCTTCAATTCTTAAAAAAATATGAACAAACCAAGTTAAACAGTATATTAAAGATACATCACATACCATGATCAAGTGGAATTCATTCCAGGAATGCAAGCATGGCTTCACATTAATGCTAAAACATGGACCCCTACATTCAGTGCGGCATTATTTATAATAGCCAAGATGTGGAAATAATAGCCAAGATGTGGAAGTGACCTAAGTGCCTCTTAACAGATGAATGAATAAAGGAAATGTGCCATACTTATATATACATGGAACATTATTCAGCCACAGAAAGAATAGACTCTTGCCATTGCCACAACATGGTTGGTTCCACAGAATATTAGGAGCAATATTATTATATGTAGCTCCTATAGAATATATTAGGACTAAGCCAGACAAAGACTGTATAATTTCACTTGTATGTGGAATCTAAAATACAAAATAAACAAACATACAAAACAAAATAGACACAGACTCATAGAATACAGAAAGCAAAGTGGTGGTTGTCAGGATGATGATGATAGGAGAATGGGCAAATAAGTGAAGGGGGTTAAGAGGTACAGTGTAAAAACACCATCATTCTTCAGATTATACATACCATCTGTCTCAACAGGATTTAACTAAGCTTATTTAAGCATAATTATCTCAAATGTTTTAAGTATAAGGTTTGCTGTAAGAAAAAAATTTCTTGTTTACTTATTGAAGCTTTAACATATTAAATACCAGATTAAGCATTTTACCCACAAAATACAGAATCTAAGACCTTTTCAAGACTTCCCTGTAGCTCAAATGGTAAAGACTCTACCTACACTGCAGGAGATCAGGGTTTGATCCCTGGGTCAGGAAGATCCTCTGGAGAAAGGAATGACAATCCACTCCAGTATTCTTGCCTGGAGAATCCCATGCACATAGAAGCCTGGTGGGCTACAGTCCATGGGGTCAAAGAGTCAGACACGACTGAGTGACTACACACACACACAAGACCATTTCAGAATGAATACTGAAATCATTCTTTCAGCACACGTACTATGAGAAATGTCAAGTACACAAGGAAACCTGAAAACATCTATTTAAATTCAGTGCCCCTATTTTTATATCTTTTGTTGTGAAACACATATTTAATTTTTAGACTATAGAAGAAAATAGTTCATAATAACACCAAATAATTACTCAGTTAAACACAATAAGTTTTAATTTTTATCACTGACCAAGACAAAAGGGTGCTATTTTAATAAGTGGAATGTTGATCCCTAAACACTAAATTTCACTTCTTGTAAAACAACAGCCTTATCTGATCGAGATACTCTCAGAGACAGTAATAATGAAAAGTTAAACCACCATTAAATGATTTGTTAGAATCTAATTAAAATATTTAATGATATTTAAAATTTCTGTGATAAGCAATCAGTATTACATGGTTCTTTTTCATATCAAATATAATAAACATGTGCTTTACCCCATACTTAAAATCTATTAATACTTCCCTTTTAAAACTAGTATTTATCAGTTATAATGAACAATGTACATGGTGAATGGACACCCACTAAATCTTTAAAACTATAAAGTGTGTCTACTAACATTTTTATGAGACCTCATCACCACCCACTATACTTGATAAAAGAAAGTTTAAGCATTAGGTTTATATTTCATTTGACAGAAGCCCTAGAGAGAGATCAGATAATGAAATCTAAACAGAGAAAAAGTAAGCAGGGGTTTCTTAACTCTGGGTCCCAATTCATGGAGCATGTAAACTGGAAAAGAAAAACTGACATCTTTACTTTCAAGAATCACTGACTTGGATTCAGCTCATCTCTTTCCATTATGAATGCAGGCAACAGACAATAGTGGCGTAAGTAGCACCTACAGCTTGGTCACTGTGACTAACAGAAGTCACAGATACTTTCCTATGATATATACATACCACATTTGTGGTGGTATATTAAATCACCACCATTTCTTCAAATTTCCCCTAGTTACATGAGCTCACACTTTGTCCTGGTATTTAACAAATCTTTTAAAGAAAGCCCATTACTGTCTAGATTTTTTAATTAAACATTTTGAGATAATTTAAATATGTATCCAGTTATAACAAAAATTCACAGAGCCTCTGTTTTCACCCAGTGATGATGTCTTGCAAAACTATATTACAATATCTCAACCGGGATACTGACATTGAGGAAACCACCTATTTCTAATTAGAGTTCCTTAGTTTATCTTGCACTTGCGTGTGTGTGTGTGTGTGTGTATTTTAGTTCTTTGCAACTTGATCACCTGTAGATTCCTGTAGTGAAAGTGTTAGCCGTTCAGTCATGTCCAACTCTTTGTGACACCATGGACTTTGGCCTGCCAGGGTCCTCTGCCCATGGACTTTCCCCTGCAAGAATATTTGAGTAGGTTGCCATTTCCTTCTCCAGGGGATCTTCCTGACCCAGGGATCAATCCCAGATCTCCTGCACTACAGGCGGATTCTTCCATCTGAGTCACGAGCCTCATAAATCTCACCACCAAAGTCAAGATATAGAATAATCCCATGGCCACAAGGATGCCTCATTTTGCCCTTTTATAATCATAACCCTCCCCTCTTGGCAACCACTAATTTACTCTCCATTTCTGTAATTTTGTCCTTTCAAGAATGTCATATAAAGGCAATTATATGGTAAACTTTCGGCATGGGTTTTTTTTTCACTTAGCATAATGCCCTGGAGAGTCATACAAAAATTCCAGATATCAACAGTTTATTCCTGTTTATTGCCAAGAAATAGCCCATGGTATGGATATACTACAGTTATTTAGCCATGCACCCGTTGAGGACATTTGGGTTGTTTCCACTTGTTTCTGTAGTTTAGGGTTTTGGGGAGCGGGCAGCGCTGGGTCTTCATCTCTGCACACGGGTTTCCCGTGGCTGCTCATAGGCTCGCTCTGGTGGTGGTGCGCAGCTTCTCACTGCGGCGGCTTCTCTTTTTGTGGGGCATGGGCTTGAGGGCGCTCGGGCCCAGGGGCTGCTGGCGCACGGGCTTAGTTGCCCCCAGCGTGTGGGATCTTAGTTCCCAGGCCAGGGATGGAACCTATGGCCCTTACACTGGCAGGTGGATTCTTAACTGCTGGGCCACCAGGGAAGCCCTTGTTTCCAATTTTTGTCTATTATGAACAAAACAGCTACGAACCCCAGGCTCAGGTTTTTGTGCAAATGTAAGTTTCTATTTCTCTGGAATGTGTCATCAACTGTAAACAATACTTTGATAAGGATATTGTAATATGGCTTCCTTTTTAATCCTATGTAGTTTGGGTTGTGGGCTTCCCAGGTGGTTCAGTGGTGAAGAACCCGCCTGCCAATGCAGGAGGGGCAAGTTCAATCCCTGGGTCAGGAAGATCCCCTGGAGGTGGGCATGGCAACCCACTTCAGTTTTCTTGCCTGGAGAATCCTATGGACTGAGGAGCCTGGCAGGCTACAGTCCGTAGGGTCGCAAAAGAGTCAGGTATGACTTGGCGACTAAATAAAAACAATTTGTGTTTCACATTCAAAAACATGATTCTGAAAAGGTTCCCATAGGCTCACCAGACTGTCAGAGGGGTTCATGGTACAAGACAAGTTAAGAACCCTTACAGGTGTCTGTTTCCTCTATTTTGTACTGCCATTACATCGACTCTGCTGCTCTATGCAAAAAAAATAAAAATAAAAAAAAAAAAAAACAAGAAAATGCGCAACATTTGACCAATGATGATGTCCAATAAAATAACCTGTGTATTTGGCATAGCCAGTTTCTTCATGTACTATTTAAAGATAAGAACAATAGGGAATGCTTCATCAGCATTTGTTATGTCAAAGACTATATTTAGGTATAAGATCTTCAGATATTTAAGATACTCAGAAAACAAATTTAAGGTTATGGAAAGGGAAGCAGGGGAGGGATAAATTGGCAATTTGAGAATAACAGATGCACATTACTATATATAAAATAGATAATGAACAAGGACCTACTACTGTATAGCATTGAGAAAACCCACCAATCCTAATGAGAGTTCCTTAGTGTAACTTGCACCCTTGTGTGTGTGTGTGTGTGTGTGTGTGTGTGTGTGTATCTTAGTTCTTTGCAACTTTATTTGTAGGCTCATATAGCACAGGGAACTATATTTAATCTTATGAAAACATATAATGGAAAAGAATGTGAAAAATATATAGAGATAGGTAGACAGACATGTACATCTGAAACACAGCAAATCAATTACACTTCGATTAAATTTTTTAATTAAAAAAAGATATTTAAGTATGTTTTCACTCCCTGCTTTACCATTTTTAGATCTAATTCTAAGAGTAATTTTAGATACTGTAACAAAGCCAGTCTAATAATACTTTTACAGATTATAAAAGTTCCCTATAGCCTAGAAGAAACTATATCTTAAGTAGTTAATGAAGCTATAAATTGTAAATGAAAGAAAAAATTCCTTCCACAAAACAAAAAAGTCCCTATTATTTTTAGACCTCTAGCCTTGTAAACACTTTACTAAGTGCTGTCAGCCAAAATGAACATGCTGAATCTTATTCAACTTGCCTACCTTTATCAATAGTGCATCAATAGTAAAATAATCAAGGCATAGAAAAACAAAGAAAAGTAAAAGATCTATGATTCATTGACATGTGTTCATGTCTTCAGCACTGAATGAGATTCATAAATTTATAATCAAAAAGGCCTTATATTTCTATAGCCAAAACGGCTTCAGAACTTTTCCTATGTATTTTTTCATCTAATATCAGGAGACAATACTGCTAAAACCATTTCTTTTCTTTTTTGCATCTGTGAAAATTGAGCCATGGAGAAGTCATGACTTGTCTTAGACTATGTAACTAGCAAATTATTCTCAGAAACCAGCTAGAAATCTAAATCAGAGAGTTCCTTTTGGAAGACAGGGCAGAACTATTTTCAAGAAGGCACAATTTGCTTTCAATGTTAGATTATAACAACAAGAAGAAAGGTGGGCAGAAATTTCAGAAATACTCCTTACTCTTAAAAGCTGTGTGAACTTAGTCAAGTCATTACTTGACCTCCTGGGCCTTGTTCCTTAGCTTCAAAACAGGAATAATATAGTATCTACCTTCAGAGTTGTTGTAAGGATGAAATAACAATCCAAGTCAAATACAATAATGCCTGGTATATAATCAACACTCAGTTAATATTTGCTGCCATTATATGCTATCCTTGATCTAAAGAGAAATGTCTTTAAATTGGCCTAATGAAAGAAACGCTGGTATTATGAAATTAGCAGTTTCTGGTCTCCTGATTCAGGTGATGCTGAGTTGGGCTGCCTATTTCTCTGAGACGCTCAGGAAAGGATTTCTGTCTCTGGTACACAATGCTATTATCTTCAAGCCGCATCCTGAGGGCCCACGGAGTCCCTTCAGGAAGACCCACAGAGGGAGCGTCCAGGCCTTCTCTTCCCCAAGAATGAGGACATTTGAACATTTATCTGATTTACATATCCCTAATGGATAAGCTGCTTTGATGTTAAATAAAGTTTAAACCCACTAAGCTGGATGATCCCCAAGGCCCTGCCCTTTTGATTCTATAACTCCGAATATGCCACCATTTGTGTCCTAAACCAGAAGCTTTCCTTCTTTAAAGGTGACGTTTTAATCGACCACCATGCTCTTGGCACAAACGTTGACGAGTTAGGTTGTCGGTTTCTGCATAAAATATCCTCTTTTGCATATGATGTCTTTTTCTTATTAGAATAGTCCCACTCAACATTTTTGAGTTCCAGGAAGTTCCAGAACTGGGAGTAGAGGTCTCACCCAAGCCATACTCTTGCCATCAAAGGCCTTGCCCTTTGGGTAATGGTGAGGGCAATATGCAGGCTCCTGAAACAGTGTGCTGACGCCACGGCCGCAGATTAGGGAACTGCAGGAATTTGAAGGAGAGATGCTCTGCTTTTATTTGGGGGAAGATGCTCAGGCAAGCTGTAAAAAGTGAGTATATGTTCAACCAAGGCAGTAAAATTATTTTAGTCAGAAGTTACAATAAACAGTGAGGCATGTTTGGGAACTTGCTGGTAGGTCACTAAATCTGGCACTCAAGGCTAATGTTTCTCAAACTGGGTTCCTCAAACATACTCTTAATGGTCTATGAGCTGTGTAAGGTAACTTTAAAGTCTGCAGTTTCATTCCATCAGATAAAATGATAAAGCTCTGTATTAACTGAATTATTGGGGGAACCATGTTATCCCCAAGTCCTGCCACCTAAACTCAGCATCCACATTTGCCTTTAGGATCATACTGTTACTGGGAAAGATGACTTTCATTATCTCAACCTAATGAAAACAGAGATGGCCTTAGTATAAAAACAATGCATTTGCAGCAAATATAAAGAAAATGACATTGCAGCAGGCTGTCATCAAAATTAATTGTGAATCAAAATGTAACCACAGACGGAATAGAGAAAGGGCTTCCCAGGGTGGCACTAGTGGTAAAGAGTTCACCANTGCTGCGATTCATGGGGTCGCGAAGAGTCGGACACGACTGAGCGACTGAACTGAACTGATGCGTTTAGTGCATTCATGTGTTCTATGTCACTTCAGTCATGTCTGACTTTTGCAACCCCATGGACCATTGCCCACCAGGCTCCTCTGTCCATGGAGATTCTCCAGGCAATATACAGGAGTGGGTTGCCATGCCCTCCTCCAGGAGATCTTCCCAACACAGGAATTGGACCCACATCTTTTATGTCTCCAGACTGGCACACAGGTTCTTTACCACCAGTGTCACCTGGGAAGCCCAGAATACTGGAATATCTCACCTAAACCTTCTCTCTTAGTCTTTCAAACATTTCAGAATGAGAGAATATACAGAAAACACTATAAATGGTTCCTGGTCCACAGAACGTGATCAGTACAATTTGTTAAGCAGCATATTTTGGCATTCTTAGAAGTCTGTGCCATTTTTCTCTATACTCTCTTAAAAATAAATTTGGCAAGGGGAATGTAAAAAAAACAAAAACTTAAAAATCCCACCATACCAGTTTTTGCAGTGTCATCTAACCTTTGATTATAGGCATACTAAAATGTGATAGCTAAAAGCATATATCACAACAGTCACATAATTTCTTTTAACCACTGTATCAGACAAACGTTTTCATTGTTCTACAGTCTATATAGGTCATCTGAGTGCCTAATATTCTCCTAGGGTCTGGACCATAATTTAGGCATGATCTTCTTCTTGGAATTTCCACCCACCTCAAGTTTCCATTAGTATGAACAATCCTGTAAGGAATCCTTTTTTCCTTTCTTTTGGATAATTTCCTCAGGATAAATTCTCCAAAGGACTATATAATAGGGGTCAAAGCATTTTGTATCTTCCTTCCAACCACTTTTCAAACAGATTTAATGCTACCAGCACAATACAGTAAAGTACAAATTTCACCATATTAGATAATGTTGCTCTTATCATTCCAATTGAATAGATGGAAAATGATACCTCATTTTCAAAATTTGCATTTCTCATTTGGTATGTTAACAATTCCCCCATTTTCTTGATTTTATTTCCACTTATGTGAATTATCTATTTCTTTTGCACATTTATCTATCCAAACCTAAATGTCTACATCATGATTTATGCAGTACTTAGATATTAACAACATTAATCCCTTGTTGTATGTTTTTGTTGTTTTTATATATTTTCCATACAGTTTAGCTTTTATTTATTTAAAGCAGTGAATCTTTGCTTCTGTAACTTCAATTACATCAAATCTTACAAAGTTTGCACTTTAATATTTACTTTTAACGTATGATTCTGTTAAACAATATGACTTATGAACCTATTTTTCTCCCCAGATTTATAGAATCAAAGAACGATACTGGAAGGCTTATCTGCTCTCCTTATATCACACCCTTACAAAATACCTTTTCTCTCTCTCTTTCTCCTCTTAACCCATGTATCACATACTTTTTAAATGGCATTTTTTGGCTGTGCTAGGTGTTCGATGCTGTGCTTTCTCTAGTTGCGCTGAGCCAGAGCGACTCTTCGCTGGAGTGCATGGCCTTCTCATTGCAGCGGTTTCTCCTGCTGCGAAGCCCAGGCTCTAGGCACAGTGGCTTCAGTGCTTAATCCACAGGGGCTCAGTGGTTGGGGCTCACCGGCTCCAGAGCGCAGGCTCAGATGTTGCGGTGCGCGGGCTTAGTTGCTCCCAGGCATATGGGATCTTCCTGGACCAGGGGACAAACCCATGTCCCCTGCATTGGCAGGTGGATTCTTGACCACTAAACCACTGGAAGGCCCTCTATCTATTATATTATTGGACACTTTTTTCTCCCACTTATTCACATGAATGTCAATGCTAATATAATCTCTCTCTTTAAAATATTTTAATGCTTTAACTTCATATGGGATAGTTCCCTACCACCAAAATATTGTCTCTAGTTCTCAAAATATTCTTGCTGGTTTCCTTTTCCATATATAGATAACAATCTTGAAATATTCAATTCATTTAAATGTCTGTTTTGATTTTATTATAAATATGTTGAATATATAAATTTAAAATGAGAAATTTTTGTCTTTATGATCTTTATTCATCCCATCTAGAATTCATTGTCTTTACATTTACTCTAGTCTTTTTCTATACCTCTCAAAGTGATATAGAATCATTTATGTGGATTATATACATCTATTAAGTTCATTCAACTCATTTTATACTTTATTACCAGTTTGAATGGGATTTTTTTCATTGTGTCTTTTAAATTTGTGGTTAAACACAAATAATTTTAAAAATTACCATCTTAACCATTTCATTGTGTTTTTTAACTGGTTATTATTGTCATAAAGGGGGCTTCTCCAATGGCTCAAGTGGTAAAGAATCCACCTGCAAGGCAGTAGACACAGGTTTGATCCCTGGGTGGGGAAGATGCCCTGCAGAAGGCAATGGCAACCCCACTCCAGTACTCTTGCCTGGAAAATTCCACAGACAGAGGAGTCTGGTGGGCTATGGTTCATAGGGTAGCAAAGAGTTAGACACAACTGTGCACACGTGCATTATATTGTCATAAAGAAATGCTACTGAAGCAGATGACATTACCAAATATTAAGATTTTAATTTAGGTTCACAGTCAGTAAATGACTCTTGTTCCTCCTGACTCTCAAAGTTCTAGCCTTCAACTGGGAAATGAGACAAAAACAACACATGTGACTCTGGCCTCTTTGACTTCTAGCCCAGGGTTCTATTTTTCAAGATTTTCTTGGTTGTATCAATCAACTCCTTTATCTGTCAATAAAAGCAGAGAGGTGAACAAATCTGTCACGCTGCAAATACATGTTTCACGTTGCTAGTGTGTTCTATCTGGAGAAGGCAATGGCACCCACTCCAGTACTCTTGCCTGGAGAATCCCATGGATGGAGGAGTCTGGTGGGCTGCAGTCCATGGGGTAGCATTATATTGTCATAAAGAAATGCTACTGAAGCAGATGACATTACCAAATATTAAGATTTTAATTTAGGTTCACAGTCAGTAAATGACTCTTGTTCCTCCTGACTCTCAAAGTTCTAGCCTTCAACTGGGAAATGAGACAAAAACAACACATGTGACTCTGGCCTCTTTGACTTCTAGCCCAGGGTTCTATTTTTCAAGATTTTCTTGGTTGTATCAATCAACTCCTTTATCTGTCAATAAAAGCAGAGAGGTGAACAAATCTGTCACGCTGCAAATACATGTTTCACGTTGCTAGTGTGTTCTATCTGGAGAAGGCAATGGCACCCACTCCAGTACTCTTGCCTGGAGAATCCCATGGATGGAGGAGTCTGGTGGGCTGCAGTCCATGGGGTCGCTAGGAGTCGGACACGACTGAGCGACTTCACTTTGACTTTTCACTTGCATGCACTGGAGAAGGAAATGGGGACTCACTCCAGTGTTCTTGCCTGGAGAACCCCAGAGACAGGGGAGCCTGGCGGGCTGCCGTCTACGGGGCCACACAGAGTTGGACACGACTGAAGCGACTTGGCGGCAGCAGCAGCAGCAGCAGTGCGTCCTATCAGGTTTATCTTGGCTTCTTCCAGGCCAACACACTTTCTGTCTGCTCGCTTATGACCAAGGAAACTTGAAGTATTTAAGATCCTCACCACTGCCTGTAAGTGGTTTTGAGATTTAGCTTTCCTGTCCTGAGTCTAGAGCCCAATATACATCAGGTAAATATGCCCTGATGCTGGGAAAGATTGAGGGCAGGAGGAGAAGGGGACGACAGAGGATGAGATGGCTGGATGGCATCACCGGCTCAATGGACATGGGTTTGGGTGAACTCCCAGAGTTGGTGATGGACAGGGAGGCCTGGCATGCTGCGGTTCATGGGGTCGCAAAGAGTTGGACACAACTGAACGACTAAACTGAAACTGAAATTGTTGAGTATTTTTCACTCTTTCCTATACAAATGGAAAGAGTACACACCTGCAGATAATGAAAATAAACTTGAGACATTCTATCAAGTACTGTAAGATGTATACTCAAAGAGCATTCACATTAAATTCTTGTATAATGCATCAGAAATGAAATACTAAGGCAAGTATTTTCAATCTCTCCCTAATTTAAAAACAAAACCAATCCGAATTTAGAAGGATACTTGGTGTTTCTATCTCCTGGTCTGATGAGAATATGCCTATCTTTCATTTCACTGGTAATATTGAAAACTTCTCAAGTGCAAAGACAATGTTTTTTGTTTCTTAAGGTAATCCCTTCAACAACACACACCAGAGACACTTAATAAATACTGGTTAAAAGAGTGAATGACTAGGTACAGGAAGCTCTGAAGAATTAGAAAGTTGGATTTCCCCCTCTCCAACTATGCCGTTTTTTTCCATTTTAAAAAATCTTAAAACAAATATTCAATTCTTCAGAAGTATACAAATCTAACTAATTAGTACCTGTGCTACTGGAAAAAAAAAAAACACGAAATTTAAAGCAAAGAGTGTCACCACAGTTAGAGTGTATGCCCCCCAAAACACACAACACTTGTAATCTATTTTTAAACCCTAACTCATTTAGCAACCATACAATTAAACTTTGTGAGAACTGGGGTGTCTGAAGGCAGCTAATAAGACACCTCTGATCACCCAGAAGGCCTAAGCATACAGTTTCAGAAAAGACAAAATGAAATTTGTTTTTTGGATAAAAATTATCAGTAAACATTTCAATTATGAGTTACTTGGGTTACAGGGTCCGACACCCAATAGCAGCTAGTCTGCTTATTAAATGGCATGGAGGCCTTCTGATGAGCATCTTTCATCTTTTCGTCTCCCCTCCCCATTCATTCCACCCACACGTATGTTAACAGATTGTGGTAGTTGCTCAGTCACGTCCGACTCTTGGTGAGCCCATGGACTGCAGCCCGCCAGACTCCTATGTCTGTGTAATTCTTCAGGCAAGAATACCAGCGTGGGGTGCTGTTTCCTTCAGCAGGGGAACTTCAAACCAAGATCTCCTGCACTGTAGGCAGATTCTTTACAGTCTGAGCTACCAGGGAAGCCCTTTAACAAATGAGATCTTAAGTATTTGTTTTTCCACCTTCTATTCTTGATCAAAGTAGCCACTGACATTTGGCTGGTGCGATATTTCCTTCCTAATACTCCAGTTTCAGGCAGTTGAACCAAAGTGTGGCCTAGTTTCATTTAAAATAAAATCTAGATACAGTAACATGGATCTTCGGCAAGCTTCTACTATTAGCATACTTTGTTATTTCCACGCTGCTGTAGAGCTCACAATGTTTAAGCAACGTCAATTCTTAGCTTTGATTATCCTCCATCTCAGATTCATAGATAGAAGTATTAGAGTCTAATTTGCCTACGTTCAAAAAATGTTCTTCCTACTTTCTTTATCTAATCCTTATTCATCATTAAAGATTCAGCTTATATGTCAATTCCCCAGGGAAGCTTTCCCTGTCCTCCCAAACCAGGCTCCTCTGGGGATCCTCCAGGCAAGAATACTGAAGTGGGTTGCCGTGCCCTCCTCCAAGGGATCTTCCCAACCCAGGGATCAAACTTAGGTCCCCCACAATGCAGGTGGAATTTTTACCATCTGAGCCCAGGGAATCCCCTCCTTTAAGCATTTAGAATAATTAGAATGAACAGTAGTGTAATATTTGTTTCCTCTGTCTTCATGAAAATACGGACTATTTATTTAGAAACCAGAAGGCTACATAAACCGTACTCTCATATACAAAATAAACCCAATTCTATTTTAAAGGGTTAGGAATGTTTGGAGTTTTACTGCCAAAGCTAGAACCTCAGCTCTCAGTTCTAATTTGGATAAAATATGCTTAAATGTGAATTTAATCATAATATAGCTTCTCTGATTAATGAAGAAAAACCATCAGACTGTTCCAACAGTTCAGAGCACGTCTGAGTAGATATAAATTCCTAATTACCTTACAGAGATATTCTAAACAACAGAAACAGGGACTAATCATGAAATGCAAAAGTTTTAATTTAGGAAATTTAAAGTGTAGAACGTGGCAGAAATTAGACCAAGAATTTTAGAATTATGAAAAAAGCCTCGATTTTAAGAAAAGAGAGGCGCTGTAAAATATTCATTCAATACTTCAATTTTCAATTCAGATGCCTCTAAGACATGCCTAAAATACAAAGATTATGTTTTGAGCCTGCTACTTGGTTAGGATTTCTGATTTTTTGTTTTTTTAACTAACGACATTTCATTTCAAAGTATGTTTGTATAAAACCCATAACAGAACAACCTATGCTTGGCAAAGAAAGTAAGGTTTGCATGGTTTTTATCCTGCATGTCACTACTTTGCACATTTTTGTTTGTTTCCTTTAACTCCTGCAAAGATAAATGAGGCCATTTGGATTTTTGGTTGTTTTGATACAGATTTTTGTACAGTATATTACATTTTCTCATTGTGATGTAAAGGAAATATCTAGTACCAGGAGAAAGACTTAGCTTTGGATTAAATTGAATAAGAATACAGGGGGAAATAAAATTTCACCATTACTGTAGTACCTAAGATTTTCATATATCATATAACATGACACTATGATACAAACTGAAGTTACTCACAATAATTTTAAAAGCACGATTCTTCAATTTCAAAAATAAATCTAGAGCTAGTATATAGATCTTCTTTACTTAGTTGTCAAAAGCAAGCACTAAACATTTAAATCTAGTATATGCATATCACATGTGACTGACTCAACTCTCCATTAAACTAGGAAACATAAAGTAGCTTTCAAAAACTAAAACAAATAAAACACTATAGTCTTGATGTGCAATTAACTCATTTTAGAAACTACAATAGCAGATACAGTAAATAGTAAATGACAGAAGATGGGTTCAGAAAAATATTCACAATGCTTAAGAAAGATTTACAGCTATTTCTGAAAAGTAAAGTCCTAAAACAGGGAAGAGTAAGACAGTGGTGAATCTATTTAGTAGCATATGCATCTTTGAAGTGAATGTATCTGAATATATTAATGGAAAATGGGGATTTCTTTTTAATGTGAGAACCAACAGAACGTGGGGTGATTTTTTTTGTCTTAGGATAAATAGGAGTCTTAAACAGGAAAACACTGTGTGATTTCTGAAAACCTGAAAAGGGACTCCAGAACAGGGCTGTAAGCAAGTAAAACCAAAGGATTAGCACTTAGCATATCTAATGCTGTCATACAGAAAATCACATTCTAATAATAATTGATGCTTTCAAATTGTGGTGCTGGACTCCTCAGAGTCCCTTGGACTGCAAGGAGATCAAACCAGTCAATCCTAAAGGAAATCAATCCTGAATATTCACTGGAAGGGACTGATGCTGAAGCTGAAGCTCCAATACTTTGGCCACCTGAGGCAAAGAGCCAACTCATTGGACAAGACCCAACTCATTGGACAAGGCCCTAATGCTGGGAAAGGCTGAAGGCAAAAGAAGGGAGCAACAGAGGATGAGATGGTTGGATAGCATCACCGAATGAATCAATGGACATGAATTTGAGCAAACCCCAGGAGACAGTGAGTGAAGGACAGGGAAGCCTGTTGTGCTGCAGTCCGTGGGGTAGCAAAGAGTTGGACATGACTTAGTGAATGAACAATGACAGTAATGTTTAAAGTAATAGTATCCAAGTTAATTTGTGTCTATAAAAATAAATATTTTAAGCTTCTTGGAAATACTCTTATACAACTGATTTACTAAGCATAAGAAAAGCATACGAAATGTGTCATCTATTAGGAAACTACAGTATTCTTTGACCCCCTCATCCTCCATTCCCCTGCTTCCCAGCCTAAGAAATCTAAAAATAGATTTATACAAAGTGGGTGTCTTCAGAATAGCCTAATGGAAAAACACTAACTGGCCTTGGAGCCTGAACACTGGAATCAAGTCCCATGCCTCCATTTTCATCCCTCTGAAACTATGGAGGGATATTAAACAGGGATAATAATCCCTGAACTCCTCAGTGGGTTGCTTGAGATTCAGCTTTATTTAAGGCAATTTTTGACCTGAAACTTCCTATAGGTAATATCATTATCCTCTATTTGCATTTGGGATCCCTTTGGCAGCTGAGGTCTAGAGTACGTCGCAGAAAAGCCCATTTGCCAAATGCCAATTAACAAAAGGATCAATTAGCAGAATTCACAAGGTGTATCAGAAGTGTTTTTCTCAATTATTTTTAAAGTTTCAAATGAGTTCCCCTGAAATCGTGTAACTCTCATTGGGGCTTGAACCCATGTTCGTTTTACCTGAGATCAAACACCTGGTCTCAGGACTTGAGGTCGGGTTTTTGATATCTCACTGCAGAAAGAATTCAGGGAAAGATAAAGTGATAGGTAAGAAGTGGACTTATTTAGAGAAAAACATCGAGTGTGGCCCATCTCTGAAGGCAAGAGTAGCACCAGGGTATGGGGTTGTCAGTTTTTATAGGGAAGGGTAATGTCATAGGCTAATGAGTGGGAGGAGTATTTCAGCTACGTGGGGGAAGGGTTATGATGCCTGGAAAATCCCATGGACTGAGGAGCCTGGTAGGCTGCAGTCCATGGGGTCACCGAGAGTTGGACGTGACTCAGTGACTTCACTTTCCCTTTTCACTTTCATGCATTGGAGAAGGAAATGTCAACCCACTCCAGTGTTCTTGCCTGGAGAATGCCAGGGACGGCGGAGCCTGGTGGGCTGCCGCGTATGGGGTCGCACAGAGTCAGACACGACTGAAACGCCTTAGCAGCAATAATAGTTCTTACTGACCTCGGACAGTTCACACAGAGACCGACAGTATGGGATGAGAATCTGGAATAAACAGGTGAAAATGAAGAGCTTCTACTTTTCCCCTTTCTAGGCTTTCTCTGTGAATGAAGAGCAAATTGAAGATGAAATAGGCAAAAAGCAGGAAACATGGTAGCCTCTTAAATTATCTACTAGCTGCATAACATGATAGTTAAGAGAAAAGATCCTTGAGTGAAATTACCTGGGTGAATCCACTTAACTAGCTACATATTCTTGGGAAAAGTTAAATAACCCCTCCATGCCTCAGTTTACTGCTACTGCTAAGTCGCTTCAGTCATGTCCAACTCTGTGCGACCCCATAGACAGCAGCCCACCAGGCTTCCCCAGCCCTGGGATTCTCCAGGCAAGGACACTGGAGTGGGTTGCCATTTCCCTTCTCCAATGCATGAAAGTGCAAAGTGAAAGTGAAGTCGCTCAGTTGTGTCTGACCCTCAGCGACCCCATAGACTGCAGCCTTCCAGGCTCGTCCGTCTATGGGATTTTCCAGGCAAGAGTACTGGGGTGGGGTGATGCCTCAGTTTAGGCCTCTATAAAACAGAATACAAATATTAGTTACTTCATTGAGCAGTGGTGATAAAACTGAGCAGGACCCTATGGAGAGCCCACCTGGGCACAAATCCTTTCCAGGTCTCCAATTTCCACTTTGTAGGAAATAAGCTTCATTCAGCCCCTAAGATCTTGCCTGAATATTAAAGGTCAGTTTCAAATGGTTGCTAATCTAGGAAATGAGGGAATACAGAAACAAAAGAGGAGCCATCTAGAAGTAACACAGCAGCAAAGGCACATGCTCCTGGTTCCTCCTCTGGGAATACACAGAACAAGACCTCTGAGTTCTCCTGCAAGAACTAAGGCCCCACCCAGATGGAGGCTGGTAACTTCAGGCTGAGCTCAAGCTTCCTAGAGCACTGCCCTGTTACCTCAGTTCAGTTCAGTTCAGTCACTCAGTCGTGTCCAACTCTTTGCGACCCCATGGACTGCAGCAGGCCAGGCCTCCCTGTCCATTACCAACCCCCAGAGTTCACTCAAACTCGTGTCCATTGAGTCGGTGATGCCATCTCAACCATCTCATCCTCTGTCATCCCCTTACCTCACCAACAACCAATCAGAAGAAAGTCACACACTCTGCGGCCCCCACCCTCAATTCTGCCTATAAAAACCACCAGGGAGTCTGGGGCTTGGGGGCCTGAGCCACTTGTTTTCCTTGTATGTCTCTGCTCAAAACTCTGATGCTTCAGTTTGTTTGACTGCATTGTGCATGGGGCCTAGGACAATGCTTGGTAAACAGTAAATGTTCAGTAAAGATAACATCTTATTAATTATCTCATCAGGCAAACTCTATACTTAACAAAAACTGCTTTTTTTAGATATAAGATCAACTTGATGCAAATTCACCATGCTATGACAGTTAATACTATAAGGATCTGGTCCAATGAAATTTACTATTTCCTGTATCAGGAGGCTCTAGTTGAAATAACTGAACCCTAAGGAAAGAAATATCACATGGTGTCGAGGAATAATTTTCCCAGTTTTTTTTTTTTCCCCTACAAGAATAGAATTAGAAATGATGGGAAAACACGATGTATGAGTCCCATTAGTGCTACATTAAAAAAAAAAAGAAGAAGAAGAAGCTTTTCTAATTATTCTACTACACTTTCCTAAGAAAGTATTCTACATTTGTAGAGACACTAAAATGTTACTGAGGGCTTCCCTGGTGGCTCAACAGATTGGATCCCTGGGTTGGGAAGATCCCCTGGTGAAGGAGATGACAACCCACTCCAGCATTCTTGCCTGGAGAAACTCCATGGTAAAAGGGCCTGGCGGACTACAGTCCATCTGCAGTCACAAAAAGTAGGACATAAATGAGCAACTAACAACAACAAAAAGTTATTGAGCTATTAAGCAAAATAAAGGTTACTGCATTCTTCTGAACAAGTGTTTTACATATGTTCTACGTGAATAGAAAAGGAATTTGTTCATTATTCATTCACAGATAGTTTTTGGAATATTTTCCATATAATTATTTTCAATCCAAAAGCATTCCAAATTTCTGGTAACTTCATCATTCATGAGGAAAGATTTTTATCAGATATAGCCTCCTGACAAATAACAGTTAAGTAAAAGGGGCCATGGCAAATAGGGAAAAACCGGAAACAGTGGCAGACTATTTTCTTGGATTCCAAAAATCACTGCAGACGGTGAGTGCAGCCATGAAACTGAAAGACACTGGCTCCTTGGGAGAAAAGCCACGACAAACATAGACAGTGCATTACAAAGCAGAGACGTCACTTTGCTGACAAAGGTCCATACAGTGAAAGCTATGGCCTTTTCAGTGACAGCTGGACCACAAAGAAGACTGAGCCCCGAAGAATTAGGCTTTTGAACTGTGGTGCTAGAGAAGACTCTTCAGAGTCCCTTGGACTGCAAGGAGATCAAATGAGTCAATCCTAAAGGAAATCAACCCTGAACATGCATTGGAACTACTGATGCTGAAGCTCAAGTTCCAATAATTTGGCCACCTGATGTGAAAAGCCGACTCATTGGAAAAGACTCAGATGCTTGGAAAGACTGAGGGCAAGAGGAGAAGGGGGCAACAGAAGATGAGATGGTTAGATAACATCACTGACTCAGTGGAAATGGGTTTGAGCCAACTCAGGAAGACAGTGAAGTACAGGGAAGCCTGGTGTGCTACAGTCCATGGAGCAGCAAAGAGCTGGGCACGACTTAGTGACTGAACAAAAAAAGGGTCAAAAACAAAAAATGTTTACATTAAGTAGATAATAAAAAAAAGAATAGCTTTTTTCTGTTTTGGTCATGCTGCATGGCATGCAGGATCTTAGTTCCTCGACCAGGGATGAAATACATGCCCCCTGAATTGGGAGCATGGACTCTTAACCACTGGACCACCAGGAAACTCCCCAAAGAAGAACATCTTGACTAGTAATCAGAGAAACCAGGCTCATTAAGTCTCGGCCCACGCAAGCAATGGGCATCCTTGGAGAAAGAAGTACCTTGAGGGAACCTTTGAAAACAATGTTCATGCTTTACCAGATTCAAAGAAATCTTTTTTAAATACCTGAAAAATATATTACATAAAATCAGAAATCCATCATCCCAATGTTATTTGTCATAAATAATGTTCTAGATGATTATGATAACTAAAGAAGAGACAAGTGACAGTTTTGTTGGCATTTAATGAAGTTAAGATTTAGGATATAATTCTCTTACCTTGATCCCCAAAACTCTTATGGAAAAAATCATCACCTCTCCTATGACTATCATTTATCACTTA
Organism: Oreotragus oreotragus; assembly: GCA_006410675.1. Taxonomy (NCBI): domain Eukaryota; kingdom Metazoa; phylum Chordata; class Mammalia; order Artiodactyla; family Bovidae; genus Oreotragus; species Oreotragus oreotragus. The sequence continues at coordinate 84,616 of SJYX01014457.1, forward strand.
AAGAACCTCTCAGCCAAGAGGCTTGTGCCTTTAAGCTTCTCTTCAAAAAGATAGAGTGAAAGTGAATGCACTTTACCATGAGCCTTCTCAGTTTCCTACCTTTTCCCAAAAATATTCTCAGCATGGCAGACATGAAAACTACTTTAATGATATGCTTAATGTTGACTGATTTTGAACAAACTATCAATTTACTTACAACAGGCTGAAATGCATGAAATCTCCAAAGAGCTCAACCCCATATCCATTTGTTCAACGAAAACATTTACCATTGTATGCTTTGGAACATGCACATTGTTAGGCACTGTAGAAATAAAGATGTGGAATATGCTCTGAAGATCTACATGAGGTATAGTTCTAGAATAGATGAGTGCAGGAAGAAAAAAAAAGTAGTGGCTGGCAAAGACATAAAAAACATCATCATCATCATCACCATCATCATGATAATGTTCCTGCCTGACAACATCCCTGGGTCGGGAAGATCCCCTGGAGAAGGAAATGGCACCCCACTCCAGTATTCTCGCCTGGAGAATCCCATGGGTGGAGGAGCCTGGTAGGCTACAGTCCACGGGGTCGCAAAGAGTCGGACACGACTTCACCTCACCTCACTTCACCTCACCTCTGACAACATACATTTTCACTTAAAATGCTAGGGGAGGGTGACTTGGAGAGGAAGGGCATAACCCAAATTTCTCTCCATTAACTACTAACCTAGTCACTATACCATAGAGAACCACCCTTAAAGGCTGTAGGATAACATCAGCAAGGTAAATGGGACAACACAAATGATCCAATTTATTTCACTACCTTGTGCAATTCCTCAACATCATTTTTAAAGAGTAGCCTTGGATCACTCATAAAACAAAGAGAACAATAACAACAGCAACTACTATTCATTGAATACTGATCACATGTCAGGGATGCTGCTCAGGTGCTTTACATACATCCTCTCTTAACCTTTATATCAACCTTCAAGGTAAGCACTGTCTTTCTCGTTAGAGATAAAGAAACTAAGGTTCTGTCACTCAGTGACTTGCTTATGGCCACAAAGCTGTTAAGATGCAGAGCCAAAATTGGAATACAGATCTGCCTGGTTCCAAAGTTCACACATTCTTTCCATTATCCTTCACTGCCTTGTCGACACTGCATTCAGTATCCCTTAAGGCAGCCATTCCGTATCTGGGCATCTTGAGTTATCAGTCACTTAGTTCTTTTAGTGATGTGAAACATGCCTCACAGTAATGTATTTCTTGGTTCTACTTATTCGTTTTGGGCCTGCTTCTACACCACACTTCTTTAGATACTGGAAATTGCTAGAAGGCCTTGCTGAGTTTCTTCTTAGGGTTTGTCTTTTCACCCACAGAGACAGCAGCAAAGAATGAGGGCTATGGGGTAGGGATGGGGACAAAGGAGAGACAGCAACTAAAACAACGTCAACAATAAAAAGCAATGTATATATACACAAGAAATGCACCTAAGCCAGGATATCCTCTCTCAAGAAACACTTATTAACACAGTTATTGATTCCACTAGAACTGAATGTTCCAGCAGTTGCAGTGGTGTACCTCGAGTTAGGCATTCCAAAAGCAACTGAGCTTTCAGACAGAATTCCTACTGTACTTTGAAACATGGGACCAAAATCTCTGCCAGATTCCCTTAAAAAAAAAAAAAGACACTATATTTTACATAACACCTGAGATTTTACAAAATGTGGTTAAAGAACACTAAATATATCATTAGAAAAATATTTGTCTCATAACTGGGGGAACTCAAACATATAACATATAGCACTACCATGTAAATCCAAAGACATGGGCTGCTTCAAGTAAACCCTCTTCTTCCTGCCACTCTCAGGGCTTTTCACACTTATGCTGCTGAGTCGCTGCAGTCGTGGCCGACTCTGTGTGACCCCATAGACGGCAGTGCACCAGGCTCCCCCACCCCTGGGATTCTCCAGGCAAGAACAGTGGAGTGGGCTGCCATTTCCTTCTCCAATGCGTGAAAGTGAAAAGTGAAAGGGAAGTCGCACAGTCGTGTCCGACTCTTCGTGACCCCATGGACTGCAGCCCACCAGGCTCCTCCACCCATGGGATTCTCCAGGCAAGAGTGCTGGAGTGGGTGCCATTGCACCTGTAAAGCACTATAAAAGGTGCTTTTGCTACAATGTGTACTTTATATTTTGTAAATGACAAATACTAAAAGTGAAATATAAAAACCTTCTTGCCATATGCAAATTGATGTCAAGAGCTTCACTGAATAAAATTCATCCCAATTAATAATTATAAATGTACAGTTTCCCTTCTTCATTATTCTACATGGAATAACTATTTGTTAATTGGGCTTAACAGAGACAGAAACAGGGAAAATAATTAATCATCTCATTAAAGAAAAGGGTATCATATCTCTCGCTGTTTTGTGAACTTGGAAATGGCGCCGCATCATTGAATCGACTTCTACATACTTAAACGGAGAGCCCCCTGAGACGGTACTGTTCTTTACTTTACTGATGGCTTATTCTTTTCCCTAGCAGTCACCCCTGGTTTTGGCTAATAGGACTAATGCTTTTTTTAATCAGGTAGTCAGTCTTGTGTCTGTGTGAAAAGTAGTCAGTTGAAGGGGAGCAGAATTTCCACGCCAAAATATGTCACTTTGGCACGAGGATCATTTTGACATAAAGGCAATCAAAACCGAGAAGATTCAGAAAACCTCTTTACCTCCCCATCTCCTGCGCAGCTGCCTAAATTTACACTGGAAGGAAGGCCTGTAACAGGAAGAGAGCTTTGACCACAGGTCATCCCTGATGGCTCAACAGGTAGAGAATCTGTCTGTCAATATAGGAGACACAAGAGATGTGGGTTCAATCCCTGGGGCCAGGAAGATCCTCTGGAGAAGAAATGGCAACCCCCTCCAGTATTCTTGCCTGGAAAACTCCATGGACAGAGGAGTCTGGCAGGCCACAATCCAGAGATTCAGACATGAGTGAGTACACATGCACCTTCTTACCTAAGAAGCTTATCTGCATAGCAAGACAACCTCTAGTTTTCTAAACATCTCCCTTCTTCCTGTGAATCACTCTCATCTCCTCTGTATCCTCCAGATCTCTAACTCTTTCCTTAGCTCAGAATGCTATATAGCCCTCAACTGCCTGAATGCCTTTGGGTCTCATATTTATGGCATTTCCAAACATCCAAAATTAAATGTTTTTCTCTTGTTTATGTGTTATGTTCATTTGATTATTAGACAAACCAAAGAAGCTAGAAGGGTAGAAGAAAAATTTCCCCTCCTCCCCACAGTGTATTATTTGCAAAGGGTTGAATACTTATCTCTGAAGAGACTAGACATCAACATCTAAACAGTATTCCACTTATAAACAAGAACAAGCGATATTAGTCAGCTATCACTTTAATTTGGCAGAAAAATTGTAATGCTTCTTTAAGATATTTACAGCACTTTCTAACTTAAAAATCTGGAAAGAAAATATGAGAAATTTATGACAGGAAGACAAAATCTTTTTAGAAGGAGAGGTTCTTGCTACTAAAAATGTTTAATGATTAACTGCCTCCAGGATAAGTGGGGCCAGGCCATATGTAAAACCAGGATTAATGACTGGGTAAGAAGAAATGTGTTTCCATACCAAAGTGTTTTTAAATAAATCTTAGAATGTTATTTTTCATATATCATAACCACAGCTGAATTATAAGGAGACTGTTGAAGCTTGCTAGCTTTTAAGAGTTTTGGCTTCTGTAATGAATGGTGTGATCAGTGTTTTCAATGAATGGGGGTTCAGAGAGGGTTAGTGTATTTATGTGAAATAGTACTTCCTCTGCAATACGCTAAATATCCCTGAAAAATCTGTGTGTCAACATAAATTTCCTAGACTCATTTGGGTTTACTGTTATCCACAAAACCATACGAAAGAGAGCTATCACCATGTACTATGGTGGGTTAGGAAATTTTATTGCCAAAAACAATTAAGCATTTAGATCTTCAGAGTTTATATATAAATCAATGATAATTTTACTATTGACATTAAAAGGATGGGTTTTAGTTAGTTATCTTTTTTCTTCTGAAGCCAAATGAAAAAAATGTGACTTTCCTAAAAGTAAAGTGAAGTAAATTACTCAGTGAAAAATATTAACATCATCTAAAAGGTGTGACAGAGTGACTATTGCCTTCAAATTGTGCATTTAAGCAAGTATGCTTGAAGAAAAATAAGCCACTTCACATATGTAAAGCTTATGCATAACTGAAAAGAAGGAACTGATTGATGGCAGTTTAAATTATTACAATATGTTTTCATTTAGCATGTGTAGCCAAGAATTATGAATGTGGATTTTGGGTGCCTATTGATAGAGCAGTTTTGAAATTCATCTTTGTACTAGTTATGAAATATGTTTGCTAATAAAAGTAATGGAGTATCAGAGTACAGAAAGAGTACTGAAATTAGTTATTGGCATACTGAAAGGGTGTGTGCTTTGGGGGAGCTGGAGAAATATATTATATACTTCAATGCTAATCTATCACTTCTTTGGGCTTCCCAGGTGGCTCAGTGGTAAATAATCTGCCTGCCAATGCAGGAGTCTCAGGAGATGCCAGTTCCATCCCTGGGTCAGGAAGATGCCCTGGAGAAGGAAATGGCAATCTACCCGATTCTCTTGCCTGGAGAATCTGATGGACAGAGGAGCTGGTGGACAGTCCAAAGGGTCACAAAGAGTCAGACACAACAGAGCACGCACTCACAGACGCATGCATGCCACCACTTATTTACTCTGTCATTTAAGCAAGTCACTTAACCCCTTCAAGCCTCAATTTATGAATCTCAGGCTCCCTACCTCATAGGGCCCAGTGAAAAATGCAAGTGGTAGCTGCTCAGCCTTGTTTACCTCTTTGCAACCGCATGAACAGCAGCCCACCAGGCTCCTCTGCGGGAGTCTCCAGGCAAGAATACTGGAGAGGGCAGCCACTGCCTTCTCCAGGGGATCTTCCCAATCCAGGGATGGAACCCGGGGTCTCCTTCATTGCATGCACATACTTTACTGTCTAAGCCACCAGGGAAGCCCAGAGCCCTGTGAGGACTACATAAATTACACCACTCAACTAATGCTAGTTTTCCACCTCTTTCCAAACTACTTCTAGAGCCCCAACTTACTGACAAATAAGGGGTATGCTAATTACTAAAAGACTGTATATATTTAGTAAAGTAGGGTTCCTAAGGTTCTCTATTGGATAATGCTGTTAATCTACGCCCAATCATTATATTTCTTTCCAAGAAAAATTCTGTAATTAGGGCTTTTTAATAATTTAGGAGAGTCTTTCCAACTAGACTCATATTTTACTAACTTGCATTTCACATAAGTACATTACCAATAATAACCTTTCCAAGCTTTAGTATACACCAACATAAGGGAAGAGGAACATATGCAGCTTGATTAAACTAGTGCACCTTGGGAAAGTAAGAATTATCAGGTCAAAATGACTCATCATACTTAACTCGGTTAATCTAGATAGCCATGATTGTTACTGTTTACAACTGCCGAAGTTTCTTTCTTTACCCTGAGTTTGTACTTTCAAATCCAAGGAGGCATCCTTCAGTCACACCTAGATTCAGATCCCAGATCTGCCATTTACTACATGGGTGATTTGGGTAATTAGTTGACTTTGCTTAGCTTCAATGTCTTCATCTGTAAAATGAGGAGACTCTACCAACTGCACAGGTTTATTGGCTATACTAAATAAAATTATACATATAAAGCACCTACTAGGCATTTAATACATGTTGGTTTCCTCCCCATATGGAACTGCTAAGTTAGAATTCCAGCAGAAGCTCCAGTGGATTTTAAAAGCTGTAAGCAACATAGAACTCCACAAATATTTACTACATCACTACTATATTCTATGCCAGTGCCAGAGTTGCATATATAAATACATATACCAAGCATAGGGCCTGGAACATAGATGCTCAATAAATATCAGTTGTGTTTCTTTCCAGCCCAAGGAGTTTACTATCAAAAAAGCAAGAGACATCAAACTACCATAAAATATGAAAAGTGAGAAACCTGTGGATAAAAACATGAAAACATCAAATCAAAAGGATAATTCCAATGGATGGGAGGGACACTGAGTAAAACAACAGTGACCTTTACAGTGGCTATGAATGAAGAACATCAGGAACAGAGGCAAGAAAGTTTCCATTGTGCTGGGAAATATAACACAGTTACCCAGAGTGCTTGACGTTCCTGGCTGTTCACGGGAAGGAGGAAATGGGGAGAAGGGAGGAAGTGAATGACAGGCAATGCAAATGGAAACCCAGGCTGCTATGAAGTCTGTCACACTGAGCTGCTGCTGCTGCTGCTGCTGAAGTCGTCTCAGTCGTGTTCGACTCTGTGCGACCCCATAGACGGCAGCCCACCGGGTTCCCCCATCCCTGGGATTCTCCAGGCAACAATACTGGAGTGGGTTGCCATTTCCTTCTCCAATGCATGAAAGTGAAAAGTGAAAGTGAAGTCGCTCAGTCATGTCCGACTCTTAGCGACCCCATGGACTGCAGCCCACCAGGCTCCTCCATCCATGGGATTTTCCAGGCAAGAGTACTGGGGTGGGGTGCCATTGCCTTCCCCACACACTGAGCTGGACTGTTGCTAAATAACAAGGAACAACTTGATTCAATTTATTTTTTAAATAATAATTTTGGAGTCACTTTCAAGGAGTAAGGGGTACAACCTGGGTTCAGTTCAGTTCAGTAGCTCAGTTGTGTCTGACTCTTTGCAACCCCATGGACTGCAGCATGTCAGGCTTCCCTGTGCATCTCCAACTCCTGGAGCCTACACAAACTCCTGTCTATCGAGTTGGTGATGCCATCTAACTATCTCATCCTCTGTCGGCTCCTTCTTCTCCTGATTTGAATCTTTGCCAGCATCAGGGTCTTCTCCAATGAGTCAGTTCTTCACATCAGGTGGCCAAATTATTAGAGCTTCAGCTTCAGCACCAGTCCTACCAATGTATATTCAGGGTTGAATTCCTTTAAGATTGACTGGTTAGAGCTCCTTGCAGTCCATGGGATTCTCAAGAGTCTTCTCCAGCACCACAATTTGAAAGTATCAGTTCTTTGATACTCAGTCTACTTTATGGCAGAACCCAAAGAACCATGAAAAGAAGTTACTTGCTTCCTTCTGATAAGGAAGAAAGCATGGAGAGTGCAAGCCCACCTGCACACACAGGACAATCCTACCAGATGGCACCCAAGGCAGGGAAAAGAATAAAGAAAAAGAGGTTGTGCAAAGGAGAGTGATTACGTATGACTCTGCAGTCTGATTGCTGAATGCAGCCCCTCAGCCTTACTACTACTCAGTGGCTGCATGAATCTGAGAATGTCATTTCAATTCTCTGAGCTTCAATTTCTTCACTTTAAAAAGAGTGAGAACAAGATAAGTCACCTTCTTTGGTTGTTATAAAGATTATGTGAAAAAAATTTTTTAAAGATTATGCAAGATGATTCAGACAAAGGGCTTACTCCCTTGGACTTCAAAGAGATCAAACCAGTCAATCCTAAAGGAAATCAATCCTGAATATTCATTGGAGGGACTGATGCTGAGGCTGAAGTTCCAATACTTTGGCCACCTGATGTGAAGAGCCAACTCATTAGAAAAGACCCTGATGCTGGAAACAATTGAAGGCAGAAGGATAAGGGGGCGACAGAGGTTGAGATGGTTGTACGGCATCAGCGACTCAATGGACATGATTTTAAGCAAGCTCCAGGAGTTGGTGAAGCACAGGGAAGCCGGGTGGTGCTGCAGTCCATGGGGTTGCAGAGTCAGACATGTCTGAGTGAACAACAACAAATAACTATTATTTCCCAAGGAACAAAAAGACATTGCCAATTAATAATGGGAAGGAGAGCTATTTTTCAACGCAAAGAATGTGCTTAGTCGCTCAGTCGTGTCGGACTCTTTTTGACCCCATGGACTTGTAGCCCACCAGGCTCGTCTGTCTATGGGGATTCTCTAGGCAAGAATAGTGGAGTGGGTTGCCATGCCCTAAATAACTATTATTTCCCAAGGAACAAAAAGACATTGCCAATTAATAATGGGAAGGAGAGCTATTTTTCAACGCAAAGAATGTGCTTAGTCGCTCAGTCGTGTCGGACTCTTTTTGACCCCATGGACTTGTAGCCCACCAGGCTCGTCTGTCTATGGGGATTCTCTAGGCAAGAATAGTGGAGTGGGTTGCCATGCCCTTCTCCAGGGAATCTTCCCAACCCAGGGATCGAACCCAGGTCTCCCGCATTGCAGGCAGATTCTTTACCAGCTGAGCTACCAGAGAAACCCATAAGCATCATTACAATGCAGAGAATATACTGGCAGTTTAAAGAAGCTAAGCAACTAGTTTCTGATTTTTTGATTCTACAACAGAGAGTGACTTAAGAGATTCAAAGAGAATAGAGGCAATGGACACTTAAATAGAAAAATACCATCCGCAGAACCATCATTATTACTGAAATGTGTTGTCCCTGATCCATTACATATCCAGACTGCCACAGAAGGAAAACCGATGTATACCTCAAAAGTGAGCAAACTAACAAGGGGAAAAGCAACCGCACGACAGAAAGAAATCTGAGACTGTCAGACTTATCAAAGGACGTACACCCTGGAATGAATTAATCTAGACCTTATTTCTTCATGGGTGAGATGAGGAGATCAAATAAGATCAGTGATTCTCAGTGGAGAAGGCAGCTCCCCTAATTCAGGCGGGATACTCATCAGATCCTGTGAAATCACCAAACCGCCCGACCACCACTGCCACAATACCACGGAAGGCCACTCCCGTCACCTGGATTTTCTTATAGCGCCTTACCAGGGAGGTCTGTCCTCCCTGGTAGCCACTAGCTGATGGGGAGCCATTAGCACTACTCTCACGTGCCATCAGTTCAGCTCAGTTTAGTTGCTCAGTCCTTTCCAACTCTTTGTGACCCCATGTGCCATATCACGTGCCATATCATCAGGGATATTTGGATGGAAAAAAAAAACTGAGACTCTACATGTGCTCTGTCCACTTTGGTAGCCACGATAATGAGTGGCAACCAATGACTTGAAACGTGGTTACATGGAATTGAACTGTGCTTTACATGTAAAATACACACCAGAGTTTGAAGAATACACACCCTCCCAAAAGCATAACATAGGTCATTAATAAGTTTTTATGTTACATATTAAAATTATAATGTTCTGAATATGTTGAATCAAATAACATACATTATTTAAGTGAATTTTACCTGCTTCTTTTTCTTTTTAGGACTTCACTAGAATATTTAAAATTACGTGCATGTCTCACATTATATTACTTCTAGACAGCTCTGCTCTAGTTGAAATTCTTACATGCCTTCTGGTGCAATAATTCTATGCTATCATGATTCCTGTTAAAAGGGTAAAATAAAGCACAACTAGTTCTTGCCTCCTTGTGGGGAACAGCACAAAAATGTTTTTAAAGTTCCAAATATAAAAAATGGACACTAAATACCAAACCAACACTAAACACCATCAAGTACAAAAGAACATTACTTTTTAAAAAATGAAATTTAAGTTTATTACTTAAAAGCATTCACACACTGACAGTAGGAAAGAACAGTTCATGCCCAAAGTAAAATATTCTTTTGTTTCAATTAAACTCTTAAATTAATGTTGAACATAATTTGACAAAAATTAGATTATTTGTTTTAGGAATGTAATTGTTTTAGAAGCTGCTTATTGGCACAGAGAAAAAATTAAGTCTCTTAAAATTAAAAATGACACAGTACCATTTTTCTAAGAAGTAATTAAATCATGGTTAGCAATTTAACATAGTCAGAGATATTCTCTACAATATTTTATTTCCAGAATACAAGCAGGACGTTTGAGTTGTAGAAGGTAAGGGCCTTAAACTTTATTATACATGACAAGGGAAGGATAAACACTATAGAGTAAAAGGATATGGCAAAAAAGGATCTATGCAATGAGGAGAGCAGTGTAAACACTTAGGGGAATGACACTTTTAAACTTCTCTGACCATGAGTAAAAGCTTTAGTTTGGGAGTCAGACAGACCTGGTTTAAATCTACTCTGCCTAACTCCAAATCCCATGTTCTTAAGCATTTCATGTATCATCATATAAATATATGATTATGATTGTGAATTTCTATGCGAACACAGACACATGCTCTTCACTCCTTGGCCAAATCTTTTGTTTTCCAGTTTTTATCAATCACCTTTATTTTCTTTGAGTTGGAGGAAAATTGCTTTACAATGCTGTACTCGTTTCTGCCATACAACAACAGATTAGCCGTGATTTTACATATATCCCTTCCCTCTTGAGCCTCCCTCCCCTCCAACATCTCATCCCTCTAGATCATCACAGACTACCAAGCTGGGCTCCCTGTGTTATACAGCAGCTTCGCACCAGCTATCTGTTTCACACATGGTAGTATATATCCAGGGCTTCCCTGGTCGCTCAGCTGGTAAAGAATCTGCCTGCAATGCAGGAGACCCCGGTTCGACTCCTGCATCAGGAAGATCTACTGGAGAAGGAATAGGTTACTCACTCCAGTTTTCTTGGGCTTCCCTGGTGGCTCAGCTGGTAAAGAATCTGCCTGCAATGCGGGAGACCTGGGTTCATTCCCTGGGTTGGGAAGATCCCCTGGAGAAGGGAGAGGCTGCCTACTCCAGTATTCTGGCCTGGAGAATTCCACAGACTGTACAGTCTATGGTGTCGCAAAGAGTTGGATGTGTATATATGTTGATGCTACTTTCTCCATTCTAACTTTTTGAATAAATAATTGGCAACTTCTTCCTTAAAAATAACTCCTCAGCACATATTTGCCAAGATGTGTTTATCTACATCATTTTGCCCTGCTAACATTTTACCTTATAAATTCTTTCCTTACAATTTCTCCTAAAATACTTCTCCTCTCTGAGTGTATCCTATAAGATTTGATATTCTATGTGATATAGATGTGGTATGGGATTTCTGTTTTTTCCCCTATAATTAACAAATGAAAATTATATGCAGCTATGAAGATTCAGATATATAGCTCAAGATTTGATGATAAACATTAGGATCCAAATTTTCTGGCAGGAGAACTACCTTCTCTGATAGCACATTTAAATACTGACTTAGGGAAATTCATTACAATTCTGCATAGGCTTAGCTCCAATATTAGAAACATGCCTCTAGGCTCATTTGTACAAGAATTTCTTATTCAGCATCTCAGCTACACAGGTTTCCACACAGAAATGAGCAGGTAAAAATGGTTGGAGCTTCATAATGAGTCAACATTAACATAATTACTTTCCATTTCATCTATTACAGTACACTGTTTGACTCTCTCATTTCTTTTCATTTCAATCATTCCTTTAGAACACCCACAAGGCCCTGTTAAAGAAATGAGACTTCAGAGGCTGTGCTATAGAAACTGAGGTGAGCTAAATATTCTTGAAATTATACCATAAAACTGAACAAATTTTCCACACTACCATAAATGGTGCAATTCTGTACTCTAATATAATATTTTTTTTACATCTCTTAAACTAATGTATACAATTAGATAATGGCATGAAAATGATTTACTTTGGCATCACAAAGCATGACTATAAAATAACTATCTTGTTCTGTTTTTTTTTAACAAACAGAACTTAATCTTCCACATGTGAACTGCCTATCACAGTTACCTCAGGGGCTAGATACACACTGTAATTAGGCTGCCACTGCTGAAAACATCTCTGAACATCTTTTTGGATGAAGGAATTACCTTCAGGGACAGTTTAACACCCAAACAATAAAACATGTCTCACTGCTTTATATTTTAAGGCCAGGATTTGATTAATTTAGTCACCCATCTTATTCATCAAAGTTAAGGCAAAAATGTTAGATATTGCTAAAGAGTATTTATTGCACTCATCTCACACGCTGGTAAAGTAATGCTCAAAATTCTCCAAGCCAGGCTTCAGCAATACATGAACTGTGAACTTCCTGATGTTCAAGCTGGTTTTAGAAAAGGCAGAGGAACCAGAGATCAAATTGCCAACATCCGCTGGATCATGGAAAAAGCAAGAGAGTTCCAGAAAAACATCTATTTCTGCTTTATTGACTATGCCAAAGCCTTTGACTGTGTGGATCACAATAAACTGTGGAGAATTCTTCAAGAGATGGGACTACCAGGCCACCTGACCTGCCTCTTGAGAAATCTGTATGCAGGTCAGGAAGCAACAGTTAGAACTGGACATGGAACAACAGACTGGTTCCAAATAGGAAAAGGAGTACATCAAGGCTGTATATTGTCACCCTGCTTATTTAACTTATATGCAGAGTACATCATGAGAAACGCTGGACTGGAAGAAACACAAGCTGGAATCAAGATTGCCGGGAGAAATATCAATAACCTCAGATATGCTGATGACACCACCCTTATGGCAGAAAGTGAGGAGGAGCTAAAAAGCCTCTTGATGAAAGTGAAGGAGGAGAGCGAAAAAGTTGGCTTAAAGCTCAACATTCAGAAAACGAAGATCATGGCATCCGGTCCCATCACTTCATGGGAAATAGATGGGGAAACAGTGGAAACAGTGTCAGACTTTATTTTTTTGGGCTCCAAAATCACTGCAGATGGTGACTGCAGCCATGAAATTAAAAGACGCTTACTCCTTGGAAGAAAAGTTATGACCAACCTAGATAGTATATTCAAAAGCAGAGACATTACTTTGCCGACTAAGGTCCGCCTAGTCAAGGCTATGGTTTTTCCTGTGGTCATGTATGGATGTGAAAGTTGGACTGTGAAGAAAGCTGAGCGCCGAAGAATCGATGCTTTTGAACTGTGGTGTTGGAGAAGACTCTTGAGAGTCCCTTGGACTGCAAGGAGATCCAACCAGTCCATTCTGAAGGAGATCAACCCTGGGATTTCTTTGGAAGGAATGATGCTAAAGCTGAAACTCCAGTACTTTGGCCACCTCACGCAAAGAGTTGACTCATTGGAAAAGACTTTGATGTCGGAAGGGATTGGGGGCAGGAGGAGAAGGGGACGACAGAGGATGAGATGGCTGGATGGCGTCACTGACTCGATGGACATGAATCTGAGTGAACTCTGGGAGTTGGTGATGGACAGGGAGGCCTGGCTTGCTGCGATTCATGGGGTCACAAAGAGTCAGACACGACTGAGTGACTGAACTGAACTGAACTGAAAGTCAAAAAATTGTCAGTTGTATTATTTCACTTCTTTTTCATTTACTCACCACATAATTGAAAGTAAGCTGAACTAGTATGAGTAAAAATATTATAAACTTTAGAGTCACATGATACTCTAGATTCGAATTCTAACTGCACAGTTTCCTAGACATTTGACCCTGTGCAAGTAACTTACTCCACTTATGTTATATTGTATGTAAAATGCATACAGTTATATACAATCTACTTGATCTTCCTGAGAAATCAGTGTGATTGGGTGTGCAAAGAGCCTGACATAATGATTGACAAACAGTATACTCTAAAAGCAATGCTCATTTTCCCTTTTATGTAGCACAGTACTAAGCAAAAAGTGAGAACTTCATAAATATTGACTGATTGAAAGATGCAAATGAATTTTTCTCAACATGGGTTAAGTACTCTTTTCATTTTGGTTAATATATTTCATTATCACTTCCAATATTGTATCACAATTTTCATGTCCCTTGATGTGGGAGAAAATGTAGATCACTGATTATTTAATGTCCATTTTTCAAAGAAGACATTACTACAAATAAGCCAAGTAATCAAACAAAAAGCAGAAATAAATGACTAGCATCTTTTCAACTACTTCACACTTTTAAGAAAATTGTGATTCACATCACAATCACTAGCAATGATGTGTGCAGTTGATCCTAGAACATGTCAGGTTAGAGGCAACAACACTTCTTGCAGTGGAAAATCCCTGTTTAATTTACAGTTGGCCCTCCCCTTTCTATCCAAGGTTCCTTATAGTTGATACCATGGTTCTACATCCATAGATACAATCAATCTTGGATCTGAGCACTGTAGTATTTATCATTGAAAAAAATTTATGTTTAAGTGAAAACTTGCAAATCTATCTCATGTTGTTCAAGGGTCAATTGTATATTTTTTCCAGAGGAATATGCTCCTCCTTCTTGTTGCATTATATTTCTCAGTTAATGTCAAAAATGTAGTAAAACTCCATATGTAAAAAAAAAAAAAACCAGTGGGTTTATCTTAATTATGATAAGAAGAGCAACTAAAACAACAACAAAAAAAGTCATTCACTTAGAATCAAATAGTTTGATTGATGAGAAAGCTAAAGAAACACAATGTGTGTAATTTTCATATTTATATCAACCTAAGTGTGGCACAATTTCATTTTCTTTTCTTATTTACTGGACCAAAAGTCAATTATAAGCTATACCTTTTCTGCCCAAAATGACTTCTGTAATATCTAAAAAAAAGTCATTCACTTAGAATCAAATAGTTTGATTGATGAGAAAGCTAAAGAAACACAATGTGTGTAATTTTCATATTTATATCAACCTAAGTGTGGCACATTTTCATTTTCTTTTCTTATTTACTGGACCAAAAGTCAATTATAAGCTATACCTTTTCTGCCCAAAATGACTTCTGTAATATCTGGACAAAGATTGGTGTTGTCAGAGCTGGAAAAGTCTCTAGCTTTGACTGCTTCACATTCCCTGTCTCACCATTCTCTGTCATTTAGACCCAAATAGTATAATCAAGTAGGAAATCGTAGTTATGTATCACACCAGGCATGATGAACTTGGTTACTGTAGTATGCTATTTTATCTGTTTGTTACTTTATCTTTGGAATTGCCATCATGGGGTGAAAATCTTTATGTATGCATGCAAGCTTGAAATAGTTATGTGGCTTTTTAAAATTTATGTCTAAGTTACTTTAATAATTTTTAATACTTTGTATACATTCAACCTACATCAGAAATAATTCATTTTGAAATTATTTTTTCTTTAAAAATATACTATTTCTTTACTGACACCAATTATGGTATTTAATATGGCCTGGTATTCAAATTCTCAAATACTGGATACATAGATTATGGTCTAGGATTTGAAGGTTTTTCAGTTTTTGTATTCTGAGATACAGATTTTATGACAATCGAAATACTGCAAGAAAATACTGGAATTGATAAGAAAGTACTCAACACACAGAAAGCCTCAAAACAGACTTCAGTTCAGTTTAGTTCAATTCAGTCGCTCAGTCATGTCCGATTCTTTGCGACCCCATGAATCGCAGCACGCCAGGCCTCCAGATGGGGAACACGTGTATACCTGTGGCAGATTCATGTTGATGTATGGCAAAACCAATACAATACTGTAATTAACCTCCAATTAAAATAAATTTAAATTAAAAAATATATATAATCAAAACTTTTGACCACCTACTATTTCTAGGCACTATTCTATGCACTGAAGGTGAAAAAAAAAAAACATAGTGTTTGTCCTTAAGAAGTAGAAATGACTAAATAGTTGCTTCAGTGTGACTTGTTCAACCAGGAGGCTACACTATCACACCCTGAAGTTCATCGAGAACTCCCTCAGCTACACACACACATACACACACACAGACTTATGCAGAAACCTGCCAATAAGATGTAAACATGTTCATCCATGAAGCTATTTTTGCAGTTCCTTTGGGAGCTGATCATTAACTAGTGTGACATGACATACAGTTCAAATTTTTATATCCATACTGCACAAAATACCCTTACCTAATATTAACAGGTAAAAAATAACTGATATCTAAAATCCCACTACTTGGCCTCCCAGGACATCATTTTTCTTTGACTTACACAAGAAAAGGAATACATTGCATGTGAATTGTACTTTACCACTCTTGGCTAGAATGTTTATATTCCATATATTAAATATACCTGTACTGCTGCAAAATGAAATTAATCAAGTGCCTTAAGATTGCAAGTTGAGAAAAATAGAGCCGTCATGCAAAATAAAATTTTGCAGCTATTTTTTCTATTCTGTAATGAGTATAAATAATTGGTCTAGGTCAGCCTGATTACTTAGCCTATCAGAGGAAAAGAGAATAGTTAGTCATTAATTATATCATTAAATTATGCAAAATCCAAGACTGTTTTGCTAATAAACTGGAGTATAATTAGCTATATAATTATATGGAGATCAATATTCCTTTGAGAACAGTCATTTATCATGAGAAAAATTCATTCCATAACCAAACAGTCTTTTATGAGTACCTTAAACTTTGGACAACAAAAGTTCTCTAAATCATTTAGATTATATAATCCTAAAAGCCAAGGACTCTGGGTACAAATTCTTGTCTAGATTTCAAGGCCCTGAATACCACTGTAGTTAAGACTCCATGCTTAACCACAGTGGTGCAACTGCAAAAACTAGGCCAATGTCAAATGTGACACTCAGACACTACCCTCCCACTACAGGAGAAAAGAACTAACTTACTGTATATGAGCTATGTAGATAACTGTATTTATAACTAAATAAGATGCTTTTGGATAAACTTATCCAAAATTTTCAAAATCTTTTAAATATAAAATCTGAAACAAAATCTGATAAGACAATACACTTCCAAGGCAATGAATATTTAAAATTCCTAAGATATAGAAATATCTTCCTTCTGTTTTGGCATTGCCTGGTGGGGCAGGAGAAGGTAAAAGGTGATTAGAAAAGTCTTTGGCCCCCTTCTCTTTTGAAAATGTCTTCAAAATCACCAAACACGGGTGCTGATTCGGTTTTCCATCTAACCCAAGAATCTTTAGGTGGTATTGTCCCTCTGGGGTCAGCCCAAGTGGCCACTGGGAAAGGGAGAGATCTCTTTAACCTCTACTTGGCAGTAGGCAGGTAGAGGATAGAGTAGGACCCTGGCTACATAGTAATAGGAGAAACTGAGGGACTTCCTAGAGCTTGCCCTCGCCCTTCCTCTTTCCAAATTATCAGAGGCTTTTAACATTCAGTGGATTTACAACACTGACTGGCTACATTGACTAGGTTTTACCATTCCGTACTAATTAACACAGAGGTAACACAGCATAAAGATTAGATAAAGATTGATTTCCAAAGCAAGACATATGGAGGCTACAAACACTGGTTCCACCACTTACTATACGTGGAAATCTGAATAAGCAAGTTACTTAACCTCTCTGGGCCTCAGTTTCCCATTTGTAAAATGGGAATAATAATTGTACCTACCTCAGGTGGCTGTGACGGTGAAACTAGTTCATGCAGTGAAAGCACGCAGACAATGCTCCACAATAAGCACGCAGTCACTATTAGCGGTCTTTATTGTTGCTGTTGTCATTCTTATGCTATTTCCTGACTTCCTAGCGTGTGCCTTCTTTTTGGACTGAGCCAGGTACCTCCTCACCATTTTTTAAATTCCATTTTTGTTATCCCTCTCCCAGCAACATGCTTTAAAATCCAATTCAGCTGTCATCTACTCCATGAAATCTTCCCTGCTTTGGAAGAGGCAATTTAACATAGTAATAAACACACCTCTGGAGTCAGAAGGTTCTCTCTCAGTACTGCTACTGACTAGCTATAATTCCTTGGACAAATTATTAAACCTCTCTCCAAAGATCAAACAAGATACTTGTTAAAATTTAAATAAGGGCTTCCATCTGTATCAGATATATAAAGAATCTGCAAGTTTATATATTACACGTTCCTGTTTTTCACCATCTTGCTTTTGATATCCATTTGGAATATCATATATGGTCATTTTCTTAAATGCATTAATTACACATTTATAATTACTAAAGGGAGAAGTTTAGAGTGCTGGCTCAGTTGGTAAAGAGTCGTCTGCAATGCGGGAGACCTGAGTTCAATCCGTGGGTCGGGAAGATCCCCTGGAGAAGGAAATGGCAACCCACGACACCCACTTCAAAATAGGTCTTCAAGGTGTTTCTCAAACTGTTGAGCAGGAATAGTAGTTTCACTAGTTGCTACAAATTACCATCCGAGAAGTATACGGCAAGTGGCACAATCTAAATGAAGCTGGTTTGAAAAAACAATACTTACATCAAAACATTCCTTGACAGGACTAGGTGCTCAGTAATGTTGAAGAAATCCTGTATTTTCTTTATGATCATGTAAGGGCATAAAGCACGTAAATCACTGCTTTCATGTACATCACTGCAGGATAAGAAACTCCTTTGAAAAGTCATCAGGCTGAGTAAGTGAAAGATCTACGGACGCATCTGAATTTTCGGGACTCACTCTTATATAAGTAGCTGTTCAGCAGCTCAGCTGTGTCTGACTCTGACTCCATGGACTACAGCACACCAAGCCTCCCTGTCCTTCACCATCTCCTGGAGCTTGCACAAACTCATGTCCATTGAGTCCATGATGGCATCCAACCATCTCATCCCCTGTCATCCCCTTCTGCTGCCTTCGATCTTGCCCAGCATCAGGGTCTTTTCCAATGAGTCAGCTCTTCACATCAGCTGGCCAAAGTATTGGAGTTTCAGCTTCAGTATCAGTCCTTTCAATGAATATTCAGGGTTGATCTCCTTTAGGATTGATTCATTTGATGTCTTTGCAGTCCAAGGGACTCTGAAGAGTCTTCTCCAACACCACAGTTCAAAATCATCAATTCTTCAGCACTCAGCTTTCTTTATAGTCCAACTCTCACATCCATACATGATTACTGGAAAAACCATAGCTTTGACTATACAGACCTTAGTCAGCAAAGTAATATCTCTGCTTTTTAATATGCTATCTAGGTTATTCATAGTTTTTCTTCCAAGGAGCAAGTGTCTTTTAATTTCATGGCTGCAGTCACTGTCTACAGTAATTTTGGAGCCCAAGAAAATAAAGTCTGTCATTGTTTCCATTGTTTCCCCATCTATTTGCCATGAAGTAATGGGACTGGATGCCATGATCTTCGTTTTTTGAATGTTGAATTTATATAGTTTTGAATGTTGAGTGTATATATAATTTAATATCTGAATCTAACCCTTTAAAGTTTTTGACCAGTCTTGGAGAGCACTGCACTTGCCTTCCTATGTAAAATGTAAGTATTACACTATTCATTTTAACACAGGTTATGAAAACAGAACCAAAATGCATATTTAAAATATGCTAAATCATAATTTTTGACCTTAACTACTGCTTTAAATGAGCAACAGTGAGAGCCCTGTATGGAACAACTGACTGGTTCAAGATTGAGAAAGGAGTATCACAGGGCTGTCTGCTGTCACCCTGTTTGTTTAACCTATACGCTGAGCGCATCATGAGAAATGCCGGACTGGATGAGTTACAAGCTGGAATCAAAACAGGAAGGAGAAACATTAACCTCAGATATGCAGATAATACCACTCTGATGGCAGAAAGTGAAGAGGAACTAAAGAGCCTCTTGATGAGGGTGAAGGAGGAGAGTGAAAGAGCTAGCTTAAGACTAAATACTAAAAAAAAAAAAAATAAGATCAAGGCATCTGCCCCCATTACCATATAGCAAATAGAAGGGGAAAAGGTGGACGTAGTGACAGATTTCCTCTTCTTGGGCTCCAAAATCACTGCGGATGGTGACTGCAGCCACGAAATCAGAAGATGATTGTTTATTGGCAGGAAAGTGATGACAAACCTAGATGATGTGTTGAAAAGAGAGGCATGACTCTGCCGACAAAGGTCATATAATCAAGGCTATGGTATGCCCAGTGGTCACATACAGTTGTGAGAGCTGGACTACCAAAGCATCAATGCCTCCAAACAGTGGTGCTGGAGAAGACTCTGGAAAGTCCTGTGGATAGCAAGAAGATGAAACCAGTCAATCTTAAGGGAGATCAACCCTGAATATTAACTGGAAGGACTGAAACTGAAGCTGAAGCTTCAGTATTTTGGTCATCTGATGTGAACAGACAGCTCACTGGAAAAGTGCCTGATGCTGGGAAAGATAGAGGGCAGAGGGAGAAGAGGACATCAGAGGATGAGAGGGCTGGATGGCATCACTGATGCAATGAACATGAACAGAGGCCAACACCGGGAGATGGTGAGGGACAGGGAGGCCTGGCATGCTGCAGTGCATGGAGTCGCAAAGATCTGGACACAACGAGGAGGCTGCGAGAACAACAATAGCTGTAAATGCTAGTTAAAATAAAAAACACAACACCAGGTTTAAAAATACATTACAAAAAGCAGTTAAAGATAATAGAATAATTTCCTTCAAATTCCCTCGGTGTTTTCTGTATATAAATCTCCTATACCACTTTGTATATTATTCATTAATTTTTTAACTTCAAAAGTCCTTCAATTTACCACTCTATATACTTTATAAGCTAAATCCATGCTTCCAAACAGAATTTCGCAGATTTGTGTCTCCCCCTTGACATATATGCATTTCCAAAAAATACCCTTCAAAAGGCAAATAACAACGAAAATAATTAGGCATATCAATTCACTATAAATAACAAAAATCTAAACAGAAGTGATTTTTATCTGAAGTCAATACTTCTCCCATTGTTTGCAAATCATACACAAGTATACCTTCTCATGTTTTACTTTTAAGAAATATGAAAAATAGGAACTCTGAAGTTGGGGAAAGCCCTGGAATGATTGCCAACAGCAACTTTAATAGACGAGAAATATATTCTCTCCCTGGGTCAAGTTTCTAACCAAGTGTAAAGTGATATAAAAATCATTTTATGGTCTTCCCTGCTTGCTTTGCAGAAATCTACCCAGAAGACTAGTAAGCTTAAAATTTTTACCATGCAAACCCACTCCACAAGATAGTTTTACTGAACTTTAGTACTGCCAGTGATCCTTAAAGAATCCATTCTATGTGTCTCTATCCAGAAAAATAATCTATTTATTCCCACTTTTATTCCTCATTGCTAAATCAGTTCCCTTCTCTGTGAGATATACAACAGGGCATCCCATACTGACTCAATTTTAATTGCATCTGCCATGGCACGTTGTCAATGTATACATGAGGGAAGCTGAGAAACATTTTTTTTCATCATAAAAGTAATAAATGTGCACACTGAAAAATATATCAAACAGCACATCAAGATATGATGTAAAAAGTAAATATCTCACCTCCCAGAGCAGACCACTGTTTAAGAGTTTTTTTGTGGATTATTCCACATATTTTATTATGTATATCCAAGAACTTCTCACACACACACACACACACACATCTTTGAAAAGATAGGCTCTTACCATATCCGCTCTTGTGTTCCTTTTTTTTTTCCCTATTATATTCCCATTAATAATGACTGGTCACAAATATTTCAAGCTTTCTTCCTTCAAGTAAAATGACAGGACTGTACTTTTCTACCCCTTGAAGTTAGATGCAACTATCTGACTTTTTTGGTTGATGCAATGTAGGTTTTTGCCATATGGCAGAGCTTAGAATCCTGAGTGAATTAACATGGGGCAGAGACACTCACTGACATGCAATGAACATGGAGCATAAGTGAAAAATCAGTCTTTGCCGTTTAAGACTGAGGTAAAATTCTGAAGTTAATATCTCAGTGTAACTAGCCTATCTTCACTAACATCACATCTTGAAATCTGTTCATCTATAAACACACAGATCTACCTCATTTACTGAAATAGCTTTATAATATTCTTTTATGATTCTTTTTAAAAAATATTTTAATTGAAGGATTGTTAATTTATTACACAGTGTTTCCGGTGTATTATAATACTCTTTTGCATGAATGAAAATTTGGTTAACTTGATCTACAAGTATTTTGTGAGTCTCTGCCCAGTCTTACATAATGCATTACATGTTTTAGATGTTAAAGTTCATTTAATTCTCACAGAAAGTCTATGAGGTGTAGATTCTACCCCCGTCCACGTTTTTACAGGTGAGGAAAATGAAATACACCAAGATTGGGTTGAAACTGTCCCTGAGTGCCCACAGATAAGAAACGGTGACAGCCGAGTGAAAGCGCCAGCCGCTTGGCTGTGACTGACTCGCCACCGCATGGACTGCGGCCTGCTAGGCTCTTCTGCCCATGGGAGGGGAGCCGGAATGTGAAGGCAGCTGACTCAAGACCCAGTGCCTTTTGGGGGGCCTGGGGGAGCACCCATGCTGAGGAATAGGGAATCTTAGTTCCTAAACCGGGGATCAAACTCATATGCCTCCTGCAGTGGAAGTGTGGAGTCCTAACCACTGTGACACTGGAGAACCCCCCAGAGTCAATGTTTTTAATCAACAAGTACATACCGCCTTTCCCTATTTTAGGGAGACAGATAATACAGAAATATGCAAGAAAAGATCAAGTACTAATAGCTACTATGATGAAAATAAAACACAGTAATATGATGACGAGTAGGAGCCACTTTATGGGAGGTATTTAGGAAAGGCTTCTTTGAGAAGTCATACTTAAACTGAGACCTAACTGAAGAGAAAAGAGTAAGTCATGTAAAGAACCTGGGGAAAAAGCTTTTGACATGGAGGGACTAGCTATGCAGAGACCCTAAAGTGGAAATGCTGGCTAGATTCAAGAAACAGCAAAGCTAGTGCTGTTGGAGCATACCGAGCCAGAGAGAGAGTGATGGCAGAGTATTTTACTCATCCTCCCCTGGTGGACACAGTGCCTCCGATATTCTTATATACACATCTTCTTATACCTGCATAGGATTAAGAGTAGGATGGGCTTCCCTGATAGCTCAGTTGGTAAAGAATCTGCCTGCAATGCAGGAGACCTCGGTTCGACTCCTAGGTCTAGAAGATCCACTGGAGAAGGGATAGGCTACCCACTCCAGCATTATTGGGCTTCCCTTGTGGCTCAGCTGGTAAAGAATCCTCCTGCAATGCAGGAGATGTGGGTTAGATCCCTGGGTTGGGAAGATGCCCTGGAGAAGGAAAAGGCTACCCACTCCAGCATTTTGGCCTGGAGAATTCCATGGGGTCACAGAGAGTCAGACACGACCAAGTGACTTTCACAAGAGTAGGATAAATTTCAACGAATTGCTGAGCCAAGTTTTGATAGATATTATGAAACTTCCCATTTAATAAAAGATGACAGGGAAAACACTGGTGCCAACAGTAGAAGAAAGCGCTTGTTTACTATACAAGCTCTCACACTATTTTCATTATCAGACATGTTACACCATTCCTAATTTTAATTTGCTAGACTTGCTAAAGGTTATGAAACTGCTAGGTTAATCCATATTTATTTAATTCTGCTTGAGGTATCTTTTATATATTTATGGGTTATTTCTATTTATTTAGATGTAAACTTCCTACTTAATAGTTTTGCCATTTTTAAATTAGGATTTTAGTATGTCTGCATTTATTTTGTAAAGTCTTTGTATATTAAGAACATGCCTTTGACACATGTGTTGCAAATACACTTTTCCACTCTTTAATGTAATATTTAACTTTACAATCTTTTTATCAAATCAAAGTTTGGAAATTGAATAACTGATGTCTACTGAGTTAAAATGTCTCTTCCATCACATGGTAAACTCCCATATATACTGAGGTCTATTGCTATACTCTCTGTAATCCATCTTATCCTAAATCAGAATCAAACAATTTTAATTACTGTGGCTTTAATATTTTTTATTTGGTAGAATTAGCCCTACTTCACTGCACTTTATTCCAGTAAACTGAACTGAACTGAATAATATTTTAGAGCCAAGACATGAACCAGGTCTATCTAAAGCCAACACTTGTGCTCTTAACTGAAACCTACCAGTGAAACAGTATTCTAATGAAAAAAGATATGGGAAACAGTTGACCTGAAAAATTTATTTTTCTAAATGTTAAAACTGCTTACTCTGTGCATAACTCATTTTTATATTCTCTCTTATGTAAGATATACTCATGGAAAGTAGAGTCATATTTGATATATATTTGTAGAATTAAATTATTTATATTAAGTAATACAGTACCCTTGACTTTTTCTCAAAGTTCTTGATTTATGATTCTTTAATTTGTTTTGTGACTTTTCTTGACCCTCTCCTATTTCTTTAAATCTCGTTTAAGGTGTGAAAACCAAAAGTAGTTACAGTATTCTAGTGAAGGCATGACTAATGCAAAATCTAATAGATGTTTCCATTTTAAGAAAAAATGTTCCCATTATTGCTTTGCAACTCAGTTTTCCTCCATCATTCTGGGAAAGCTTAGCTTTCCTTCAACATAGGGAAAAATGATTTCATACTTTTACCATCTTATCCATATTTATCCTGATTTGCAGGCAGTCAGTTTCTAAGGTCTGGGAGAAAGCTTAATGCCTAGGAAAGTTTTTCACAAAATGTATTTGAGCCTATGTCCCTCAAGTTATCTGTTAGAAATGGGTTCTCTGCATGAAGACATTTAACTATAACTTCATCTTGCTTATTCCCAAGGCAGATTTAAAAACAGGCACTGTTTGGTCCCCTCTGTGTCCCAGTGTCTCTGCATGACCCAACAAACATTTGCTTACCAAGCATTTGATTTTCCTTCTCTATGTGAATTGCCTTCCTCCTCCTTGACATCCTGAGCCACTACTGACAAAATCCTTTTTTGTTTTCAGCCAAAGATGATATTTAAGGTTAGTGCTTTGGTCACCTTGGTGAGTTACTCAGTTTTCTTGGGTTTCTCCTATGTATGTGCGCTCAGCTGCTAAGTTGTGTCCAACTCTTTGCAACCCTTTGACTGTAATCTGCCAGGCTCCTCTGTTTATGTAATTTCCCAGATGAGAACATTGGAGTGAGTTTCCATTTCCTCCTCCAGGGGATCTCTCTGACCCAAAGATTGAACCTGTAGCTCCTGTTGCATCTCCTGCCTTGCAGACATATTCTTAACCACTGAGCCACCTGGGAAGCTCAATGTATACATGTTACTAAATTTTTATTTTCTCCTGTATATTCCATCTCTTGTCAATTTAATTCTTAGACCAGCCACAAGAACCTGGAAGGACAGAGAAAATCTTCTTCCTTCCTGACATGATACTAATAATAGCCAACAATGAATGAAGATTTAAGACCACAGAAAATGAATTTATAGGAACTTCTGGGAAGATGTCGGAGTTGTGATTGTTAAATCTGGATTTGATTATTTATGACTGGAATTGGTGTTAGACTTCATTAGAGTTCAGTTTTAAGATGTGAGATATAGTGTTAAATGTGAGTAACACTTTGTTAGTTGTGAAGCACTGAACTAGCACTGAACTAGGGAGTGACTTTCAAGATGGCAGAGTAGAAAGACATGCACTCATCTGCAAGAATTCCAAAACTACAAGTCACTGCTGAATGACCGTTGACTAGAGAATGTTGGATCCCACCAAAAAAAGATACCCCACATCCAAGGGCAAAGAAGAAACCCCAGCAAGATGGTAAGAGGGGCAAAATTGCATTTAGATTCAATCCCCTTACCCACCAGATATGCTCAGAGGGCTCAAACAAGCATTGTCCACACCAGGGACACAGAGACCCCACAGAGACTGACCAGAACTGTGTTTGGGTGTCTCCTGTGAAGGAACAGATCAGCAGTGGCCTGCCTCAGGGGCAGCAGCTCTTGGTGCAGCAGCCCTGGGTATGGCATAAGCCCTCTTGGAGGAAGTTGCCATTAACCTCACCCTAGAGCCACAAGAACTTGAACAGGACTGGAGAAACAGGCACTTAGAGGGCACAAATAGAACTTTGTGCACATCAGGACCCAAGAGAAAGGAGCAGTGACCTCACAAGAGACTGACTCAGACTTGCCCGTGAGTGACCAGGAGTCTCCAGTGGAGGTGTGTATTGATGGTGGTCTGTTGCAGGGTTGGAGGGCACTAAGTGCTGCAGTGCATGCTTGGGACCTTATGAAGGAGGTCACCATTATCTTCATTACCTCCACCACAGTATGGCCTCAGGTCAAACAACAGGGAGGAAACACAGCCCCACCCATCAACAGAAAATTGTATTAAATATATATTGAGCATAGATTTAAGGGACTAGATCTGATAGATACAGTGCCTGATGAACTATGGATGGAGGTTTGTGACATTGAAGAGAGTCAGACACGACCAAGTGACTTTCACAAGAGTAGGATAAATTTCAACGAATTGCTGAGCCAAGTTTTGATAGATATTATGAAACTTCCCATTTAATAAAAGATGACAGGGAAAACACTGGTGCCAACAGTAGAAGAAAGCGCTTGTTTACTATACAAGCTCTCACACTATTTTCATTATCAGACATGTTACACCATTCCTAATTTTAATTTGCTAGACTTGCTAAAGGTTATGAAACTGCTAGGTTAATCCATATTTATTTAATTCTGCTTGAGGTATCTTTTATATATTTATGGGTTATTTCTATTTATTTAGATGTAAACTTCCTACTTAATAGTTTTGCCATTTTTAAATTAGGATTTTAGTATGTCTGCATTTATTTTGTAAAGTCTTTGTATATTAAGAACATGCCTTTGACACATGTGTTGCAAATACACTTTTCCACTCTTTAATGTAATATTTAACTTTACAATCTTTTTATCAAATCAAAGTTTGGAAATTGAATAACTGATGTCTACTGAGTTAAAATGTCTCTTCCATCACATGGTAAACTCCCATATATACTGAGGTCTATTGCTATACTCTCTGTAATCCATCTTATCCTAAATCAGAATCAAACAATTTTAATTACTGTGGCTTTAATATTTTTTATTTGGTAGAATTAGCCCTACTTCACTGCACTTTATTCCAGTATTTTCCTGGTTATTCTCAAGTATTTATTCCTCTAAATAAAATTTAACACTACATTGTCAATTAAAAAAAAACTTTTTGAAATTTTTATTCATATGTCATTTAATATTACTTACTGCTACAACAAATAGGACTTCCATTAATAGCCAGTTAACTCTTTATTTGTATATAAAAGTGCTATTAACTTTGATTATATTTATCTTATTATCAGGTATTCATATAATGCACAAATAATTTGACATATTACTTTCTAACCTTTATATTCTTTTCTCTTATCTCATTGCATCAGCTAACACACTGCTCCCTTAGCACCCCAATCTAATAACAAGAAAAAAAAAGTAAAGGCCTAAAATGTACTGGTGATTGCGAGCATCCTCATCTTGCTCCTAATTTACTGGGAATTCATCAGCATTTTAAATGTGCTTGCCTGTGCTTGTGCTCAGTTGCTTCCAGCTCTTTGCGCCCCTCTGGACTCCATGGGACTCTCCAGGCAGGACTACTGGAGTGGGTCACCATTTCTAATCGAGGGGATCCTCCCAATGCAAGGACTGAACCCATGTCTCTCCAGGCTCCTGCACTGGCAGGCGGACACTTTACCAACTACACCATGTGGGAAGCCCCACTTTAAACATAACATTACACTTTAAACATCACACTATGTAAACATAACAGTGATATTTAGTTTGAGAGATATATTTTTATCATGTTAAGGAAGTAAGTAACTTTTCCTACTGTATTAAACTTTTTTCAATCACAAAGTATGCTGAATTCTATCAAAGATCTTTGGATAATACATTGGAGACAATAAGCTTTTCCCCTCTTTCTGTGGTATTTTAAAAATCTAAATACAATTCATTCACCAGATTTCATTTATCTACCTATTTAAATATATTCCCCTTCCCCTGCCCCTCAGTACCTCAGCCAGTAAACAATCCACCTGCAATGCACAAGACCCTGGTTCAGTTCCTGGGTCAGGAAGATCTGCTGGAGAAGAGACAGGCTACCCATTCGATTCCTGGGCCTTCCTGGTGGCTCAGATGTTAAAGCGGCTGTCTACAATGTGGGAGACCTGGGTTCGATCTCTGGGTCAGGAAGATTCCCTGGAGAAGGAAATGGCAACCCACTCCAGTGCTCTTGCCTAGAAAAATCCCATGGATGGAGGAGCCTGGTGCCCATGGGGTCACAAAGACTCAGACACGACTGAGTGACTTCACTTCAGAGACTTCAAAGCAACTTTCACTTTCACAAATATAAACATATTATTTAGGCACAATTTTCCCTGGCAACAATGTGCTGCCTTTCCACCAAATGACGCACACCTATATAAATTTCTATGGTTTGTTTCCTTATTGATATAAGCCACACCAACTTCACTGGTATGGAAATAGGAATAGAAAGTCTATAGTGTAAAAATGGACTCAAAATTTTATATCATACAAATCAAGATCTCTCAAAGTCTTTGTGGATCACTAGTATCCCATTAGATAACAATAAATGCACTGGAATCACCTAAGATTTGGAAATGAGTTAACTAAAGTTAATTGGTTTTTCTACTGTGGGACATTTCTGATTTTTCACTATGCTAATATGCACTGTGATTCTGCAGAGGAAGGGGTAAAGTGTACAGCAGGCAAAATTTCCCAAAGTTATTTGGCCAAGACATTTCTCTCATCCACGTACAAGTACCAAGTCAGCAGTGAAACATACACGTCGGGAGAGCCAGCTAGCCAATGTGGCTGCTCTTACCTGCTGCTGGTAACCAAGATGTCTGCCAAACCAAGAAGCCTCTGTGCAGCAAGTGAGGATGAGGCTGACCCACTGAGAGAAGAAGAGGTGAAAAAAGGGACAAAATCCTAGTACCATGCTCACCTCGTAGCGGTCTCAAGCTTCACTCTTTTTGTGCTAGTCCCGTGCACACAGGCTACCAGGAGAAAACAGCAGTTCTCATACTGTGCCGGAAGCACTCCCGGGTGTCGCAGGGACCCCTTCCGGGGTGTATGCAAGGTCAAAATCGTTTGCATAATACTCTAAGACATTACGTGCCTTCTTCACTCACATTCTCTCACAAATCTCTGAAGGAGTTTTCCAGAGGCTACATGATCCAAGATGAACCACCACAACTGATGGCAAATGGCGTGTGTGCCTGGGTATTCTTGTATTTTTTAATTTTCTCAACTGTAAATCTAATCAGAAAATAGCAATAGGTATAACCCACATTGTAAAAGGTCTTTGGGGTCCACAATACCAGTGTAAAGGGGCTCTATAACCAAAAAGTCTGAAAGGCATTATAACTTAATGGTCTAAGTGGGCCTTATCCCTCTTGGTCTTGCTATCTCTTGAATGGTAGCCCTCCAGATCTTCTGAGGTGTTAATTCTGTTTTTAATCTAACATGCTTTCTTCACTTGAACTATGGTTTAATATATATACAATACTGTTTTCTTTGCACGAGTCACCTTAATTCTGCCAATTTGCCATTCAGGGAATCCTCTTCAAGCCCTTGGTTTGCTTTTTCTCTTTGAGTCTTTAGTTAATATTTTCTTTTTTTTTTTTTTCCACAGAACTAATTCAACTGTTTTTTTTTTTAATTTTTATTTTTACTTTATTTTGCCTTACAATACTGTATTGGTTTTGCCATACATTGTTATAATAAGAAATTAAGCTCTTTTCAAAAGTGTTATATAGATAATAGATATAGAACTTGAAATATTAGAGTAATTAAAATTATGACTTAATACAGTTTTCAGTAATTGATATAATTAACTATTATCTAGTTTTATTTTCTAAGAATACTTTACTTTAATGGATCATCCTCGACTTTATACCAATATTTAGCCAAGAAAATATGTCCAAGTAATGTGTTTTATGAAATAACTTAAACTTATACTACTTGTCACCTCATTAAAAATAATTCTATTTCTAATGTCTAGTTAATAATTCGGAGAAGGCAGTGGCACCCCACTCCAGTACTCTTGCCTGGAAAATCCCATGGATGGAGGAGCCTGGTAGGCTGCAGTCCACTTNAAGTAATGTGTTTTATGAAATAACTTAAACTTATACTACTTGTCACCTCATTAAAAATAATTCTATTTCTAATGTCTAGTTAATAATTCGGAGAAGGCAGTGGCACCCCACTCCAGTACTCTTGCCTGGAAAATCCCATGGATGGAGGAGCCTGGTAGGCTGCAGTCCACTTTTCCCCAATAGATTCAGACATTAACTCTTTCACATAGTTAGCGCAACGACTCTGCTACTAGTTATGTAGCTCTATACCTGGCTATATAAAACCTTGGGTAAGTCACTTCTCCTTCCCTTTCCCACTTTCAAAACGCACTGGACTAAAAGAACTCTTCTAGTTCCAACCATTTCTGACTTTGCACACATGCATTGTCCATACCATTTAGCTGGGTTGGCACCATAGTTCCTGCCCAAGGCAAAGTGTACACATATTCAACCTAATGACAGTGTATGATTCTCAGAGATAATGTAAACTGGCGATAATCCAGGCATAAGTAACTGATAGCAAAGTGTGTCTTTCTATGTTACTGTAATTCTAATTATTATTTACTTTTCATCATTGAGGAATGATGGAGGGATAGCACAGATGTGGTTGATGAGGTGAAGAGTGATGTCACTAACAGTGACAAGGAGCACAGAGAAAAAGCAGAGGGGAGGCTAGCATGGGTAATAAGGAAAACTGATAGAGTCTATATCAGATATATTAAGTATAAAAGGTACCAACAGAACACTAATATAGCATAAAGTAATCATCATTATGGGCTAGTTACTACAACATGTTCTCTATAACAAGAAAACTGATAAAAGAAATTTGATCTAAGAGAATAATATAGGTATCTAGATTTCTAGTAGACCTGCTTACAGAGCAAGAAATAGTTCTTATTTCCAGTGTTTTAACTTAACATAATTTTCTACCCATATAAACAGAGCCAATTAAAAAACTCCACAGAAAAATCTCCATGAAGATACACACAGTACCACTGTATAACTGATAATATTTTTCCCTCTCTGTTCATACTGTTTCATTTTTATTTATTCATTGTTATTTTTTCTTTTCCATCATGGTTTATTATAAGATATTGGATATAGTTCCCTGTGCTCTACAGTAGAGTCTTGTTGTTTATCCACCCTATATACACATTTTTGCATCTGCCAGTCCCAAATTCCCAATCCATACCTCCCTTATCCCACCTCCCCCTTGGCAACCACAAGTCTTTTCTCTATATAACTGACAGTATTCTTTTGCAAAATAGGGTTTTTTTTAAGAAATAAAGAAAATAAATGTCGTTCAAACAATGTACATAAAAATTTTGAAGTTTTTCAAAATGAAAATTTCATCTGATGAGAAAAGTGTCTGACACTTGTGAGGGAGAGAAAGCTTATTTAGTGACACGTAAACAACCACTTTCTAAAGGAATAAATTTCTCACTTTGAGAGATATACCTAAGCAAAGCAACTGTCTTTGCTAACATGCATTTGCTAATATGCAGCATAGATTTGTAAATATGTGGTGAATGTTCAATTTAAACCTTTACATAAATAATCAGGGGATAAAATCATATGGTCCATGGACACAACTGTTTACATAAGCAAATTGACGTTTTCTTAAATAGCTCATGAAATTGGTCTTTTGAGAAAATCAAAAACACTGTGAGGGAAAAGCATCCCAATGAACATCTGTAGGTAAATTAACAAGTATATTTGTCCCTTACAACGATGCATAATGTGATCATCTCTTTCTGAATACATTAACTAAAACTGAAATTGTGAAGCATTTGTTTTTTAAGATCTTATTGCCATGAGTGTGGACAGTGGGACTTCTACTTGTAATGCAGACAGCAGATGGGAAGATGTTACCAACTATCAGACTTGTTTTTATTTTACTTTTCGCATCTGTACCAGAGCATTTCAGTCCCAATAAGTTGATAATTTAAGAATATACAATTTCCCCCATGTGTGCTCTTCAAATCTGGATGTCTGGTGCTCAGTTAAATTTCATCTATTTGCAATTTTTTTCCCTTACAAGGCATTATTTTTAGCTTCCCAGTCTATTAACAAAACAAAAATCCTAGCTACAAATCTATTTCTAAATGTTAACTCCCATTAAATTCACTATCATTATAGTCCCACCAAATATAAAACCCCATAAATGTGGTAAAAAATAATTACTAATATGATGCCTTGTCTAAAGGTAAAATTCAGACATGACCCAGTCACAGTCTGGAAAAAAAGGTGGAGATATTTATGTCTCTATTTGCTTGTTTTCCCTTAGTCAAATCAATAGGACGTACAATGTACTTGTTGTTTATAATGTATTAAAAAAAGATAGGTAAAAGAATTGCTGTTGGCACCTTCATCTCCTGCCTTCACATCAGGAAAAGATAGAAAATATACTTTCATCCTTTATAAACAGAATGAAATTTAAATAATACTTCTTCTTCCTGAATTGAGTTGATAAACAAGGCAGAAACAAAGACTTTATTAATTCTATCAATGAATGCTACACTGTGAACATTGAGAATAAAAATAATGTAGTCCAACTTCTCCCTGATCATTTTTTCCCTTGTCTCTTCCCAAACTAAGACAGAATCATTGCTGGAAATTTGGAAAATAAAATTAACATAAAAGGAGAGAATAAAAATCACCACCTTTTCTCATTTAGCAAGATCTACTATTAAAATTTTAGCACATAGTTTTGGTTTTCACTTTCCTGTGTACAATATTGTCTTAAACAAAACTGAGACCATACTATATGTTGTATCTCACATCCTGTTTTTACCACTTAATATATCATGAATATATTTTCATATATTTAAATATATAGAAGATTAGTTTTAATTATCATTTAAGTAACTAAACAAACCTCATTACTGGGCATCTATGCTCTAATCTTTCACCATTAGAGATGATGCTGCAGTGAACATCCATGTACAGATATCTTCTTTATACATCTGTTTCACGGGTGTCAGTATAAACATTTTCATCACTTATGTTTCATTCTGTTAAACTGCCTTTTGAAGGGCTGTACTATTTTAGAAATCAACCATCAAGAAATGAGAGCACGTGCTGCTCAGCACCCTCACTGATCAGATAATTATTTCATATATTTTTTGTCTATTAAATTGCACCATTCTTTTAATAGGCATTTATTTTACTATTAGGAAAGCTGAACATATATACACCCAATGCACATTCATACATGCCCATACACACCCACATAAGCCCATCCCTACATACCATACATACCACATACATCATATATATAACTTACACTATGTCAATATCATGTTCATTACCTTTGCTTATATTTGTTAAGATACTTATTTTTCTTTTCACTGAGTAAGAACCACATATAAAACTATTAATTCATTATTAAAATTTTATAAAGTTGTTCCAAACTCATAATTTACATGTTAATTATGCATACTGTTTTCTTGACTTACAATATTTCCTAATTTGTGTATAGTCAAAATCTTTTATTATGTCTTCTATATCATTATCCTAACTCTTTAGTGTTCTGAATTTTATTTTGATGTATGGCGTGATATAGGGTATCAATTTATATATTCCCTGCAATAATTTATCAATTGCTCTAGCAACAATTTTCTCCTACTGATTTAAAGTCCCTAACATAATTCTTAAATTAGAAAAACTTACTTGCCATAACTCTTCCCCTATCTAATACATTCCATCCTAAGAAATGGAGCAGTTCCAACAATTGTGAATACGAGTTACCAAAAATTTAAATAATATGTGCTCAAGGTCATTAAAACCACCCTTGATTTAACACTATCCCTTTCATTCAAACAATACAGGGCACCATTCACATATTCAAGTTCCCTTTAATTTCATGCACAATACAATAGCAAGCCAGTGGGTACTGAGAAGGTAGGAAAGAGAAGAACACAATATTCATGAAACCAAACACAACACTCCTTTGTTTTAAAGTTGTATCATTATATAACAATTATTTTGATATTCATGAAATTGACAATACAGAGTAGATTTTAATGTGAATTTGATAGTTCCTTACACTCAGAAAAGATCATTGTTCATTAGATTTAACTGCAGTAAACAATCTATATGTAACCTATGAAAGAGTAGTATAGAAACTTTCAAATAGTCAAGACAAAAACAAATACTCAACCTAGCAAGACTGTCTTTGATGTTTTAAAAGTAGCCAAAACAATGTATTCTACAGGAAAATCTAAAGCAGACATATAGAATTTTGCCTGTTGTGAGCCTTGTATGTGGGAGACTTATGTTACTATGTCTCATGTATAGAAGTGGATTACACAGCTTTAGAAAAAGAGTTCAAAGCATCTTTGAAGTGTTTCCAAAGTGAAAATAACTTTCTTAAGTGCTAAAAGTCAGACTAAATACCTGTATTAGTGACAAACTATCAGTTACATTCAGTCTCTTACTTTCAAAGGGAATAAAAGTTGTATAATAGAACCAGATAAAAACCCCAGTCTTAGAGTTATGGGAGGGTGATTGATGCTAGATTTAAGATTGAAAACTTGCACTTTGACCAAAAGGTAACTGAAAAGAACAAATAATCCTATTTTAAAAGCTATTGGTATATGCTTTAGAGAATTGCCTTTAATTCCTTCTTTTTTTCACAAGTTCAAAACTGTTACATGTCTGGTGCAATCAGCTGGGAGATGTAGACACGACCATCACTGGCCACCTACCCACCCAGCAAATTCAAAAGTTCTCTTCTCCTGCCCCTGCTGCCCTAGTTCAAGGGCTATCACAGCTCCCTCTGTGTGCACATATGCAAGGAAGTCAATGACTGAAATCTAGAGTAAAGCAAAAAGTCAGTGGGTTCTGCTGTTTAGTCAAAAGGGAAAGAAGCCAAGGAAAATACAAAACAAGTGAAAATGAAAGATCGGAACATGAGTCTGCCTGCGTTCACTAAGTGCAGCCTTCATTATCATGACTTCCTTCTGGCTTAAAGCAGCTGGCAAGTTCTCAGGATTACTCCGGAAGCGATTTTAAAGATGAAAAGCAGTTTCACTCAGTTGGTATACATAAACAACTCTACCTGATCTGGGCCCTGCCTGCTGTGTGCTCTCTTCTCCTATCCCTTGGCCCTCACACTACTTCAAATCCAAACTGCCTTTCTTCCTGTTTTTCCACCATGCCAAGTTCTTTCCAACATGAAGCCTTTTTTTTTTTTTTTTTTTAGCTGCTCCCTTAGCCTGGAAGACCATTCTGCTTGATCATTTCATAGCTGGCTTCTTCATATCATTCAGGATTCTAACTACATATCTCTACTTTAGAAAAGCCTTCTTTGATTATCAAGTTAAAAGACACACTCTGGGAGTTTGGGGGTTTTTGAGTACAAACCACACATTCTCTTTTCTTGGCCCTGCAACAAACCTTTCTCTGCTCCCCCTGCCAAAAGACTCACTCTGTCACTACCAGACCTCTCCACTCTGGCTCCATACCATCTCTGATTGTCTTGCTTTCTTAATCAATTACAGTAACTCTGCTAGAAATGAACCCTCAGGTTGAGAACTTGCAAAGATGCGCAGGTGTGTTCACCTGTCCAGTCATGTCAGTTAGCTCATGTGTCTGGCACACACTGTCACGTGCATGCATCCCCTACAAGTGGCTGT
Source organism: Oreotragus oreotragus (assembly GCA_006410675.1). NCBI lineage: Eukaryota > Metazoa > Chordata > Mammalia > Artiodactyla > Bovidae > Oreotragus > Oreotragus oreotragus. Next base: position 119,894 of record SJYX01014457.1, read on the forward strand.
GCTTTTTTCTACTCTCCTGTATAGTACTGTGGAGAGCACAGCAGTATAGTACCTTTATTTCAAGCTAGATCTGCAAGAGGACGACTTCACTGAGCTCCTTCCTGTGCAACATGAGAAGCTTACTAGAGAAGACCTGATGGAACTGGAAGCCCAGGGAAACAGCGAAGAGAGACAAGAGGAAGAAGCAACTGAGGAGCCGAGGAGACTCATAACACAGGAAATGGCAGGGGGGTTTCTCTATTTGAGGAGGCACTGGTAGTTTTGAGGCATGGGATATGAATGCAGAATGGCACAGGAAGGTTGCAGCGGCCATTCAGAATGCGATCCAGGGCTATCATGTCATCTCGCATGAGAAAAAGAGCGCTACTACCCACACATCACTGGATCATTTTTTTCAAGAGGGCAGATAGAATTGAATCCAGCAAGAAACCAGAACCTGTGCCATCAGTGTCGGGTGTGAAGGATACTGCAGCTTGCCCTCCATCTCCCACTGTCGATGATGCTTCAGCTCTACCATCTCCCACCCCCTCACCATCCTCCAGTCATAACTCTTCGTGCCTGTCCATTTGATGCCAGCCCCTGTATGCCAGCTGTTGTACGATACTACTGTGCTTTTCAAGGGACTATAAGATTAAAAAATTTTTTTTTATTTTTTGTGTTTGTTTTTATGTATTATCTGTGTGAAAAGTACTATAACCCTATTACAGTACAGTACTATGCAGCCGATTACGTTACTTGGGTACCTAGGCTAACTCTGTTGGTCTTATGAACAAGTTGGACTTAATGGTGCACTGGAGGAATGGAAATTGTTCCTATGTAGGGGACTTACTGTATTCGTTCATTTGGTCACTCTTCTTCACTGCAAGCTCTAAGAGGGCAGGGATTTTTGTTCCTTCTGTTCAATGCTCTATCCTCAGCACCTAGAATACAGTCATATTCTACATGTCCAACAGATATGATTTTCAGCAAATATATTTCACTGGTTTACATTTTTGTTTTTAAAACCTTTAAAACCTATAAGGATCCTGATTACTTCTAAGAACAGATTAGATTTCAATGAGTATGTTTTCAACTACGTCTTAGTTGAAACATAAACCTGCTCTCAGAATATTTTAGGACTAACTATATTCCTAATCAGCTTTCTCTCAACAATATTCCTCAAATACAGGGAGGCTAGACAAGAGTTAATGCCTCTGCCTCCAGCTGGATCTGGCCTATTTGTCTCTTTTATTGCCACAGCAAACAAGCCAATGGTTTTCAACCAGGAAATGAAGCAGTTTTGGTGTATGTGAGGAGAAGGCATGAAGAGATCGTCTTTCCCATTAATCACCTCAATAATTTAGAGTTTGCTGAACGGTACTGAAGTTTAGTACAAATAAAATGTAAGTTCTTTGAGGGAAGGAACTTTTCATCTCTTTGGTTCACTGTTGTATCTCCATGCGCTGCTCAGTGCATAGCAGGCATCCAATAAATGTTTCTTAAATGAATCAATGAATAAAAGAGTAAATGAATGATTATACAACAAGTTCCAAATACTGACTCAGAAATAAAGAGGAAGATCCACTGGAGAAGGAAATGGCAATCCACTCCAGTACTGTTGCCTGGAAAATCCCATGGGATAGAGGAGCCTGGTAGGCTACAGTCCACGGGGTCGCAAAGAGTCAGACATGACTGAGTGACTTCACTTCACTCACTTAAATTGCACAGGTTTGTTCTGCTTCTGAAGCTATATGGAGAAATACAAACTACAATTAGATTTTTATATTCCTGCTTCTAATGAATTCCATACCATGTGCTATTGATCAAAAGGTAATTGAGCAAGAAGGTGCTTATAGACAGTTTAGAAAACTTATCACTGATAGTAGAAATGCCTCTAATGTTAAAATGACTCAAATATCAAATACCCTAAAAAAATGGGCAGCCTAGGTATTGATCACTTACACGAATTTTGTAAAAAATTTGAACAATTGTAAATCATTGATGTTTATGCCTTGTGATGTTCTTATGGAATCTGAAGTGTCTTGCATGCTTATGAGAACAATTAAAAATAGAAAACAAGAATAGGGGAAAATGTAAATCAGAACACGTCAAGATTAAGAAAAATGTTATGGCAAAGATTTAACTGCATTTCCTGGTGGACCAAAAAAAAAAAAAATACAATCAATTACTTTTAAAGAAAGCAAAGGTTTTTCTAGCATTTAGACTTGAAAAAAAAAAATGGCTCATGTTGGTTTTCATAAAACCAACCCAATGATACAGTGAACCATGTCTGCAATAGCATTACTATATTAAAAGTAGTAAGAGATTCTTAGAAGAGTAGTTCTTGTAACTTTTCTCAGTATAATCTAAAAACAAACAACAAATCAGTAGAAAGTAATTCTGGGATACAGAGGATAAACAAGAAAATGGATCCAAGTATAGAAGTCTCTGACGGGTCTGGATTGATCCAGAGTTATATATAGTATATAGAAAACTGATTTCATCTTGCATACCCCACTGATTTGTAGTCAATGTCTGTCATGGTAAATTGCCTGTAGTACTGTGTTAAGAATAATTAATAATCATAAATATTTTAGGCTTTACAAGGCAGAGAATCTCTGTAGCAACTACTTATTGTCACTCTAGTGTGAAAACCATCACAGAAAATATGCAAAGAAATGGACAGACTTTTAGGGTCCAATAACACTTTCATTTAGAAAAGCAAGTGGCAGGCCAGATTTGGCCCATTGTCCACAATTTGCTGATCCTTGATTTAGAAGGATAGATGGACTACTATTCCTTCCAATAGGCTCCCAGAAATGTAATTATTCTTGCTAGGGTTTTTGATAAATTTTGGATACTTGGCAGATTAAAATCACATCCTATTTCCAGAGCCCACAGTTCATATTTTCTAGGCTGCTGATTAAGGGCAAATACATTTTTGAAAGGCTAAATAAGCAAATAACAAGACTGACATTATTAATTACTAATAAATATCAAAACTAAGTTTAATTTCTACCAGAACTATACAGTAGAAATTTCTATGATGATAAAGTTTTATTCTATACTTTTTCCTGTCTGATAGTAGATCTGATTCTAACTACTTATGGCTACCGATATTTGAAATGTGGCTAATATAATGAGGAACTAAAAATCTAACTTTAATATAAATTAATTTAAATTTAGAATAGGCATCCCTGATGGCTCATATGACAAAGAATCTTTCTGCAATGCAGGAGACCCAGGTTCATTCCCTGGATTGGGAAGACTCCCTGAAGAAGGGAATAGCTACTCACTTTAGTATTCTTGCCGAGAGAATTCCATGGACAGAGGAGCCTGGCAAGCTACAGTCCATGGGGTCACATAGAGTCAGATACAACCAAGTGACTAACACTTTCACTTTAGATTCCCAGGTGGCGCTAGTGGTAAAGAATCCACCCGCCAGTGCAGAGATTCTACAGATGCGGGATTGATTTAAATTTTAATTTTAATAGAAATATATGAATCATGGCTATTAAATACACCACTCAGCATTTACCTAGCTTTAGACAATAAAAAAGGAGTGCCTTGACTCAAAATGTTAGCAGATATTATACACATAGAGTCAGATACAACCAAGTGACTAACACTTTCACTTTAGATTCCCAGGTGGCGCTAGTGGTAAAGAATCCACCCGCCAGTGCAGAGATTCTACAGATGCGGGATTGATTTAAATTTTAATTTTAATAGAAATATATGAATCATGGCTATTAAATACACCACTCAGCATTTACCTAGCTTTAGACAATAAAAAAGGAGTGCCTTGACTCAAAATGTTAGCAGATATTATTCCCTTTATTCCAAAAGGGATTCCTTGGTAACACGGTTTTAAGAAATACTGGTGTTTTTTTTTTTTTTTAAGTTAATGTATGGCAAAACCAATACAATATTGTAAAGAAAAAAAATAAAATCTGAAAAAAAAATAAAGTTAAACAACCGACTTCTTATAGTTTTTAATACACAAGCACACTTCACTAATTTTCAAGAATGAAATATGGTATTTAAATTTCCTTTGTTACAAAAATAGCCCCAAATATGTCAAAAGGTAATGTCTTTGTTTGTATTTAAATATGGTCTATTTATCTGATGACTTGGAAATTCACAAGAATAAACTGTAAAAGCACCATTGTTCTCTGTCTTCAATTAACTTCCTATCACTTAACACAATGATGAAAAAGAAAGCCATATAAGGGAATAATGTTAGCAAAATGGCAGACTATGAAACCTCAGACTCCTCTTCCTCCAACAGAGGCACTGATTCAGCAATATCTAGACCAATTTTCTTTATTAGAAATCAAAAAACCAGTTAAAAGGCTCCTGTACCTCAGGTGAGTGCAAAACACGCTGTATCAAAGCCAATAGGAAGACACGTGGCCCCCTCTTGCCCGTGCATGGCTGGGGAGGGTAAGAGAAGACTGGACCGTATATCCAATGTTCCGACTTTTGGGGTGACACTGAGACCTGCTGAGACTTGGCATACTCTAGGTATCTAGAGGCAACTGAGAACAAAAGAGAGCTGAGTGACATGTTACTGTTTCTGAGGACTCATGGAACAGCTGACAGATATCAGAGGGAGCAAAAGATTACAAGTTCCTGAAGAAGAAAAAAGAAAAAGTCCCTCTATTAAATATCTACACACACAAGCCCAAAAATTACATTTCTAGAAAAAAGGTTGAGAGGCTCCCAGAATCTCTAGCAAGGCTGATTGGTGAAAGCCTTTCCCAGTTTCTAAAGACTTGGTGACTTGGCTCCTTATTCAGATGTGCAGATAACAACATAAAGCTTAGTGAATAAACAAACATATGCACAAACCAAGGACAAATGGCCCAAAGGAACAAACATCTACAAAAACTGACACTTTAAAAAAAGAAGTATATGAATTTACTGATTAAGAATTCAAAATAGTTATCAAAAAATGCTCAATGTGTTCAGAAACATGATGCATGACCACAATCAGAATTTCAACAAAGAAACAGAAGATATAAAAAAGAACCAAACAGAAGTTTGGGACCTGAAGAATGCAATGCTGTTGTTTAGTCACTAAGCCATGTCCAGCTCTTTTGCAACCCCATGAATTATAGCCCCACACGCTCCTCTGTCCATGGAATTTCTCATGCTAGAATGCTGGAGTGAGTTGCCTTTCTTTCTCCAGGGGATCTTCCCAACCCAGGGATCGAACCCACATCTCCTACATGGGGAAGCAGATTCTTTACCACTGAGCTAGCAGGGAAGCCTGAAGAACACAGTAGTTGAACTGAAAAATGCATCACAGGTGTCCTACAAAGTTGTTGATCAAGCAAAAGAAAGAAAAACATAATCAAAGACAAGTCATTTGAAATTATCCAATTAAAGAAGCAAAAAGAAAAAGCAATGAAAAAGAGTGAAGAAAGCCTAAGGGAGTTAAGGGATATAAAGGAGAAGACTAATATATGTATCAAAGCAGTCCTAAGGGATAAGAGAGGAGGAAAGGGCAGAAACTTAAAGAAATAATGGCACCGTTCCATCAGTTCACTTCCCTCTTGCCACCCAAGTATTTGTAAATGATATGACTAATAAGGGATTACTATCCAACATATATAAACAGCTCATAAACTTAACATAAAAAAAAAAGCTGATTTTGAAATGGGCAGAACTGAATAGATATTTTTCCAAAGAAGAAATGCATAAGGCCAACAGGCACATGAAAAGATGCTCAGCACTGCTAATCATCAGGGAAAGGCAATCAAAACCACCATGAAGGAGAGACAGAGACACAGAGACAGAGATGGAGATCTTGTTTACATCTAATACCCAATGGAGCACTAGGCAAAATCACCACAGAATATCAGGAAACAACATTTGTGGTTCAGTGTCCCAAAACTTATGGATTCCCAGGTAGCTCAGTAGTAAAGAATCTGCCCGCCAATGCGGAAGACATGGGTTCAATTCTTGGGTCAGGAAGATCCCCTGTAGGAGGAAATGGCAACCCACTCCAGTATTCTTGGCTGGAGAATCCCATGGAGAGAGGAGCCTCTCAGGCTACAATCCATGGGGTCACAAAAAGTTGGATAGGACTGATCAGGCATGCATGTCCAATAACTTTACAATTAACTATATTATTTTATATAACAATCAATGAACTATGCACAAGCCATTAATAACATCTTTACCAAGCATATCTTCAAAGACTTTTAAAACACATAAATACATGATACTGTTCAGTGTAGTATAAGAAGCCACTTTTAAATGACAAAAGAAGATAAAATGAAGATCCCTGGCAACGTGTAATTTAAAACAATCAACAGAAGGAAATTTAAAAGAAAACGGCAAGACATTTTTAAATTGTGATATCCTTAAAAAGTCACAAAAACACACTGTAGGCTAATCTTAGAGTCCAATGGTAACGATAATTTTCTAGTGTTATCTGGATTTCCACTAAAGGATTTTTTCCTCATTGTGGTATTTAAAATGCATTTCTATGAACATTTCTGACACAGTAGTAGTTGAAAAACATCTACACTATTGCTTGCTGTGCCGGCCTTCCTTTGTTGAATAAATGGCTTAATAAAAATGTTTAGAGTAGGAAACTGTTCATGTTGAAAATGTGAAATGTCTTCTTTAATGGACAATTAACCATTATCACATCTATGTGAAGTGCATACATTTTTTATTGTAAACTTTTAAGCAAGATTTAAACCAGCCTTCCAGATACATTCAAAATAGGAGGTTGGATAAGGAAAGAATACACATTATTATTTTTTTCTAATAGAAAACCTCTTGTCACTATAGCTGCAGAATAATTATTAGTCTTTAGAGTAACACAGGTACTGGCACAATTGATGGCATTTTGTAAATTTTATAATTTTATTCTTTATTCCATATCCACACCTCCTCTGAGTTACCAATCAATGCTGGGTGGGATTTCTGCCTATCTCTTGAATATTTGTTAAATCAGCCCCATTATGAAGATAGGAGGGAGTGAGAAGAATCGCACCTTTATTAAAGAATCTAGGAATGAGAGTGATATGTCATACAAAAGGTGAAGAAATTAAATCTTCCCAATTAAGAGTAGGCAAAAAAAAATAAACATTTTTTAAACCAATTGTGCTTGGAGATACGTTATTTTTAATTTATGTGAAACGCAGACCTCAAAAAGGACTCACACGTTTTTTAAGGCTCACAAGGAGATTTTGTGGTTTGTCTACAACAGCAAACCTCATCTGTGGTGGACAGTAGATGGAGGAGTGCCCTCCTTCCCAATTTGAGCTTCGTTGACCGGATTCCCTCTAAGTGTCCTTTCTGTGCTAATATGCTTCTCACCAGGAAAGCTCATGGACTATAAAGACATTAGCTCCATAGCAAGTTTTAGGAATTCCTGATATCCTTTTTCCTTTGCCTAGCATCTCTGATACCTATTTAGAACTTTTTTCTTAGCCAAGATGCTGTTCCTGGGTTCCACACTCTGGGTCTCAATTTCCTAGACTATTAATTATTCCTTTCCAACACTGGAACCTAGGTGCCCAAATCAATGACATTTACCTATATTTCCTGCCTTAATTAAAGTTGTCCATGGACCCAGCTGGATTATTGACCTGGTTCCTCCACTAATGAGTCCTAGAAATCTATACTTCTCCTTACTTGTTTCAAGAAGTAAATATATACAATCAGCTAATGAAATATACATTTAATATTTAATGTTAAAATGGCAATTCCAGTTTAACAGAAACCAGAAGCCAGGAAACTAAGCAAAAGTACATTGGATCATATATAGTTTGAACCTATAAAATATAATAGCTAATCTTTAATTTTTTAATTACAAGCCCTGTTTGTTTTCATTTGAATATGAGTGATGTGTTGCCATATTGGAAAACCGAAGATTTATTTGTAAAATTACATAAAAGTAGAAGGAAAATTCCCCAGTTTAGAATTCTGAATACTGAGTTGGAAGGTTGAGGTTTCTGTGCAGAATAATCATCAAACATCCTGTAAAACAACATCTGTATTTATTCCAATAATACTTAGCAGTAACAAACAACCTAGGAGCTCTCTTTCAAAGTTCACTTTCTAGATATTCCAGGTTTCTCAATTACAGTGACAGTGAATAACGGGAAAGTCAGCACCTGAGCAAATGCAATGTACTGGAATACGCTATTTCCTATACTGTGTGATTTGAGGACTTCTTTTAGGTCTGATCTGTCTCCACCTTTACCAGGAATACAGCATTATTCCGCTCAGCAGATAATAACATTGGAAGAATTATTTCCAAACAATCACTGTTACCACAACGGCTTCACATTACCTAGGCGTTTCCACTAAACTTTTCCCATTCCTTCTCATAGAATTTTTAGATTGGAGAATCTGCATTCAGACTAGGTTCAGGGTCTGAGGTGGTGTTCCAATCTAAGTCAATTTCATCAGGTATTGAAATATTACGGTGACATACCTCACCCTCAGTGATGACTGGGCAGCATGGAACCCCACAGAGCGCACTGACAGGAAAACAAAATCCAGGCAGAACACTTCCCCAGAACAAGCTCCGCTTTGTTTTCCCTAGCATGGTTCCCTTATGTTATCAAAGGCAGAGAATGTCACTGTATCGTGTTCTACTTTAGTTTTGATCTAGTAAATAATTTAGGCACTGAATCCTTGCAGGAACGAAGTGAGATATAAATTAACATGATACCAGTATTTGTTTGGCTCACTCCCTTACCTTGATTCTGTCTTTGCTCAAATATCAATCACTACAGGGCCTATCCTGACCATCTTATTTCAGATTGTAAACTTCATCCCTGGAACTCTCTACCCTGCTCTATTTCAGTTCTTTTCACCATAGCATTTATACCTGGGATTTATCCATCTATCTATGTGTGTATATACATGCATGTGTATGTACATGCACATACATACATGTGTGTGTATTTTATTTCCTCTTTGTAATGTATTCACCAGCTGCTACAATAATGTCTGGATCATAGTAAGCACCCAAATATATGTCATTTTACTTAGGTTAGTTTGCCAGCTATACCCTACACCTTGGCAGTATATCAAGGATATAAAAGAATTTCAGTGACTCTCCTCATTCCCTACAAAATTAAGGGCTTCTACATTTGGAAATGACACTCTGATGAACTATACACTTTTCACAAAAGTTTCAAATTAACTCCATTTCAATTCAGAAAATATTAACACCTCACTGGAAGGCGCTTCTTAACCACTCAGAAGCAATTCCTTTTTCAAGATGATGGTTGTCACTTATTTATGCTGAATAAATTATTTTTAAATTTTAGCATATAGCTTTATTTTTGGAACACTAGAAAGAACTGAACTATGATCACTGTTCAGTTAGAGTGATTTAGCACTACTCTTACACTATTTTCCAAAATTAACTTGCCTAACTATCCCAAACGATGACTGTAAAATGAACTATATTTGGTGAACAAATATTAAAATTCATAAAATTTCATATTATTTTGAATACAGTTATAAACTTCTTTCCTAATATGAGTTTTCTAAAATGTGTCATCCTTCCCTTCCCTCTCATTTAACCAACAAAAAAGTATTCTATTCCTTTCTACTTATCAAAGCTTAATAAAACACTTCTATCTACTCTGGGTTTGTTAAATGGGGCAAGGAGGAGGTTGGGACTTCGGGGGAATGAAGAGATGAGAAAATAAATGCGAATATTATGAGTTTAACTTCAGATATTTAAATTTGAGAAGATGAGATGAAATAATCTTATCTTCTAGGTATATGGAAATCTAAACCCGAAGGCAGCTAAGAAGTCTGGATCAAAGATGTAAACTGAAGAGCATGCACATAAAGATGATACTATGAACTCATCACAGCAGGCACATTTCAACAGGAGAACAAAGGCCTTGAACAAAAACTCAGAAACTAGGCAAAATGATTTAGGCAGGAAGCCGGGAAATAGGAGCAGGGTCTGGAGAGGTAGGAAGCACAAGAGGTTCAAGAAAGAACAGACAGTAGTTGGTGCTAAGGTGCACAGTCACTCAGGCAGATACAACTCTTGGCAACCCTAAGGACTGCAGCCCAGCAGGCTCCTCCGTCCATGGGATTCTCCAGGCAAGAATACTGGAGTGGGTTGCCATTTCCTCCTCCAGGGGATCTTCCCGACCCAGGGATCAAACCTGGGTCTCCTGCATTGCAGGTGGACTCTTTACACTCTGAGCCACAAGGGAAGCCGCCATAGTAGTTGATATCAAAATGTTGATAGTAGTTGATGTCAAATGCCAGAAAAGAATTTCAAGAAGATGACATTTAAGAAAAGGGCTTTGGATTTAGGCTCTTAAAATAAAAGTCATAGATAACCTTGCCAAAGGCTATTAATAGAGTACAGCTTCAGAAATTATGTTATGTAGGATTGAAGTATTCTCCTTTGTTCTAAATGGCTACACTAACACTTTTCATACTGTTCATGGGGTTCTCAAAGCAAGAATACTGATGTGGCTTGCCATTCCCTTCTCCAGTGGGTCACATTTTGTCACAACTCTCCATCATGACCCGTCCATCTTGGGCCATCTTTAAATTTGAGAAGATGAGATTAAATAATCATATCTTCTAGGTATATGGAAATCTAAAGGCGAAAGCAGCTAAGGCGAAATCTAAACCTGAAGGCAGCTAAGAAGTCTGGATCAAAGATGTAAACTGAAGAGCATACACATAAAGATGATACTATGAACTCATCACAGCAGGCACATTTCAACAGGAGAACAAAGGCCTTGAACAAAAACTCAGAAACTAGGCAAAATGATTTAGGCAGGAAGCCGGGAAATAGGAGCAGGGTCTGGAGAGGTAGGAAGCACAAGAGGTTCAAGAAAGAACAGACAGTAGTTGGTGCTAAGGTGCACAGTTACTCAGGCAGATACAACTCTTGGCAACCCTAAGGACTGCAGCCCAGCAGGCTCCTCCGTCCATGGGATTCTCCAGGCAAGAATACTGGAGTGGGTTGCCATTTCCTCCTCCAGGGGATCTTCCCGACCCAGGGATCAAACCTGGGTCTCCTGCATTGCAGGTGGACTCTTTACACTCTGAGCCACAAGGGAAGCCGCCATAGTAGTTGATATCAAAATGTTGATAGTAGTTGATGTCAAATGCCAGAAAAGAATTTCAAGAAGATGACATTTAAGAAAAGGGCTTTGGATTTAGGCTCTTAAAATAAAAGTCATAGATAACCTTGCCAAAGGCTATTAATAGAGTACAGCTTCAGAAATTATGTTATGTAGGATTGAAGTATTCTCCTTTGTTCTAAATGGCTACACTAACACTTTTCATACTGTTCATGGGGTTCTCAAAGCAAGAATACTGATGTGGCTTGCCATTCCCTTCTCCAGTGGGTCACATTTTGTCACAACTCTCCATCATGACCCGTCCATCTTGGGCCATCTTTAAATTTGAGAAGATGAGATTAAATAATCATATCTTCTAGGTATATGGAAATCTAAAGGCGAAAGCAGCTAAGGCGAAATCTAAACCTGAAGGCAGCTAAGAAGTCTGGATCAAAGATGTAAACTGAAGAGCATACACATAAAGATGATACTATGAACTCATCACAGCAGGCACATTTCAACAGGAGAACAAAGGCCTTGAACAAAAACTCAGAAACTAGGCAAAATGATTTAGGCAGGAAGCCGGGAAATAGGAGCAGGGTCTGGAGAGGTAGGAAGCACAAGAGGTTCAAGAAAGAACAGACAGTAGTTGGTGCTAAGGTGCACAGTTACTCAGGCAGATACAACTCTTGGCAACCCTAAGGACTGCAGCCCAGCAGGCTCCTCCGTCCATGGGATTCTCCAGGCAAGAATACTGGAGTGGGTTGCCATTTCCTCCTCCAGGGGATCTTCCCGACCCAGGGATCAAACCTGGGTCTCCTGCATTGCAGGTGGACTCTTTACACTCTGAGCCACAAGGGAAGCCGCCATAGTAGTTGATATCAAAATGTTGATAGTAGTTGATGTCAAATGCCAGAAAAGAATTTCAAGAAGATGACATTTAAGAAAAGGGCTTTGGATTTAGGCTCTTAAAATAAAAGTCATAGATAACCTTGCCAAAGGCTATTAATAGAGTACAGCTTCAGAAATTATGTTATGTAGGATTGAAGTATTCTCCTTTGTTCTAAATGGCTACACTAACACTTTTCATACTGTTCATGGGGTTCTCAAAGCAAGAATACTGATGTGGCTTGCCATTCCCTTCTCCAGTGGGTCACATTTTGTCACAACTCTCCATCATGACCCGTCCATCTTGGGCCATCTTTAAATTTGAGAAGATGAGATTAAATAATCATATCTTCTAGGTATATGGAAATCTAAAGGCGAAAGCAGCTAAGGCGAAATCTAAACCTGAAGGCAGCTAAGAAGTCTGGATCAAAGATGTAAACTGAAGAGCATACACATAAAGATGATACTATGAACTCATCACAGCAGGCACATTTCAACAGGAGAACAAAGGCCTTGAACAAAAACTCAGAAACTAGGCAAAATGATTTAGGCAGGAAGCCGGGAAATAGGAGCAGGGTCTGGAGAGGTAGGAAGCACAAGAGGTTCAAGAAAGAACAGACAGTAGTTGGTGCTAAGGTGCACAGTTACTCAGGCAGATACAACTCTTGGCAACCCTAAGGACTGCAGCCCAGCAGGCTCCTCCGTCCATGGGATTCTCCAGGCAAGAATACTGGAGTGGGTTGCCATTTCCTCCTCCAGGGGATCTTCCCGACCCAGGGATCAAACCTGGGTCTCCTGCATTGCAGGTGGACTCTTTACACTCTGAGCCACAAGGGAAGCCGCCATAGTAGTTGATATCAAAATGTTGATAGTAGTTGATGTCAAATGCCAGAAAAGAATTTCAAGAAGATGACATTTAAGAAAAGGGCTTTGGATTTAGGCTCTTAAAATAAAAGTCATAGATAACCTTGCCAAAGGCTATTAATAGAGTACAGCTTCAGAAATTATGTTATGTAGGATTGAAGTATTCTCCTTTGTTCTAAATGGCTACACTAACACTTTTCATACTGTTCATGGGGTTCTCAAAGCAAGAATACTGATGTGGCTTGCCATTCCCTTCTCCAGTGGGTCACATTTTGTCACAACTCTCCATCATGACCCGTCCATCTTGGGCCATCTTTAAATTTGAGAAGATGAGATTAAATAATCATATCTTCTAGGTATATGGAAATCTAAAGGCGAAAGCAGCTNAAGTTGGCTTAAAACTCAACATTCAGAAAACTAAAATCATGGCATCTGGTCTCATCACTGCATGGCAAACAGATGGGGAAACAATGGAAACAGGGAGAGACTTTATTTGGGGGGCTCACTGCAGATGGTGACTACAGCCATGAAATTAAAAGCTGCTTACTCCTTGGAAGAAAAATTATGACCAACCTAGACAGCATACCAAAAAGCAGAGATATTACCTTGCCCACAAAGGTCCATCTAGTCAAAACTATAGTTTTTCCAGTAGTCATGTATGGATGTGAGAGTTGGACTATAAAGAAAGCCGAACACCAAAGAATTGATGCTTTTGAACTGTGGTGTTGGAGAAGATTCTTGAGAGTCCCTTGGACTGCAAGGAGCTCCAACCAGTCAATCCTAATGGAAATCAGTCCTGAATATTCATTAAAGGGACTGATGCTGAAGCTGAAACTCCAATACTTTGGCCACCTCATGCGAAGAATTGACTCACTGGAAAAGACCCTGATGCTGGGAAAGATTGAAGGCAGGAGGAGAAAGGGAGGACAGAGGATGGAATGGTTGAATGGCATCACTGATACAATGGACATGAATTTGAGTAGGCTCTGGTGATGGACAGGGGAGCCTGGTGTCCTGCAGTCCACAGGGTCACAAAGAGTCCTCCAATTAAAATAAATAAATTTAAAAGATTGAAGGCAGGAGGAGAAAGGGAGGACAGAGGATGGAATGGTTGAATGGCATCACTGATACAATGGACATGAATTTGAGTAGGCTCTGGTGATGGACAGGGGAGCCTGGTGTCCTGCAGTCCACAGGGTCACAAAGAGTCCTCCAATTAAAATAAATAAATTTATATTTAAAAAAATACTATGGGGAGGGTGGTGGGAGGGATGTTCAAGTGCGAGGGAACATAGGTAAAAGTATTTCTGATTCATGTTGATGTTTGGTAGAAACTAACACAGTACTGTAAAGCAATTATCCTTCATTTAAAAATAAAAATTTTTAAATTACTAAAACAGAGTGAAGTAAGCCAGAAAGAAAAACACCAATACAGTATACTAACACATATATATGGAATTTAGAAAGATGGTAATGAGGACCCTGTATGCAAGACAGCAAAAGAGATACAGATGTGTAGAGCGGACTTATGGACTCTGAGGGAGAAGGAGAGGGAGAGGGAGAGGGAGGGATGATTTGGGAGAATAGCATTGAAATATGTATACTATCATGTAAGAAATGAATTGCCAGTCTATGTTCAATGCAGGATGCAGGATGCTTGGGGCTGGTGTATGGGGATGATCTGGAGGGAAGATGTGGGGTGGGAGGTGGGAGGGGGGTTCATGTTTGGGAGTTC
>SJYX01014457.1:134538-145624 GCA_006410675.1 Oreotragus oreotragus
ATATACACAATGGAGTATTACTCAGCCATTAAAAAGAATACATTTGAATCAGTTCTAATAAGATGGATGAAACTGGAACCAATTATACAGAGTGAAGTAAGCCAGAAAGAAAAACACCAATACAGTATACTAACACATATATATGGAATTTAGAAAGATGGTAATGAGGACCCTGCATGCAAGACAGCAAAAAAGATACAGATGTGTAGAGCGGACTTATGGACTCTGAGGGAGAAGGAGAGGGAGAGGGAGAGGGAGGGATGATTTGGGAGAATAGCATTGAAATATGTATACTATCATGTAAGAAATGAATTGCCAGTCTATGTTCAATGCAGGATGCAGGATGCTTGGGGCTGGTGTATGGGGATGATCTGGAGGGAAGATGTGGGGTGGGAGGTGGGAGGGGGGTTCATGTTTGGGAGTTCGTGTAAAAAAATAAATACAAAAAAAAAAAACCACATAAAAAATAAATTAAAAAAATAATAAATTTCTAAAAAAAAAAAGATATTTTAAAAAACAAAGAGTCAGACATGACTGAGCGACTGAACTGAGCTGAACACTAAACTACTATGAGGCAATCTGTTGAGAATAAAAGTCAGTTCAAATCATAATTTACCTCATATATGCTTTGACACCCCTTTAGTATATTAGGATTAAGGAAAACAACTAACTGGTTAAATAAGAAGCTAACATGTCAAAAAGTTTTTTATATGGAGCTTTGTGATTAGATAATATTAATTGATATATGAATCTGCAATGCTTTAATTTTTAAGTGAAAATATCATCATATATTAATGTATAACTTAGTAAGAAAAATGGGCTTGCCAGGAGGCACAGTGGTAAAGAATTTTCCTGTCAGTGCAGGAGATTCAGGAGACGCAGGTTCAATCCTTAGGTCAGGAAGATCCTTGGAGTAGGAAGTGGCAACCCACTTCAGTATTCTTGCCTGGGAAATCCCACGGACAAAGGATCCTGATGGCTGAAGTCCATGGGGTCGTAAAGAATCGGACAAGACTAAGCATGATGCACACAGTAAGGAAAATGTTTCTTAGCAAGGAAACTAACAGCTGATGATGAGTGTAACTACTGGTGGGGTGTAAATTAGTGCATCACTTTGAAAAACTATTTCATATTACTGTTGAAGTTGAACCTAGGTATATAACCTTTGAGGAGGCAATTCAATATACCAAACAGAAATGCACTGAAACATGTATAATATCATATATGAAACAAATAGCCAGTCCAGGTTCGATGCATGATACTGGATGCTTGGGGCTGGTGCACTGAGCCGACCCAGAGGGATGGTACAGGGAGGAAGGAGGGAGACGGGTTCAGGATGGGGAACACGTGTATACCTGTGGCAGGTTCATGTTGATGTAGGGCAAAACCAATACAATATTGTAAGGTAATTAACCTCCAATTAAAGTAAATAAACTTATATTTAAATAATAATACAATAAATAAATTTTAAAAAAGAAATGCATGCACATGTATACAAAAACACATCTACAACAGTATACCTAGCCAAAACACAGAGATATGTCAATGTTTGAATGGGCATATTGCTATACATTTTGATATATTTATATAATGGAGGAGTTGGTAAACTATGGTCCATGGGCCAAACTGAGCCTGCAGTCTATCTCTGTAAATAAAGAGATTTTTATTGGAACACAGTCACATTATTTATATATTGTCTACGGCTACTTTTGTATTACAACAGTCAAACCAAGCTGCTCTGACAGGGACTGTATGATGCACAAAGTCTAAAATATTTACTGCTTGGCTCTTTACAGAAAATGTTTGCTGACCTGGGCTACAGAATAAAAAAAAAATACAAATCTCAGTCAGACTCAAAGCTATGAATGACTCTCATAAACACAGGGCTGAGGGAAAGAAGCAAGATAAAGAAAAGGAGATATCCTATGATTCAATTCATATAAAGTTCAAAAATAGGCAGTACTACACTTCAGTACACTGGCAGTGCTTCCAGTCAAATTTGTATTTATCTTTGGAAAGGAGGAAGGCAACACGAAATGGGAAAGACTGTAACGGTCTACTCCTTGAACTGGGTGTTCGCTATGTGGCTGAACTGGGTTATGTGATAATTAATTAAACTGCATGCTTAAGATCTGTATACTGTCATGTGTATCCCTTCAATAAATGAGTTTTTTTAAGATATGTAGAAAGATTATATGTAAAATTATTAATCAAATTAATAGTTACCCCTGGAGTATAGGAAGGAAAGGATGAGAGATTTTATTTTTAATGGATTTGCTTCCATATTTTTTAACTTTTTGCAGAAGCCTGCCTTAAAAAATGAAAACAAAGTAATAAAATGATATATATTATTACATATATTGACAAGACAATACACTGTGAGCACTCCAGTGACAATAGGAGGTCAGAAACCAAATGTTTAAATCACTCAACATCTCTAACTTATGTGAACCAACAATAGAAAATGCATTGCATACCTGTTAGTCTTTATGTTTTATCTAAAAATTTCATAATCTTATGAAACCTTCTCACATGTTTCTAAAACACGATTTTAATTATCTTTGTCAGATTCTAGCTGTTATACATTCCCTATCTTTAGTAATACTGTGCATTAACATGATGGTCTTAACCGTCCCCTTAAGCTAATTCTCCTCCTTTTCAAAGAGATAAAAGACTCCAGGAATTGAAAGTGACATTAAAAAAATGGTGCTGGCAACTACCAATTGTTGCTTAAAGATTTAAGAAAGAAATATTTCTGCCTGATTTAATGATTGCTTGCTGTAGCAGTGTTCTTTTGTTTGGTCTCCAACACAACTCCCTAGAGTGTCTTGTTCAATATGCAACAAAACAATGATGTAGAGGTTTTGACAAAGAGCCCATCTCCCTATTGAGGTAGCATTACATGATAATAGCTGCCTAAGCTATATAATTCAATGAGATATATTTTAGTATTAAAATATCTGTTAATCAGTTTTTAAAGCTGCAATGTTCAAAACTCAGAACAATATGTAAAACATTCCTTTACCAAAGGGAATGACTAATCTTCTGTACAGCTTTGATAAGTTACAAGAAATAGGTTTATTTCAGAAGACTGGTTATGATTAATATGCAGTTCATAAAGCTCCTTAGCTCTGTATGGTCTCTAACTGAATCTAATAAAGATAGGTCACGCATTTTTCATATTCCTTTTTCACCCATGACAGATCTCTAATAGGATTTATATGCATTTGATATTAATTGTATCAGAGACTGCACCAACTGCAATAATCTTTCATTTCTTGCCTTTTTAAAGCTATACATAAATTACAAAGTTTCCATTTTTGTTTGACTGCAGCTCTCATTGACAATCAACCACGTTAATGATTGAGAGGTAGAGAAATACCAAGAAACATCTCACCTAGTTCAGTGAAATATCAAATGATACCAAAGGCTATAAACCCAGGCTTGAGAGTGTTTTCACTACCCTTCCCCCTGTGTCAGAAGAGCTCAAGCATGTAGCATCAGTGAAAACCTTGCACTCTGAATTGGAGAGGAAAGGACATGCTTTTAATAACCATCTCACGGAGGGGTGCAGGCAGTAACCCATCGTTTTGATGAAGTACTGCTTTTCTAAGCATCTACAGAGACAACACAGGAAATGTAAAAATGAGATAGTGCTACCTAAAATGAAATACTGAGTGTCCTAGGGACTCAGTCGAAAATAGTCCTTAATTTTAGCTCTGAACTCAAAAGAGGCTTCACTTATATCTGAGGGAAAAGAAATGCATCTTTTGAGACTATCCAAATTGTAATTGCAGTTAAGAGAAGTGAACAATTATATTTTCATATTCTATATTCTGCATTATGACATAAAAAATGAAAACTTCCATTCTGCAAAAGAATATAGCAAGGGATTTGAGAAACTAATAAAATGTTGCTTTACACTCTGTCAAAACATTTGGCTATTAGTGAATAAAATCCGGAAGATAAAAGTAGGTCATAATTGTAACGATTTTCTTTTGTTGAAACAGACTATATACAAATTCAGCGTGTAAATGTTTCTCATACATACAGGAATTTAAAAAACAACGCACAAATGAGTCTGTATTACTGTTTAAATACAGAGAGTTACCTTATGGTAAATTTTTGCCCTTGAATTAAGAAAAGTCACTTTTTATATGCAACCCAAGAAAAAAAAATGAAGACAAACTCAGTAGTCTACTAAATAAAGAAAGGCAACCAAATTCTCCTCAGCCATCTATAAAAGCTATGTCAGGGACTCCTTCTGCTTCTGGCCATAAAGGAGTAACTGCTACTAGACTAGCCCTCCATCTGTAAACAACTAGAGAACTGCACAAAATATATGAAACAATTGTTTTCAGACACTGGACAACAGGCTACACAGGGCTGTGATCCCTGAGAGAAAGGAAACAAACAAAGTAAGCCCTATAATCATCCCAGTTTTGTGTCTGGAGGCACCCTCCACGTTATAGTTCAGGAAGGGGAAGTTATGCAGAGTACTACAGTCTTCTAGTGCTGAACAGAGAGACAAGCAAGAGCAGTGAAGGTAAGACAGTTGGCATTTATGGGGTACAGTATCAGAGAAGAGAAAGCCCACAGAAAAATAGTTCCACTTGGCTGAATACTATTCTGCACAAGGGTAGGGGAAACTATGGGCCTGGGCACAGGACACTGCTAGAGAAAGAACGCCTACCAGAAGACAATAGGCTTAACAGCTGCTGGAACCACACAGAGCTAGGGGGCATCCTGATCAGCCAGAGTGCAGAGGCTTCACTGAGCATTTAGAGACCTGAAAAACGAAAGGGTTCAGGATTAAAACTAAAGTAGCTCTATGGGAAATGCTACTTTAGATTCGCACAAAGTTTAAAAACAAGTCTTGAAATGATCAATCTGATCTATACATAAGTTAACAGGAAGAACAAAGCCTACATTCTTTAAGACAACCAAATTACAACATTCAATAATGTCACATTCTAATATCTAGAATCCAGCCAAAAATTCCCAGATAATCAAAAGCAGGGAATATGACTCAAAGACACAGGGAAAATTACTCAATACAAATAAATACGCAAGTGACAGAAATAGTGGAAATAGCTGACAAAGACTTTAAAACAGACATTATTACTATATTCAAGATTTAAAGAAAACAAGAACACAATGACAATAGAAATGAAAACATTGAAAAAAAGAATCAAATAGGACTCTAGAGCTTAAAACTACAATATCTGAAATGAAAATTTCACTGTATGGGCTAATAGCAGATTACACACTACAAGAAAAAACAAAGATCAGTGAAATAGAAATGATGGCAATAAGAACTACCAATGTGAAGTATAGAAAGGAAAAAATGGCTCAAAAATTATCAGAGAGTTTCAGTGACATAAGGATCAATATAATGTGATATAGAATAAACTTCCAAAATGGTGAAAAGATAAATCAAAAGTAATATTTTGAATAAATTATGGTCCACAATTTTCCAAATCTGATGAAAAATGTCAATTTACAAATATAAGAACATCAATAAACCTCAAAGAAGATAAACATAAAATAACCCTAGGTATATTATAATCATATTGCTGAAAACAAATGATAAAGGAAAAAACCTTAACAGTAGCCAGAGAGGAAAACATGTGACATAGAAGGGATCAGAGTCTAAAATCATTGTTGACTTCTCATCAGAAACAGTACAAGCTATAGGAGAATAGATGATATCTTTGAAGAACTAAAAGAAAACAAATGGAGGAGGGGGGGATGCAACATCTTAGAGTTCTGTACCCCATAAAAATATTGTTCAAAACTGAAGTTAAAATAAAAATATTCAAACATAATCTGCAAGAATCCAACTGAAGAGAATCTGCACTACAAGACATGTTTACAGGCAGTTCTTTAGGGTAAAGAAAATCGAAACCATATGGAAACGCAGATCTCCATAAAGGAGTGAAGAGTGCCAGAACTGTGTGTGAAGCAGAGAATGAGCATAAATATGACATTGTTTCTGGCTTATTTTCCTTAAAATATAATTGATTATTTAAAGAAAAAATAATGCAATGTATGGTCAGACCTATAGCATATGTAGAAGTAAATGTATGACAATAATAGCACAAAAGATGAGAGGGGAGCCTGTAAGTATGCTATGGTAAGATTCTTATGTAATATAGGAATGCATATAATATCATTTAAAGCTAGACTATCAGAAGTTAAAGGTATATACTGTAAACCCTATAGCAACCACTGAAAACTAAAAGAGGTATGTTTAATAAACCAATGAAAGTGAAAGTGAAAGTGTTAGTCACTTAGTGGTGTCTGACTCTGTGCAATCCCAAAGGCTCCTCCGTCCATGGAATTCTCCAGGCAAGAACACTCGAGTAGGTAGCCATTCCATTCTCCAAGGGATTTTCCTGATCCAGGGATCGAAGCTAGGTCTCCTGCATTGCAGGCAGACTACCATCAGAGCCACCAGGGAAGCCCAATAGATAAAATGGAATAGTTAAAAAAAAATCCAAAAGAAGGTAGGAAAATAAATTAAAGGAACAAAGGATAGATGAAGCAGAAAACTAATAAGAGTGTACACATAAAGACAGCTATATTAACAATCATATTAAATATAAATGGATTATAACTATACAAATTAATAGAGATCTTCAGACACTATTAAAAATATATATACCCAAATAAATACTTTCTACCAGGAATTCACTTTAAATATAAAGATACAGGTAAGTTAAGTGTAAAAGGATAGAAGATGATTTATTATGCAAAATGATAACCACAAGAAAGCTGAAGTAGCTAAATGAATATCAAACAAAGTAGACTTTATGGCAAGGAATATCACCAAATATAAAGAAGGACATTTCATTATTATGAAATGGTTAATTAATAGACAAGACGATCCTAAATGTATAATGAATAACAGAGTTTCTAAATACATGAAACAAAAATTGACAGAACTAAAGAAGAAATTGACAAATTCATAATTAGAGTTGGTGATTTCAATATGCCTCTTTCAGTAACTGATAAGAAAATATAAAGAAGGACATTTCATTATTATGAAATGGTTAATTAATAGACAAGACGATCCTAAATGTATAATGAATAACAGAGTTTCTAAATACATGAAACAAAAATTGACAGAACTAAAGAAGAAATTGACAAATTCATAATTAGAGTTGGTGATTTCAATATGCCTCTTTCAGTAACTGATAAGATAAGTAGACAGAAAATCATTAAGAATATAGAAGACTCTAAAAATACTATTAACTGACTTGATCTAAATGATGCTTATAGAACACTTTAACCAACTGCAGAATATATCTTCTTTTTCAAGTACACCAGGAACATTCAATAAAATAGACTATATACCAGACCATGCAATTAGCCTCGATAAATTTAAAAGTAATGCAATAAAACCATATCACTCTTCCCTCAAATTTTCAATTATTGACATGGTAATGAAATTAAATTTGTCACATATTAGGAACTACTAGGAGACCAGAACAAACAGCATGGAAGTTACAGTTCATTTCAGTACAAGCACTACTGCTCTAAGCCTCCGCTGAAATGTTTGAATGATGCCCCCAGAAAGGTATGTCCACATTCTAACTCTGAGAATCTGTAAATGTGGCCTTTTTCCGGGGGGGGGGGTGTCTTATAAGTATAATTAAGTTAAGGATCTTGAGATGAGATCGCTCTGGATTATCCAGGTGGGTACTTAATCCAAAGAAAAGTGTCCTTATAAAAGATACAGAAGACAGTCACATTGGGAAAAGGAGAAGACTATGTGAACTCAAAAGAAGAGACTGGAGTAATGCAGCCACAAGCCAAAGAATATCTGGAGCTATCTGAAGCAGAAGAGGCCAGTAAGAATTCTCCCCTAGAGCATTCAGAGGGACTGCAGCCCTGCCAACAACTTGATTTCAGATTTCTGGCTTCTAGAACTGTGAGACAGTAAATTTCTGTTGTTTTAAGCCACCAAAGTTGTGGTGACTTGTTATGACAGCCCTAGGAAACCAATACAATCACTTAAGTATCTATATTAAAGGAGATTTTATGTCATAGGACATGCTTATCTTCAACTTGAATTGATGTTGCCAATTGACTCTCTAACATGTGGTCACAAAGAGTAGAACATGATTGAGCGTGCACACACACACACACACACACACACACACAAAGGAAGAAGACTTAGAATCCTCCTGTCCAAGCTCTCACTTCCTTCTTCTGGAAGGACAGATTTATCCAATCAATGCCTTTGTAGGGATTCTGTCATTCATTTCATTCTTCCATTCTCCATATTCAGTTAGAGTTCATCGCTCATGCACTGACCCATACCTTATTTCTTTCTCCTCTTTCCTTGGACCTACATGCCCTCTATAACCCTATGTTTCTACCTCTGCTTTTTTCTCCCAGTAAGCCCAAGAGCATCTCCCTCCACCCCCAAATGATCTGCTGTTTGCTGGAGAATGGGATAACCATTCAATCGCCAACAAAACAAATACTATGGAGCCACTGAAAATTATGTAGGTTTATATATTTGACATGGAGAGATAACCATACTATCTTGTTGAGTAGAACAAATAATAAAACAAATACAAACACTAAGACTGCTTTGCTCAAGATAGTAAACTTAAGATGTGCTTTGGATGGGGAGGGGAGCCTTGTTTCTAATTTTTCTACAAGATAGTTGTACTATTGTATAAAATTATTTTTTAAGTATGGAAATAGAATAGAAAGATATGACAGATCAGAAATAAAGTACACAATGGGGAATGAAATCAAAATAGATAAGCTAGAATGACCTGTCTCATCACTCTCTAATGGCTATAAGATTCTAGAACCAGGTTCGAAGTATGCCTTTTCAAATGAAAGTTCTAATATGGTAGAACCTATACTCCAATATCTCAAAATAGAAGAGCTTTTAATATGGTAAAGTCCTACTGCTCCTGAAACTTTCACTGTATATAGTAAAATCATGATACAGAAAAATTAGTCCTCATAACAGGTGGTGTACCCTATAACAGCAGCATTACAAAGATATTCTACAGCAGTTTCATTATGTTCATTCATTGACAAATACACTTTCTTCCAAAGCATCCAAACTCATTACTAATAATTTAACTAACACCTCCTTGGAGCCTATTTTAAAGTAACTTTCATTTCCAAATGTAATGATATTGAAATTAAAAAAAAAATTACCATGCCTACACAAACCTATTTTAAAATATCTAAAATTTAAATAAATTAACATTGAAATGAACAAACCAACTCTGTCTCCAAAGTTGCATTAAATTTACATACTATTGAAATTATGCTTTTATAGCAACTGAAGTGTTAGGCTAACTGCAGCATACATAATTTTGTATATATCGTAGAATTCAAATTGGAATATTCAATCTAATCTGATAGAAAAACTATCCCTAACACTATCTGTGTTATACAAGCAGTCCCAATTTACAAGTGGGTTGCATTCTAAAGATGGTTTGCAAGTCACTTGGCAAAAAATGCTGGGATGTATTTAATAAGAAAAACAAGTTTAATTAAATGCTCAAAGCTTTTGCACAGCAAAGAAACTACAAACAAAGTGAAAAGGCAACCCTCAGAGTGCGAGAAAATAACAGCAAAGGAAACAACTGACAAAGGATTAATTCCCAAAATATACAAGCAGCTCATATAACTCAATACCAGAAATACAAACAACTCAATCAAAAAGTGGGAAAAAGACCTAAACAGATATTTCTCCAAAGAAGACATATAGACGGCTAACAAACACATGAAAAGATGCTCAACATCGCTCATTATTAGAGAAATGCAAATTAAAACTACAATGAGATATCACTCCACACCGGTCAGAATGGCCATCATCAAAAAGTTTACAAAGAGGGTGTGGAGAAAAGGGAACCCTCTTGCACTGTTAGTGGGAATATAAATTGATACAGCCACTATGGAAGACAGTATGGAGATTCCCTAAAAAACTAGGAATGAAACCATCATGGTGCTGCTGCTGCTAAGTCACTTCAGTCGTGTCCGACTCTGTGTGACCCCATAGACGGCAGCCCACCAGGCTCCCCCATCCGTGGGATTCTCCAGGCAAGAATACTGGAGTGGGTTGCCATTTCCTCCTCCAGTGCATGAAAGAGAAAAGTGAAAGTGAAGTAGCTCAGTCTGTCCGACTGTTAGCGACCCCACGGACTGCAGCCCACCAGGCTACTCTGTCCATTGGATTTTCCAGGCAAGAGTACTGGGGTGGGGTGCCAATGCCTTCCCCAAAACCACCATATGACCCACCAATCCCACTCCTAGGCATATACTCTGAGGAAACCAAAATTTAAAAAGACACATGTATCCCAATGTACACTGCAGCACTATTTACAATAGCTAGAACATGGAAGTAACTTAGATGTCCATCAACAGATGAATGGATAAAGTAACTGGTACATATATACAATGGAATACTACTCAGGCATAAAAAGAATGCATCTGAGTCAGTTCTAATGAACCTAGAGCCTATTATACAGAGTGAAGTAAGTCAGAAAGAGAAATATAAATATTGTATACTGATGCATATATATGGAATCTAAAGAGATGTCACTGAAGAATTTATTCTCAGGGTAGCAATGGAGAAACAGACATAGAGAACAGACCTATATACATGGGGGGAAGGGAGGAGTGAGAGGGTGAGGTATATGGAGAGAGTAACATGGAAACTTACAATACAAATGTAAAATAGACAGCCAATGGGAATTTGCTGTATGTAACAGGGAACTCACACAGGGTCTCTATAACCTGTTGGTCATCCCGCCAACCTAGGGGGATGGGGAGGGATATGGGAGGGATGTTCAGGAAGGGGGAAACATGGGTGTACCTATGGCTGATTCTTGAAAGAAAAAACAAATAAATAAAATGTTCATGTTCCAAAGCAATCTTGAAAAACAATTAACCCATAAAAAATGTGTTACTGTAATAACATAAGTTCTAAGCCCTGAACTCCCTTGTAACAAGGGACGTGGCCCAGAGGAACCTCTAAAAACTGATGCGGAAAAGGGGAGCACTGCCCCAGCTATTTGGGTTTGGTTTTTTTTTTTTTTTTTTT